>JAFCMP010000014.1:0-533258 GCA_017506865.1 Tribonema minus | reverse complement strand
GCCGCGCTGCGCTCGCTCTTGCTCACGCGCGATGACGTGGGGCGCAGCGCTCGGCAGCAGCGCTCCTCAGAGGGCCGTCACAGCGCCTCTTGCTGACGCCACGATAAACCCAACCCTTAATGCAGCCGTGAAGGTAATAGTGCTGAAGCGCACGGCGTTACCTCAGTTACAGCGCGCATGCAAAGTCGTTGAGGCACTGCTCCAAACTAACTCTAATCACACACAAACAGAAAAGGCGCAGCGGGCCGCCGGAGCTGGAGTGGGCGAGGCCCTGGCGCGTGAGGAGGCGGTGGCGCTCAGGTGTACCGGTCAGAGTCAGGGTTAGGGTTAGGGTCAGGGTCAGGGTTAGGATAAGGGTCAGGGCTAGGGTAAGCAGCAGCGCACTGCTCATTGACACGATGACGTTTGAAGAGCGTTCATGCGTCCGCACTCGCGTCGCGCGTGCTGCTCGGCGCGCATTGCGAGCGGCCACAGAGGGCCGCCGCCGCCGCCGCCGCCGCCGCCGCCGCCGCCGCCGGCCGCTGCTGCTGCGCTCTCTGTGCGCAGGCGCCGCTGCGCGAGGTGACGATGCGCCAGTAACAGCGCTCTGCGACTTGGGGACGGCAGGGCTCAGCATCTTCTGAGAGGGCTCTGCATGAACACGGGTCCATCACCATTGCTACCATCGCGCGCTTCCACACCGCGTGTTCCATCTCTGTCTGTCCCGGCGCCGCTGCTGGCGCCGCACTGCGCACTGCCGCGGCTCAACTGCGTGGGGCAACAGCCGTGTGCCCTGGCTTTTGCCGCCAAAAGGGTCGTCTGGGCCTTCAATGCACGGCGCACACGCACTTGCACGCGGCCCGGCACCGGCACTTGTGGAACGCCGATGCCCCCCTCTCGACCACCCCCCCCCCCCCCGACCTCCCAATGCGAGCGCGCCGCAGGCAGCAGCGCTCGCCGAATATCGACGCCCTTCCAGCCTTAATGTCTGGTGCGGAACGCCTCTCTGTGACAGTGAGTCATGCCGGTCCCCCCCCCAGTTCAACAGCAGCGACACCGTCGTGCGGGCGCTGCCACTGTCCTTGAGCAGTGCCCGCCCCCGTCGCCCCTGCCTCAGTCATCAAAGAAATGATCGCCGCCACCGCCCAATACAGAGGCAGGGGCATCATCAGCTGAGGATGCGCATGTGCGCGTGCGTGCGCTCTTCGGTCGTGCAGGCAGCGGCGCTCGGCAGCGACGACGCGCGCGCCGCCGCCGCCGGCATGTACATCCGCGGCGAGGGCGCGGCGGCGGACCACGCGCGCGCCGTGGCGTTGTACGAGGAGGCAGCGCTCAGCGGCCACGTGCGCGCTCTCAATGGTAGGTATAATAATACTACTAGGCTCTCAATGGTAGGCAATATAAGACGACTAGGCATGGACACTGCGAACAGCTCAAATGGTAGGCATGTATAGCGAGAAAAGTGTACATGCCTGTACGAGGAGGCAGCGCTCAGCGGCCACGTGCGCGCGCTCAATGGTAGGCATGCGTACTGAGAAAGCCGTACCTTCATACCTGTATGACATAGGCGTGTATAGCGAGAAAAAGTGTACATACCTGTGTGAGGAGGCAGCGCTCAGTGGCCACGTGCACGCGCTGAATGGTAAGCATGTGTGGCGAGAAGAGTGTACATACCTGTGTGCTGAATGGTAAGCGTGTACAGTGAGGAAAGCATACATACCTGTACAAGGAGGCAGCGCTCAGCGGCCACTTGTGCGCGCTGAATGGTAGGCATGTATAGCGAGAAAAGCGTACGTACCTGTACGGGGAGGCAGCGCACAGGGTCACGTGTGCATGCTGAATGGTAGGCATGTATCGCGAGAAAAGCGCACATGCCTGTATGAGGAGGCAGCGCTCGGCGGCCACGTGCACGCGCTGAATGGTAGGCATGTATAGAGAGAAAAAGTGTACATACCCGTACAAAAGGCCGCGATCAGCGGCCACGTGCATGCACTGAATCTCCTAAATGCATACCTGAAATAGTGTACTTGCCTGTGCGAGGAGGCAGCGCTCAGCGTCCAAGAGTGCACGCTTGATGGCATGAAGAAAATGATTGTGATTCAAAGTGGAGATTGCGGCACATGTCAATATGTAATGGCAGCACAAAAGCGCAGGTGCTACTGAGCGATGTGAAAGTTCTCGAGTTGAGTAAAGTGCATCTATGATCGGCGGAGCCCCATTGCACTGCAGAGGCAGGGGTAAGGGTAGCATAGGCGTCAGGGCTAGGGTTGAGGCTGAGGCTAGCACTGTCCTCGTGCTCACCAGCGGACATGGAGGCTGTCGCGCGCTTTTCATATGGAGCGAGGTTCCTGTAGTGTCACGTCTGGCTTATAGATAGAAATGTGCAGACGTGTATGCGCGTGTGCAGAACACGGTGCTTTCGCACCTTGGCTCAAATTTGTTCTGATCTGTATATGCGAAGTTTAGAAGTACAGATGTTCATGACATGCATTATTTTCTGTGCACGTCTGCTTCTGCGTGCCTGCAGGTCTGGGGTTTGAGCACTACTTCGGGCACACGCTGCCGCAGAACAGGACGCAGGTAGGGCTTGGAAACTGGCTCACTTTGAAGAAAGTATATACTTCAAAATTATCATCAGAAGTCAGTGGGCAGTTTTTGCATCTGACTTACAGAAGCGTGTTCTTCGTGCGTCACCATTCGCAGACAACTGTTGAAGTGGTCGGTTCGGTGTCAGTGCTCATGGAAACGAGTGCCACACATAGGCATCGGCATGACGTCGGCGCCAGGCCGCAATCTGCTGCATGCGCAAGCATTTCACAGCAGCGGCGATGATATGAGTGCGCTCCTTCCCTGCGCCTGCGGGCTGCTTCCCTGCGCACACGTATCCACTGCGCTTCTTGTCGCTTGCACGCCTGCGCGTGCATACCCCCCTTGTACACACCTGACCCCTTCCGGATTCCTGTGGTTTGCACGCCCGTACGCCTGCCTACTCTGCCCATACCCCCCCCCGCATACCTGCCCTCCATAACCCACCCGCGTATGCGCCCCCTAGCCTACCCGCCCAATCCACGACCCCTCTCTACGCCCTTTGTAGACACTCCGTATACATATCCGGCACACTCGGTATACCTACCCGGCGTCGCCCCCGCCTGCCTTGCCCCCACCACCGTCATCTATGCGCACTCTCCCCCCCCCCCCCCCCCCCCCCCCCCCCCCCCCGGCCTTCCTCCTCTTTAAGCGCGCCGCAGCCTACGTACATGTACACACTTTGTATATCTACCCGCCGTCGCCCCCGCCTGCCTACCCCCACCACCATCATCTGCGCACCCATCCCCCCCCCCCCCCCCCCCCTCCGCCTACCAATCACCGCGCAGGCCTTCCTCCTCTTCGAGCGCGCCGCCGCTGCCGCCGCCGATGGCGACTCCCTCTACAACGCGGCGCACATGCTTCGTGCGGGCGACGGCACGCGTCGCGATGCGCAGCGCGCGCTGCGCCTCTTTCGCCTTGGCGCGACGCAGTTCGGCCATTTTGACTCCGCGCGCGCCGCCGCCGCCATGCTGCTGCGCGGCGAGGGCGGCGGCGCGCGCAGCGCTCAGCACGCCGCGGAGCTCCTGCTGATCGCTGCCAAGGTGTGAGCGGCGTCGCGCACGAGTGCTCGAATGCCTGGGCGCGCAGTCTCGTTGCGGTGTGCCGGCAGGGTTGTTGAAGTTAAAGTTGAAGTTGGTGGTCATGACTGCTACACATGCTGCTGCGCGGCGAGGGCGGCGCGCGCAGCGCTCAGCACGCCGCGGAGCATTTGCTGGCAGCTGCCGAGGTGCGTGGTGACGCGCACGAACGCGCTGCGTGCTCTGTCTTATGGAGGCGCGCTGCCGGCAGGGTCGTTGAAGTTGAAACTTCTGAAGTTGAAGTTGGTGTTCATGACGTCTGCTTGCTGCGGAATTGTTCAGAGCAGGAGGCGCCGCGCGCAGCGCGCGCCGCGCCGTGGAGCACCCACTGACCGCCGCCGAGGTGCGGCAGCGCGCGCGCTGTGTTGTCTTGAGGGGCGCCCAGCAGCAGGGGGTTGTTGAAGTTGCAAGCGCCGCCGCGACTGCGCGCCACGGAGCACCTGCTGACCGCGCACGCTGTCTTCTTAGAAGGACATCGCCAGGGGTGTTGAAGTTGAAGTTGAAGAGGTGGTCCTGATTGCATGCTGCGGACCGTTGAGAGCCGAAGGTGCCAGTGTGCGCAGTGCAGCTCACACAGGCTCCGTGCCGCGGGGCGGGCCTGCTTTTCGTGGTCCACGGCACCTCCTGTTTTCCTCGTGGGTTTCGCGATGCTGCGCTGGTGCTGCATTATCAGTGTACGGCCGGGTCGTTGCTGTGGCTAACCCCAACCCTAACCCCAAAGGTGTCAGGGCTCAGTACACGTGCGACACCGCCTGTTGTCGACAGCCGCCCAGTGCTGCGAGGATCGTTGTCACTGACTCGGACGCCGCAGCGCGCACGCCGCGTCGGCGGGCCGATCGCGCACTGCTCACGCCTGCTCGCTGCTGCCACGGATGAGCATCACCACAGTCGCTGTGGAATCGTTGCTTTTGTTGCACGCAGCCACGCCGCGTTCTGCGTGCGATGTGATGCCGACTGACGCGCGGACGGGTGTCCCTGTAGAGGGCCGTGGGGTGTGTCGCTGCGGCCGACGTGCTTACGCGTGCGGAGTGCACGGCTGCCAGTGCTGAGAGCTGGAGTTAGTGGTTAGGGTTACGGCTACAGTTGCCCCGGAGGCGGCCGGGCGCTGCGCCCCGCCCCCCCCCCCCCCCCCCCATGCCCCCCATGCGCGGCATGCGCGCCATCAAGCAAGACGGCATGACGGTCGACGATGCGTGGGGGTCAGTCGACATCGCCGCCACCACAATTCCACGCCCATCGCTCACCAGCACGTCTCTCACTTAGCGCACCTCCTCGAAACCAGCGAAAACCTGACAAAGGCACCCCCCCCCCCCCACACTTCTTCCTGACTGCCCCCCCCCCCTCCTGATCGCAGGCTGGCGCCTGGGGCGACCGCGTGCGCACCGGCTTTGACTGCCACCTGGCGCGCGACGCCGCGTGCGCCTTTATGGCGTACGCGGAGGCGGCGGAGCTCGGCTTCGACGTCGCCGCGGCAAATGCGGCGTATGTGCTGGGCGCGCCGCGCGATGCAGCAATGCTCGCGCAGCTGTGGCCGAACCAGGTACGCTGACGCTGACGCGAAGTCGCCCATCTCACGTCAGCGCGAAGACTACATGTACTTGGCGGGCAGCGGGGCTCGGCTATGACATCGCCGCGGCGAATGCGGCGTACGTGCTGGGTGCGCCGCGTGACGCAGCAACGCTCGCGCCGGCTGTGGCCGAATGAGGTACGTGCTGACGCGAACGCGCACTCTTATGGCAGGGTGCAGGATGTATCTGAGAGTGTATCGTACAGGGTTTGGTGGGTGTGGGTGGCGGAGCGCGGCTACGACGTGGCCGCTGCAATGCGGCATACGTGCTAGGCGTGCCGAGTGACGCGGCGGCAGCGCTCACGCGGCTGTGGGCGAATGAGGTACGCGATTCTGGCGCGAACTTGGCCTAGCCACGGCAGCGTGACGGATGATGTGCTTCTTCTTCAGTCTCGCTGAGGGGCGCAAAAACGCCCGGGATGGTGCATGTCCAGCTTGCCACCAGAATCTTGCAGCGGCGCTCGCGCGGCTGTGGCCGAATGAGGTGCGCGCTGACGCGAAGGCGCCTTTCTCACGGCAGCGTGCAGGTTGTATTTGGCAGTGTACTGTACAGTGGTGGGCGGCGGAGCTCGGCGGAGCTCGGCGCCGCCGCCGCCGCAAACGCGGTGTATGTAGTGCTGAGCGCTTCGCATGGCGCGGCGGCAGCGCTCGCGCGGCTGTGGCGGAACCAGCTACGCTGATGCTAACGCGATCTTGCCCTTCTCCTGTCAGCGTCAAGGATGTGTGCTTCTCATGAAAACTCGCGTGGGGCGCGAAAAAGTCCAGATGGTGGATGTCCAGCCCTGCTACCAGAATCTACATGCATCTTGTGAGCACATCGAGAGTGTCTCGATGCGCAACGCTGTATGTGCTTGATGGCGCATACACGATACGCTACCCACCATCCTGACTGCTGACGCAACACACCGCCTGTCGCCAGGACCTACGGCGCGCCGCGGCGCTGCGGCTGCACCTCATGAAGTACTATAAATCATAATAAACACAGTCAAAGCCACGGTCTTTGAAGTACTTGAAATATGTATTCACAATCAATCATGATGCGCTGCTGCTGCAACACCTTCTTTCGCCAGGACCTGCGGCGCGCTGCGGCGCTGCGGCTGCACCTCACGAAGTTCTCTAAATCATTGTTGAACATATTTAGAGCCACGGTCTTCAGAGAACTTGAAATATGTTTTCACAACCAATCATATCCACAACCAATCATGATGCGCTGCTGGCGCACCATCCTCTGTCGACAGGATCTGCGGCGCGCCGCGGCGCTGCGGCTGCACCTCATGGCTGCCGCCGCCGGCGACGCGGAGGCGTTCATGGCGCTGGGCGACGCGTTCGCGCAGGGGGCAGGGGGGTACCCGCGCGACGCCGGCCGCGCGCTGTGGTGGTATGGGCGGGCCAGCACCGCAGGTATGTACTACAGTATGTATGCGTGTGGGATGTCACTTAAGTAGAGCGATCGTATATGAGCTGTGAGGAACTTGGTCGCCGTAAGGGGGGGCATGTGTAGAGCCTTCGCGCAGGGGGCAGGGGGGAACCCGCGCGACGCCGGCCGCGCGCTGTGGTGGTACGGGCGGGCCAGCACCGCAGTATGTATGCATGTAGAATGTACAAAAAACTACAGTTTCTAAGTGTGCGGAATGTGATCTGGGCTGATTGCCAATGAGCTCTGAGACACATAGTCACTGCAAGGGCACATGTAGACTCTGGTAGCAGGTCTTGACATGTGCATCTACCTGGGCCTTTTTGCGCCCTGAGCGAGAACCGATAGGAAGTACAGGGGGTGGGGGGGGTCACAGTGTCAGCGTGCTCGATCCACGAGCGGTCATAGCACGGAAGCGCTGTCTGCTGGTGCCGGGGATCTGGTCGACAGACGCGCGGGTTGGCGGTGCGCCGCGCTGACCGCTCTCGCATTGTGTCCACTCACGGCTCGCCGTGGTATAGACCCACTTTCAGAGCATAACTCTCTCTGTGCTGAGCGCTGGCGACAGAAGCTGAAGAGTGCTGCGCGGCCGCGGTGACACGCGCGGCGTGCGTGTGCATGCACGCGCCTGTCAGCGCGTCGTCCGCGTGGCGTCGTGCGCAGTGCCGCGTGCGTCCCTGAAACGCCAACTCTCGTGGCAGCATGCGACAGCTCATACCGCTCAGCCCTCCCCTACCCTCTCCCACCTTCATCCGCTACACCACTACAACCCACCCCCACCTTCATCTGCTGAACCACCCCCCCCCCCCCTCATCTGCTGAACTTCCCCCCCCCCCCCCGGTACCCCTTGCCGGCAGGGTTCGCGCGAGGCGTGGTGGCGCTCGGCGCGCTGCACGAGCGCGGCGGCGACCTCCAAAGGGCGCTGGCGCTGTACGCGCGCGCGGCGCGCATGGCGGCGCGCGAGGCCCGCCCGGCGACGCGCGCGGCCTGCCGCTGCGCGCCCTCGCGCTGCTCGCTCAGGTAGGTGGGACGACGTACCGGGCACGCATGCGCTGCATCGCGGGCAGTCGGGCTGCCTACAGGGCTGAAATGCCGTGCGCCAGACGCAGCGTCAGAAGTTGAAATTTAGGGGCAGAGATCGGGGAGCTGGCGCGGCAGCGGCGGCGCGCGCGCGGCCTGCGGCCTGCTGCTGCGCGCCCTCGCGCTGGTCGCTCAGGTACATGATGACACGCCGCTTACATGCGCTGTCCGCCGAACGCGCACGCCGCTGAGCGGGGCGCCAGGCGCCATGGCAAAGTGCGTGCGAGGACGGTTCTTGAAGATTGAAAAACACAAATCGTCACGTGCGCCGTGCACCGTGAAGAACGTCGGGGGCTGTGAGAGAAGTTTGCGCCGGCGCGAGTCAAGTCATTAAAGTTGAAGTTCAGCGGCAGATATCAAATGTCATGGGGCGTCGCGCCCGCCGGCGCCCCCAGCCGATGTCGCTTGCCCACGTGCGCCGAATTCACCCCTTCCCTTGCGGCTGCGTGCACTACGTCATATGTGTTGCGTGTCTGCCGCTGCGCGTGGAACTGCGAGCACTGCCTCGGGGGATGCCCGCGCGCAGCTGTGGTGTGATGCGTTGAGCGCTGATGCTGCAGCACGGCTCAGCGCGCCCCCGCTGCTGCACGTGCAGCGCGTTCACGGAATCGCTTGCGGGCGTGTAAGGTGCGCAGCCGCCGTGTGCGTGCTGCTGGCGACCGATCAAGGCTGCCGCGATGCATCTCGATGCTCTTCGTCTCGGCAGAATTGCCGCACAGAGTCATGCGCGGCACGCCGCCGCCCCAAGGTGCACGCGCCTCAACGTTGAAGAACCACTGCGCAGGGAGCCCTGCCAGGGACGCTGCGTACCAGCATGTGTTATCTCAATTCTGCCTACGCTGCGTGTAGAGCTGAGCACGCCTGCAGCAGGCATATGAGTATGCAGTGTGCGTGTTAGTATGCGTGTGTTTGTACCTCAAGGGGGCCAGCCGTTCCAACCGGTGGCTGCATTGGTGCCAACAGAAGCCGCTCATGCTCATCACACATCTGCGCTTTTTCTGCTGCTTCTGTACGCAGGCGCGTGTGTGGCTGAAGCTTGTGCTGCCGCGTTTTGAGATGCCGTTCAGCAGCAGCGCCGGCGCACTGTGGCAGCGACTGTGGGCAGCACGAGGCACTGGCGATGGCAGCCTTGATGACGACGCCAGCAGCGGTGGCAGCGGCAATGCACCCTACAGCAGCAGCAGCAGCTGCAGCACCAATGCCGGCAGCGCTGCGAATGCTGGCACCAAGCGCTGCGGCAATGACAGTGACGGCAGCGACACGACAAGCGGGACCAGCACAAGCGACGCTTGTGCGCTGGCGCTGCTGTGGCGTCTGCTGCGTGAGCTTGCTGCGCCGCTGGCGCTGACAGTCGCCGTGCTTGTGCTCGTGCCGATCGCGCTGGAGCTGCGGGCGGCGCGGCGGCGGCGGCAGCGGCACCTCGGCGCTGCGCCGGCGAGATGACGCATACTTCGAAGTATGTTGCGCTGCGCAGCATTATCGCAGCCTAGTCTTCATTGAGTGTTGGCGGCGGTGACGCGTGGTTGCTAGCTGGGATAGATGCGCCGGTCAGCGAGCAAGAGGGCGGTGATGGGCGCACTGAGTGCTGTTGACATGCGCCAAGCTCAGCGTGGCTGTGCCAAGAGAGTATGCAGGCCAGCGGTACCGGGGCGTCCATGGCACGCACTGCTTCTGCAAGCGGAGCGAGCGCACCAGCAGTGCGCGCCGCACAGGCGTTGTGCAGGTCTGCCTGTGGCGACAAGCTCAAGTGCGTGCGGGCTCAGCGTGATAGCGCTGCTCCAAACGTAGAATCGTCGGCGCATGTGTGTCTTGCCTTTGTTGTCGTAGTGTGTCGTGTTTTTTGGGGGTCATTTGCAGTGGTGTTCGCTCTCAGCCGGCGCGAGCGGCCGGGACGCAAGCTGCTTTATGCGGATGAATGTGAAGATCTGATGTCAGCTGCAATGCGCGCCTTGACTCTTTGACACGGCGAGCTTGAGATGACGTAGAGTGCGCACAGCAGCACGCAGCGAAATGTGTCTGCTGGTGTTGCACATTGCTCGCAGTGTGCTTGTTCAACTAGACAATCGTTGAACAAGACAAATCAAAGTCACTGGTTGCCTGACAACTTGCAGCGACGCATGATCATCTGTCCTGGTGTGTGTAGATGTGCTGCTGTGGTGGCACTTGCATAGTCTGTATGCACGAGATGCGATGTGCATTGGTTGGGCTGCTCGTGCAGTCGGTCGTGTACGCCAAGGCACGTGTGAAGACGTGCAGGTCCGGCAGTACAGCTGTACAGGATGGGACAAAGTTCAGCGGACTTTTGTTCTAGAAATGACATGGAAACGGCAGCAACAACCAAGCAGGCTGTGTCCGGCAGCAACAGCGCTACCAAGAGTTGTTGCACGTGCGCTGCGGAGTAAGCGCGCAGTGGTTTTGTTCATCCTAGAAAGGATGAGGACGGCAGCAGTAACTGCACCACCAACCAGGTCTGGCAGCAACAGCAATGCATATAGGCTGTTTCACACGTGCAAGTGACGCGGGCAGCAACATGACAGTAGCGGGGCGGGCGAGAGGGAGCGCCCCAAACATCGGTGAGAGGTCAAACGCAAATGACAAGACAATCACGAACTGAGAGAGACGAATGGTGAATTGGCAGGAGCGCAGCGTCCTACACAGCGCAGGCTCTTGATGTGCAGACATTCGGCGTCGATGCCTGTGGCGTCAGTGTCCTCTGCGCACAGGTGCATGTGTGTGTTGAAAAGGCTACCAAAACTCAACTTCAACGATGTGTGGTTTCGAAGGGACAGTAACCCCCACACGGTGAAATGAAACATGTTTGCGCTCGCTCTGCAGCAATAAAGCCCTGCGATGCACGACCAGGCTCGGCCGGCTGCAGCAGACCGCTCACCAAAACCCGTCGCTACAACGAGCGGTGCACTGGCACACATATGCTGGTGGCTGACAGGCATCACGACTCCAGCAAGCACCTCAGCGCACTGATTGACAGGAGGCGACAGACGCAGCGACGAGGGAGGCGCAGTGAACCGCAGCGACGACGGAGCCTACAGAGAACACAATTTGTTTCGTAGCAGCTGCAATTGTAGCGACAGCTCGCGACAGGACAGCACGCACACAGAATACAGAGCGTATAGCCGCGCTGTGGGTCCATACCTAGGACACACGCTTCCACCCTAAAAATTACTCTGTTCGAGCGGCTTAGCGGCGCCATGGGCGTCATGAATCACCAGGGCCTGAGTCCCAAGTGTAAATCAAAAAAGGCGGTGGCGAAGGCGAGCCTTCCGCGGCGGCAGGAGCACCAGCAGTGGGTGAAGCTGCAGACCTCAGGCACAGTGCCCTCGCCGCGGTCCGGACACGATGTGGCCGTCGTGGGCAGCAAAGTGTACCTGTTTGGAGGCTGCGGAGGCGAGAACGACGCCATCAACTGCCTCAACGATATGTACACCTTCGACCTCGACTCCCACCGGTGGGAAACCGTGACGGCCAAGGGGGACAGCGTGCCCAGCGCGCGGGCGAGCTTCGGCATGTGCGCGGGGCCCGCCGCCAACACCATCATCGTCGCGGGCGGCACGGGCGTGGAGATGGACAGCCTGCGGTCGGACGTGCTGGAGTTCGACACGCGGACGAAGCTGTGGTCCAAAATCACGGGCGACGGGGAGGACGCGCCGAGCCGCTTCTACGGCCAGACGGTGTGCCGCTACGGCAGCGTGCTGCTGCTGTTCGGCGGCTCCACGGGGCTGCACTACACCAACGACCTGTTCGAGTACAACATGACGACCAACTGCTGGCGCAAGCTGGCGACCACCGGCAAGCGGCCGAGCCCGCGCTACAAGCACCAGGTGCGTCGTCGCGAGTTGAAGTGCACAGAAGTTGAGGCAGCCGTCCACGCCGCGTCTGCACGAGTGCTGCGGCGCCAGCACTGATCATACCGCCAGCCAATGCGGTCATCGCACATTGCGCCGCTGCCACGCGCTGCTGCCACGCGCCACTTGCGCTTGTGCTCGTGTGCGCTGACTGCCGCGCGACGGCGTGTGGTGGCGGGCGACGCCGAGCGCGTAATCGCCGGCGCAGCTGCCGCTTATGCAAAGTATCTGTTTCCAAGTATGTAGCTCTTTTCATCCCTTGGCCATGTCCATGCCACTACAATTGCGTGCTGTTTCTCGCAGTACCGCTGACCCCCCCGCCTCCCCTGCCCCCCCCCTCCATCGCTCAGGCGGTCGTCGTGGGCGACGCCATGTACGTCATCGGCGGCGGCTGCTTCAAGCCCGAGCAGGCGGCGATCGACCTGTACCGGCTCGACCTGCGCACGCTCGTCTGGGACACGCCGGCGATGGGCGGCGAGGTGCCGCGCGCGCGCGTCGCGCACTCGTGCTCCTTCGACCCCGCCACCTCCACCATCTACCTATGGGGCGGCTTCACCGGCGAGCTCAGCAGGCTCCAGGACTTCTTCGCGTACGATACGGCGCGCGCCGAGTGGGCGGAGATCAAGACGCCGCCGGCCGACGCTGCGGCGCCCAGCGCAGGCGCCGCGGCGGCGGCGGCGGCGGCGGCTCCGTACGCGCGCGCGTTCCACAGCGCCGTGTTCCACGACGGCGCGCTGTACGTCTTCAGCGGCGCCAACGGCGACGTGCGCTACAACGACGTCTGGCGCTTCAAGGTGCGCACCGGAGCCGGCGCTGCTGCTGCTGCTGCTGGCGCTGGTGCTGATGCTGCTGGTGCTGCTGCTGCCGCTGCTGCCGCTGGTGCCGTATGGCACTGCCATCGCTGTGCGCCTGTTATATGCGCGCATGCGTTCCTGCGTGTGTGCACGCAGCTGCGCCGCGCCTTCAGGCCGAGCGCTGAGCACGCAGGACGCCACGCCGCAGCGCTCACCTTGTCTTTCAAGTGCCACTTCTCACAGGCAATCATCACCACTCCCCCTGTCAGTAACTCACCCCCCCCCCCCCCCCCCCCCCCCCTGTCGTACCCTGTCGTAACAGGTGCGCAGCACGCCGCCGGCGCTGGGCGTCCTCGCCGCGCGCGCGCTGCTGCACACGCGCTCCGGCGTCCAGCACATGATGTGCCTCGAGACGTTCGTGCCGCAGGAGGTCCTCGACGGCGTGCTCAACATGAACGAGAGCGCAGGGCGGCTGTGCTGAGCGGTGCTGCAACATGCACGGTGAGCGCTGCTGCTGCTGCTGCTGCTGCTGCTGCTGCGGCCGCGGCGGCGGTGGCGGCGTGTGCCGAGCACGTGCCGCTGCGCCGCGCTGCCGCTCCCGCTGCAAGCTGGCCTCGGGTGCTCAACACAGCAGGGGCACACCGCTCAGCATGGAGGGGGGATTTGGTAATCAAGGGGGGGGGGGCGGTCGGGCCTACCGTCAGCGTACTTAGACCTGACCCTAGATGGCTCGACCCGGCTTCGCGAGTGGCTTTCGTGGCTTGCTGCCCCGCCCTGGTACGATGTGTCAGTGCTCCCCCGCTCCCCCCTCCCCCCCCTCCAGCGCCCCTGCCGCCCCCCGCCCCCCACGCACGCTCCCCTTGCGTGTGGGGCTGCTGCACAGGCGCGCGCGCGCAACTCGTTTTGTATGTACACCTTCGGTTCTGTATCCGGGAGGCTGACGGGGCCCGCACGCACGCATGCGCCTGGCACACGCACACACACACACACACACACACGCTACTTTTGAGCCCCCCGCCAGAGTGTGCTGCTGTAAATACTGCGTCGTTCGCGGTCGGTCTGGCGTGGTCGATAAAGGGGGGGGCGCGCCCCGCCCCCCCCCTTTTTTGGCGTACACACGCACACATGCGCACTTTGCAAGGCTTCTGTTGTTGTATCAGCTGCGGTTCCCCCTCATGGGCATCATTATCACACAGACACACACACACACACGCTTCCCTTTATTTGTTGATTGAGGGTTGTACGCGGAGAGGAGCATTTGGTGCCTAGAGGTTAGCGCTGTGCCATACAATGTGACGTTTATTGCACTTCTGCTCACGACAACTCTGCGCATTCCTCTTTTCTTCTTGTCTGTTTCCGACATGCAACACATGTGACGATGCGGCTGCATCTCTTCACTTTGCACTTGTAGGTACGAAGGTTCGTGTTTTGTACGAGGTCAACGAAGTTCTCTGTACTTTTTATTGATTCTCGCTCAGGGCGCGAAAAAGCCCAGATGATTGGCATCTAGCTGTAAGGAATCTAAATGTCGTATGACAGTCTGAAAGTGTCGCAACGACAACCACTCAAACGCCGCCGCCGCCAAATGGCATCTCGGGGTCCTCCCCTACGTCCTCCTCCATGTGCCCCCCCCCCCTGGATTCTGCCATGTGTGTCATGACACGGCCAGAGTACGCCATGTGGAGCGCTGCCGACAGTGCCGAGCGTAAGTGCGCCAGGGCGATGCCCTTGAGATTTAGGGCGCGCTCCTCCGGGCACTGACATCCTGCTGGCATACTCCGTCGCCACAGCCTCCAGCAGCTTCCGCCCCTGCTCCCCGATGCTGCCAAATGACCCTATTGCCAAAGTGGCAAGTTTGTAGCAAGTCTGATCATAATGACCAGAATAGTTCTCTGTACTTTTTATTAATTCTCTGTACACATGTCCCTCCACATGGTTCAGCATGCTCATGCCAATGCCAGTGTATGCCGTATTGGACCTTCGTGGCCATGCCAAGTGCGCACAAGAACAACATCATCTCTTGCATGATGGTCAAAGAAGCATACCTACAGTACATGGCATAGTTTGCTGGCTATGTCCTGACATTGCGGGCTGGGCATGAATGATGCATGCATGTCACCTTCATGAATGACAGATGTGGCGTCATGCTGAAGCTATGATTTGGCATGGTGGTGTGCAGGCATTGAAGCCTTGAGCCAAGGCCTCACTTGGCTGCATCTGTCCTCTGCAAACAGGTCTACATATATTACCCTTGCTTACAGGCGATGCTGCCACTGTGTGCGTGGCTGCATCAGAATCACCGCCATCATCTCACTTACCACGCGCACCAATCTGACCATGTCTCAACGTTCTGTGGTTCATGCGCTTGTGCTTATTTGATACATTGTGTATTGGGCTTGTGCACAGGTGTTGAACGCTCACAATTGCCGCCATTTATCAGGAGCAACCACAACGAAGAAGCACCAGTCAAGCGGGAAGGAACTTCTTGAAGACTTCATCATATATGCTGCACTGAGCAGTGCTAACGCGCGTGGTGAAATGCACGTGCGCAAGGCCTGCGGACGAAGAAGCAGGGCAAAGTGCTGGTGGATCTGCAACTGACATTAGCTCAATTGACATGTTGACAGGCATGTGCAGTCAGAACACTGTGGCCACCACGTGTCAACGTGCTTGACGAAGGTGCTCGCTACCCGCGACTCCCATCTGCCAATGCTGACATCAAATGAAGTGAAGTGCACTCTCTGCACTTCCACTTTGCAATGCAGCGTTGAGCTGAATTCATGAGGTGGCGAAGAGTGAAAATGCACGAACCTCTGCGAATAAAAAATACATTGGGAGGGGGGGGCATGACGTGTGTTTTCCCCCTCAAAGGCAAACAGTTTGCCCAAAACATCATTGCCACCGCAGCCAGCTCGAGCACAGCCACCACACCGAGGCAGCTTGCAGCAATGGCGGACGGGCACGATGCTATGGTTCTGCCCGTGGGCCCCAGCACCCAGGCGCCCATGGCGCCCCAGATGGCTGGTGAGTCTGGCTGTGCTGGCCGGCTTGGTTCGGTTGCAGTCAGCGAGAGCATGCACAGGACAGCCTGAGCGGTTCACATGGTGGCTTGACGATTGACAGGTACTCTAAATCGCCATCTCACGTTGTCTGCTGCACTTGCTGCGCTGGTGCCAGGGTGGGAGCCCGTGAGCGTGCGCGAGTATGAGAAGGCCGCCGAGATGATGCTCCCCAAGAACGCCTTCGACTACTATGCCAGCGGCGCCAACGACATGATCACGCTGCGCGAGAACAGGGCAGCATTCAGCAGGTGCGAAAGCGGGCCTCTGGCTCCCCCTTGGCAGTCGGTCACGAGCGTAACCTCAACAATCAGAAACACCTAAGCTTGCTACGCACGTACTCGGCTCGTCTAAGCGGCTCATTCTTGCTGGGATCACGCCTACGCCGTGCTGAAACCCCGGACCATCTGGCACTTTGTGAATTAGGGCCTGGTTTCTGAATACCAGCACTCGATAATCACCGGCCTGGAAGCGTGCTAATCGAATCACCGACCACCACCGACACGTACCTCTCTCCGCTATATCCGACCTCTACGCTCACCCGCTCTCCCTGCCTCGCCTGCCGTGAACCAGGCTGCGCATCCGCCCCCGCATCATGCGCGACGTGTCCTCCACCAGCAACAAGACGACGGTGCTGGGCATCCCCGTCAACTCCCCCATCTGCATCGCCCCCTCCGCCATGCAGCGAATGGCGCACGACGACGGCGAGAAGGCGACCTCCGCCGCCGCCGGCAAGTCTAACACCCTCATGACCCTGTCCTCGTGGTCCACCACGCCCCTGGAGGAGGTCGCGGCGGCGTACCCCGGGGGCCCCCGCTGGTTCCAGCTGTACGTGTACAAGGACAGGAAGCTGACGGCGGAGCTCGTGAAGCGCGCGGAGGCGTCGGGCTACACGGCGCTGGCGGTCACGGTGGACACGCCCGTGCTGGGGCGGCGCGAGGCCGACGTGCGCAACCGCTTCAAGCTGCCGGTCCACCTCACCATGGTGAGCACTGCCGCCTTGAATTGACTTCCAAACTTTGACTTTATAGATTCACAAGGTTGTTTCACACGGCGCGAGGCCGATGTGCGCAACCGCTTCAAGCTGCTGGTCCACTTCACCATGGTGAGTGTGGTTGGAGGAATTGAATTAACTTCATGAATACATTTTCCTGCGACAACGTGCGCTTCATGAATTCATCGTTGCAAGGCCGACGTGCGCAACCGCTTCAAGCTGCCGGTCCACCTCACCATGGTGAGTGGTCACAGGCATTCACTTCATGATTTGATTCACTTCATGACTTAATTATTACCTGCGTGATTGAGTTTTCGTGAGGCCGACGTGCGTGACCGCTGCAAGCTGTCGGTCCACCTCACGGTGAGCTCTGCCGCCGCGCCATGGCTAACGTCACTCGACTTCATGCAATCACGTTTTTGAAACGACCTGTCAGCGGCGCTTTGAACAGTTGAGTTGCAGTACTGAGTGGTGCGAGCGCGCAACTGTCAGATCTACGTGCTGCCGCTCAGTTCTCATCGCGACAACAGCTTGTGCAGCCCACACCGGGCGAGTAACGCGCCAGGCTGGCGACTATTAGGGGGGGGGGGGAGGGGGGCATATGCCATGAGTTTTTTCTGCGCACGCGTGAGTCGGTAAGGGTGCGACGGTGGGAACGTGTGAGGTGCGACGGCGTGCACGTGTGAGTCCGCAACGTGCGAGGGCGATGTGCCCTCGGTGCTGTGCGTACCCAGTGGCTGCATGGTTTAGCGCTTGGGAGCGCCAGCGGAGCGTCACCCCGATGCGGCACTTTGCGAAGCATCAATGGAGCCTGCTGGACGGCTGTCCAGGAAACGAGGGGGGTGGGGGGGGGGGGTGGGGGCGGGGGGGGCAACAGCCAGCTGCGGCACATGCAGGGTTGCTTGTGAGCAAACTTGCAAGTGCAGATGGCAGGCGCGAGTGCCCTCATCTGTAAAAAAAAGACCAAGAAAGGCGCGCACTGAAAATGGCGCACGCTTGTAGCTGATGCTGTGGCACCCGCATTTCGCTGGTAGCAGCACCAGCATCACGATTGATAAAATCCCTCCACATCTGGGCATATTGGACCGCCTGCACTCGACACCCAATTCCTTGAAACAAGAAACATTGAGTTTTCACAATCTAGTCCTCGACACCAGGAAAATGAGTTTTCACGAATTTGCAAGGACGGTGTTTGTTTTATTAAGTTAGATGAGTTGGCACTAATGCACAACTGCAATGTGGCGGTGATGCATGGCACGTTCAAGCTTGTGGTAGCTCTCTGGTCCAACGCGCGGCACCTGCTGTGGCTAGGCACATGAAGCAGGGCACATGGCAGCGCTCATATGTTTACATACATCTTCCCACGAGACGTGCGTGCAAGCTGTGCGGAGCGCACACGCGCCGTCTCAGCCCACTGCACCACGAGTGGAGCCACTCCCTCCCTGTTTGTGTCTCAAACACCCCTCTTGAAGTTGTGCATCCCCTCTTGAAGGTTTGCGGTGCATCCGCGCAGCGCCTCAGCCCCGCGCCCACCGTGCTGCGCGCGCACTGTGCGTCCCCTTCGCGCCGTAGGGCAACTTCATCGGCGCCGGCGGCGCGCACAAACACCCTTCTTGCACCCCCTCCTTTAGTTGTGGAGAGCCTCCGTGTGCTCACATAGCGTCTCAACCCCGCCTGCCCCACCGCACGTGCGTCCGCTCCCGTCCGCAGGGCAACTTCATCGGCGCCGGCGGCGCGCACGCCGAGGGCACCAAGGACGGCGGCAAGGACTCGGGCCTGAGCGCGTACGTGGCGTCGCTGATCGACCGTACGCTGTCGTGGGACGACATCCGGTGGCTGCGCAGCATCACCAAGCTCGCGATCGTGGTCAAGGGCGTCATGACGGCGGAGGACGCGCGCGAGGCGCTCAGGTGCGGTTCAAGTTAAAGCCTTTTTATTACCATTGTTCAAGTTATGTTGGAGTTGAAGTTGGGGGATCCGACGGCTGCGCAGCATCACCAAGCTCGCAATCGTGGTCAAGGGAAGGGCGTCATGACGGCGGAGGACGCGCGCGAGGCGCTCAGGTGTGCTCCCCCTGTTGAAGTTTTTGTAGAGATGTTCGTTCTGCAACGTGAAGTTCCGCTAAGTGAAGTTGGTTCTGTGGACGCGCGCGAGGCGCTCAGGTGCGCTCCCCTGTTGAAGTCGCTGAGAGACATGCATGCTCTGCAAAGTGAAGTTGGTTGCGTGAAATGAATGTCGGTTGCACAAAGAGAAGTTGGTTGCGCAAAGTGAAGCTGGTTCTGCCAAGGGAAGTTGATTATTGCAAAGTGAAGCTGGGATGCAGAGAGTTATGCTTTGAGTTGCAATTGGGCAGGCCAGTACTATGGTGAAGGTCCAGTTCTGCGTTTGAAATGGCTCGTTCATTGCTGTCGCAGGGCATGTGAGTGGCCGCGACAGGTTCCCCACGATGAAAAGTATTACTGCGCGAGGTGGGAGGGGGGGCATCTCTGGAGGATGTTTGCCTCTCTGCAAGAGTCACGGCCCTTGCTCAGTTCGCTCGCTACCGCAAGATCACACTTACGCCGCATAGGGTTGTTCTCAGCACACGGTTGTTCTTACTGATCCACGCCGAGGAATCTTGTTGCACACAAACTGCACGCGCACGACGCATGTGGACATGTGATCCCCTTATTAACCCCAAAGCCCCCCCCCCCACCCCATCCCCTGGCCGCCCCCCCTCCGCGCAGGTACGGCGTGGACGCCATCTGGGTCTCGAACCACGGCGCGCGCCAGCTCGACACGGTGTCTTCCACCATCGAGGCACTGCCGGAGGTCGTCGCGGCCGTCGCCGGCAAGGTCGAGGTCTACCTCGACGGTGGCGTGACGCGCGGGACGGACGTGTTCAAGGCACTCGCGATGGGCGCGCGCGCGGTCTTCATTGGGCGCCCCGTGCTGTGGGGCCTCGCGCACTCGGGCGAGGACGGCGTCGCGGCAGTGCTCCGGCTGATGAACGAGGAGCTGACGATGGCGCTGCAGCTCGCGGGCTGCACGAGCGTCGACGAGATCCAGAAGTCCATGGTCGTGCACCAGACGGCGTACTACACGCCATCCAAGCTGTAGGTAGGGGGGGCGGCACGCGCGCTCGCTGACGCGGGATGTGAGTCTCCCCGTCAGTGGGGGGGGGTTGGGGGGGTCGGCTGATGCCCGTTTCAGGCAGCGGGGATGCAGGTTGGGCGGGTGGGTGAGGGTGGGGGCGGGGGAGAGGGAGAGGGAGGCCCACCATTCAAGGACTAAGTAACGGTCATTGCCGGTCAATTTTAAGCCATGGCGAAAGCCGTTGCGAAAGGGAGGCATTCCAAGGGGAAAAGGGCGCGCGGGGGGGGGGGAGTGGCGGCGGGGTGGGTGGAGAGAGAAGTCCCCCCACTTTGGTCCACGCTTCCGCGCCATCGGCTGTGCCACATTCTTGTTAGCCCTCGTGCAGTGCACGGTGTAGTAGCCTCATCAGTTTGTTGACAGCTCCCAGTTACTGGGACCAAGAGAGAAAGGGGGGGCATGCTTGCGGCCACGGTTAGCATTTGCGGCGCTGGGTGGGCAAGCCACATTTTCCACTTTTGCCGCAGCGTCGCAAGAGAGCCCCTCATCAGCTGCTGCGGGGCATGATGTGCGTGTTGATCAACAACTCTGTCCCTTCTGGAGATAAATATACAGACATTATTTCGAGAGACCCATGTCACAGATTTACCAGTGTGTGTGGTAACACAGCTGCATTTGCTGGCATTTTGGTGTACTTCGTTGTGGCTGCTGCTATGATGATGAGTGGCTGCAGCAAAGCTGACTGTCAATTCGCTCACTGATGGTGCTTGGCCAACTTCTCGTTGTCGGTATGCATACATGGTGTGTCTGATCAGTCAAGACGGCTATAAAGGTCGGCACAGCTGGAGAGGTCTTGCGTACTGTGCTACCCACACGAATAATCTAGAGCGCCTTTACTGATTGCAGCTTTGTGTTGAATGGCTTGGGCGCTGGCAGTCCCCTTGCACGACATGTAAAGAGTCAGCGTCGCAATATTCACATGTCGCCAAACACCAGAACACAGAGTCAGTGTTGCCATGCAGACGTCAGCTCAAACCAAGTTGCAATGACTGATGCCGACGGCTGATGTTGCTGTTAAGCAAACTTCGGATGGCCACCATGGCTGCCTGTGCAATGCCTTGTACAATGGCACTGGCATGAGCATGCTGAATCATGCGAAAAGACATGAGCACAGAGGATTTGTACAGAACACGCAATGCGCAGGCGCTACAACTTGGACGCATGCATGATCAAAGCTGTTGATAAATACCAGAGTGTCTTCATTATGAACAGGGGGAGGGCGTGGGGACAGCTGCTGTGAGCACCTCCCTCCTATCATGCTCTGCACTAAGCCCTGACTCTGCAGCAACTACATTCATACTGTACACACCTCTATGTACGGACCTTGCTTCTGGACAGTGCATGGACACAACTACAAATGGGACCCAGCCGCTGCCCCTGCTGAGCTGTGGAAGCAAATGCCAGGACGAGGGAAGCTTGCCCTTCCATAGGAGGGCAAACCAAAGGCCCTGGGCATCTGGTGTGGGTCTTGATGGACCGCAAACAGGGCCCGCCAAAGAGACCTGTAGGGAGCGTGCGTACTTCAATTGAAGTACGATTGCTCATTACATCCGCTCTTTGAACTTTCTGGGAGGAGGTATATATGTAAGGACTGAGCCTGACTGCGCCTTCGATACAATATGAGTGGCTGCGCAAACAGTTTCCTTCAGGTTGATGCCCAGGAGCCTTGGCTTCCCATGGCTCTGCAACTTCAACTTCAACTGCCACGCAAGCATTTTTTTCGTAAGGTACTACCCTGAAGACCGCACTGTCACAAGCGTGCTCTGGTGCGTTCACTTCTTAGCTGCGCCGGTTGTGCTGCCGGCGCCCGCGATGCGCGCCCTCACCACCTGCGCGCTCGCAGCAGCGATGCGCAAGTAATGGATGAGACGTGCTGTCATGGATCTACTCGCATCAGTCGGAGCTGCTGACCCACCCTTGACGGTACTAAACATGTAGTGTGCAGTGGAAGCTGTCATCGTTACGGGCGTCAGCAGATGTGCAGCAGACACTTCCACTGGGCCAATCTGCAATAATTCGAAGCATCCATCTCGGGCGATTCCGATGCCGCGGGCGCAGGTGATCGCAGGGGCACACACTGTGCGCATGGCCACGATGGAGGGGAAGAAGAGCAGCAACAAAGAGGGTGAGGGTACCATGCGAGCGCAGCAACGCTCTGTCACGCCAGTTCATCATTGATACAGTGCAGTGGGAGAGGCGCGCTCTGGAGCAGGCCAAAGAAGCTGTGAGACAAGTGGGATCGCTCATGTCGTGTTGCAGCATACTTCGTGTTGCAGCAGATGTATCGCAGAGTGGCCGAGTGCATGCGGACTACCCTGCCACGTCAGAAAGCGATTCTTACAGCACAAAAATTTTCAAGCTCGCATCCGCAAAAGAGTTGCTGTCTGTTTGCTTGCTGCCGCTGCAACTGCGGCATCAATCACGGCCATCGCTGCCCGAGATATGGAAGCACACGGACACAACTGAACCCGAGCAAACAAAAACTAAAAAGAAAATACACAGCCGTGCTGTCCACTCGGGACGCCACTGATGATACTAAGTCATCAAGTATAACACCCGCGCCGCCAGCCGTTCAGCAACTTCAAGCGCTCGACTTCTTGAACTTGCCTCGGGGTCCCCCAGGTGACGCCCGCTGAGGGGCGCGATCGCCTGAGCGCTGGGCACGGGGGTGAAATCCGCGCGCAACCGATACACCAGGGGCACGCCCGTAGGTATGTTGACGGTCGGGATGACGTCATCTGCGATGCTGTCGAGGTGCTTGACGAGGGCGCGAAGGGAGTTGCCGTGCGCGGCAATCTGGGGGGGGGGGGGGGGGGGGCAGGGGGGGGGCATTGTCGGCTTTGTGTTGGTAGGCCGCCCTCACGTGCGCGCGCGTGCGCGCGTTGTGCCCTGTGCTTTACTCAGGGGTGACTTATTCAGCGATCACTTGCAACACCAACTCTATGGAGCAACCTGATCGACAGCGCACAGGGAGTTGCCATGCGCAGCAATCTGGGGGGGAAGGGGGGGGGGGGGGCTTCACATGCAGAGCTCTGTAGTACCCCCTGATGGGAATTCACCCGAGGGAGATTTCGACTAATCGAAATCGGTCACCGACCGAGGATGGCAGAAGTGGTGTCACTCTGGCAGGTGATGAGCAATGCGGCTGTGTGTGACACGCACGCGAGTGCTGTGCCAGAGGTCATGCCGATGGTGCAACGATACCAACAGTGCATGTCTCATATTCAATGGCCTCACGACTGCAATGAGACGATCGCTATAAGCGGCAATCAGGCGGAGGGGCGTAAAGTGGGATCAGCATCGCACTGACAGGCATCGCACGAGGAGGTGCCGTGCATGGCGGCTCTCACTTTATTCTCCCAAAGCAGCGCCATGCGCTGCAGCGTCAGCTGATGCAGCATACATAGGGTATGCGGTAGACCGGCATAGCATGGCAGCGCTCACCAGAAGGCGTTTGCCCGCCTGCACGGCAGGCCTGATGTGGCTTTCCCAGTGCGGCAGCACGCGCCAAAGCATCAGCTCATGCAGTATACATACAGTATGCGGTTCATCACGTCAGCGCTCACCAACACGCGCCTGCCCGCCTGCACGGCGGGCCGGATGTCGCTCTCCCAGTACGGCAGCACGCGCCGCAGCGTCAGCTCGAGGCTCTCCGTGCGCGGCAGCCGCGCCGGGTCGACGCCGCGGTAGCGCCGGTCGTTGCCGGGGAAGTACGGGCTGTCCACGTCCACGGGCGGGGGGGGGTTGTCGTAGCTGCGGCCCCAGATGGCGACCTGTGAGGGCAGTGGCGCCATGCATACATATGCGATGGGCAAAGGGCGTACGTGATGAGCGTTGTGGCGAGTCGTCCCTTTGCGCTGTGCGCGTGGCTGCGGCGCAGGAGCTCGCTGTGCGCGTCGCGGCGTATGCAGGGGGGGGGGTCAGGAGGTGCTGGGAGGGGCCCGGGGGTGGGGGGGTGGGGGGGGTAACTTTGTCAGATGTGTTCCAGTGACGTACCCTTGAAAGGCAGTGGAACAATGTGGCAGAGAAGACAAGGAAGGAAAAGGGAGAGTGGACCAGGCTGCCGCGACGAGTGAGGCGCTGTAGCGATATGACATATGGCGTGGTCGAACCCCAACCCTGCTGCTCCAGTGAAAAAAAAGCCAAACTCTGCTGTTTCACAGCGCTAGGACAGCTTGCCGGTCTGAGCGCTGCCAACAACCAGCCTGGTACGGCGCAGCTGTGCATGGCTTGGTCGCATGCGCAGGCCTGTGTGTGGGGAACAGGAGACGCGTGTGTCAGAGGGCATCTCTGAAGTAAACTTGGCGGCGGCAGCGCGCAAGGAGCTCTGCTCACGGGTGGGGGGGGTGGGGGGGGGGGGGGGGGGGGGAGGTGGCGACAGGAAGTCGCGTGTGTCAGGGGGCATCCCTCGAGTCATTTTGGCGCCAGCAACGCGCGCAGCAGCGTGTCTTGCGCCGCGTGTCTCTCACATCAAATTCGCCGCTCTTGTCCTGCTGCGATGTCGTGTGTCTTGAGCCCCACTGGCATGGCACCCCTGCGGCATTCTTCGTGTGTAACTGCCATGTAACTGCTACATGCCCGCATACCCTGCATTCGCCGGCGCTGCTCCAAAAGCGGCGTCAGCGCGCTGCAGCGGTGGCGCCTGTTGTAGCCCGCCCCGCGCTCTGGGCACCACGCTACACTGCGACAACAGCAAGCACACTTACTTCAACAATGAATATCTTGCTCTACTGATTACAGCACTGCTCATCGCCTGGACAAGCAGACCATTCAAAGCAACTTGGAAGTGAGTGTTCACACGTCGATAGCAGTGTCGTTCACCTGACGGAGCATAGAGCAACTGTTGACGAGCCATGGACACCCTGTAGTGTACACTAATCATCTGTGCTTGTGCGCGTTCTCATCGAGGCACCAGTGAAAATCAACGAACTTCGAAAGTTGCATCTGAATTTCCATGTTGAGGTACCTGCTCCGCGCCCGCCTTCGCCACCGTCTCCTGCTTGTCGAGCCCGGTGAGCGCGCCGTAGTGGCGCTCATTGAGCTGCCACGCGTTGGCCACCGGCAGCCACATCTGATCCAGCTGCTCCATGCAGATCCACGCCGTCTTTATGGCGCGTTTGAGCACTGCGCCAGGAGACCGGGCGGCAGAACGCGCGGGCACCAGGAGTCTTTATGGCGCGTTTGAGCACTGCGCGAGGACCGAGCGGCAGCGCAGCGCACGGGGCCATGAGTCTTTATGGCACGTTTGAGCACTGCGCGAAGACCGGGCAGCAGCGCACGCGGGGGCATCAGGAGTCTGGATATGGTGGGCGCAGAGGGTGTGAGGTGCGCATGTCGTGCACCTGTACACTGTACTTCAATTACTGTGAAGTATGAGGTTCTGACTGTCATTCATTGAGCTGCCAAGGGAACACTTTGCTGTGAATGAGAGCGAACAAGCGCTGGTACTGCAAAGCGGGGTCAAGGCACAGCAGCGTCGCGCACACAAGTAGCGCTCTATCACACAATTTTGTATGCGCTGATCGCAGCAGCATTGCAGTCCGGCAGCAGCGTGTCCCAGAGACGTTTGTGTGAGCGATGACCAAAGTGAATGCTCGAGGAGATAATCAAATAGAATTCAACAACGATTGCTCGAAGATCGATCGTGTCACCTGAGGTGTACACCGCATCAAATTCCAGCCCTTCTCGAGCCAGAGCCCTGCCTGCTTCGCGGGCTTCCTCTTCCCCAGCAGCAGACAGCGGCGCGTCGTGCCAGCCGCGGAATCGATTCTGCAGAGCGGCGAGGTCCCCAACATGAGAAACACAGGACCCAGACCGTTGTTGACCGTACAAGCCATGGGCAGATGTGCTGGGGATCGTCCGATGCTTTGCTGATTTCCGATGTGAATCAACAGCCGATGTCTGCTGCAACTTGGTCGTGTGTCATGATTCAGCAACTTCAACACAGTGCCTGAAGCCCAGCATGGCAACTATGGCATGCTGATGTGCAGTCATTGCACAGTGGCAGGCAGACTGATGGGCCGCGCAAACCAAAATCCTCGCAAGCAGTGGGCAGTTACTTCGGCAAGACTGGATGCAGAAACCTCTGTCAAGTGCTCTCACACACTTTGTCGGGTGAGAATCGACAAGCCAATGTTGCTTGACACAGACGGGTGAATGCAATTGTCGCCTGCAGAGTGCCTGAATGACTCGCCTGGTTGTTCCAGTCGCTCTCTCCATGTGTGCAGCGCCAGAACAGTGCGGCACAGGATCTGTCGGATCACATTCACCAACTGGAACAAATCTTTGGAAGGTGCAAACCAGATATCGTGCCGGTGCCGCAGGCGAGCTGGAAGGGCTTGCCTGATGAGGACGAGTGTGAACTTCGCTTCCTCACCCATGGCGCCAGAGCTTGCCCGAGAAGTTGCTGTTCAGCCTGTTGTTGAAGATCTCAGATCTTCCTCCTTGATTTTTTCAGATTTTTATTTGGCGCCCAAGCGAAAGATCCGCGACACACAGACGCACCAGGAACAGAGGCAGAGTGCGAGAAAGAGAGAGAGGAGGCCCTCATGTCCGAAATCTTTGCGGCTCTCCGCAAGGCCAAGGCGTCACCTGGCAGCAGCCAGCGCCGACAGGTTCAATCAAGCCACAGAGCCCCATTCAGCAGCACGCCTTCAGGCAGGCTCCAGACGGTGGCACGCGCCGCTCCTGCGGCCTCCAGAGTTGTCACCACGCCGGCTGGGCCCCAGCTCAAGAAGGCCCGCGTCGCCGCCGATGTCTGCGAGGTCGTCAAGGCCAAGCTGTTCGCCTGGAAGGCCGAATATGAGGCGACTCAGATCCGTGCAGTCGAGGTGAGGGCGTGCCTGCAGGACCGAGACGACCAGCTGTCGGAGCTGCACAGGCAGTTCGAGCAGCAGCTGGGGACCAACGGTCTGCTGGAGGCCAGAAGGGATGCCTTCGCCCGCCGCAACGAGGAGACGCGCGCCTCCCTCACGGAGCTCGAGGCGGGGATCCGAGACACGGTCAAGGGCGACGCGTTCAACCACAGGTACCTAGCTGTGGTTCAGGGTGACGTAAGCAGGCTGGAGGGACAGGCGCGCCGCGAGCTGGCGGCCATGGGCCACTCTCGAGGCGCCCTGGACAAAGCCCTGCACGCCGTCGCCGAGTGCGAGACCTGCGAGCCCAAGATCCAGAGCCACATGGCCCAGCTGGGCGAGCTCCAGACGGCGACGGAGCGCGCGCAGGCCGAGGCGGCGCGCATCGAGGGCCAGTGCGCCGCGCTGCGCAGCGAGACCGCGGCCGCCGCCGACGCGCTCGCCGACGCACGCGCCGCCCTCGAAGCGCAGAACGACGACATTGCGGCGGCCAAGAGCAGCATCGGCATCGCGTACGACGCCGCCGTCAAGGGGCGCGACGACGCGTGCGCCGCACGCGACGGCGCGCGCGCTAGCCTCGCGGGCCGCATCGAGTCACTCGAGGCCAAGAAGAATCAGCTTTCGGCGGCGCAGCGCGCTCTCACGGACGCCGATGAGCAGCTCGCAGAGGCAAACGCCGCCGCCGCTTCAGCGACAGAGGTGAGGGGGCGCGCGGATGCGTTGCTGCTCTTGCGGAACTGAGGGTAGGACCTACGATTTCATGCTGGTTTCAACTGCCCTTTTGCCTTCATTGCGTCAAGAAATGTACAGGATGTTCAGCAGTCAAGGGAAGAGCACGGTGCGAGAAAAGCAAGAGCATGGTGCCGCCAGCCACCAGGAGCAATGGCAGACTTGCACATCCTTGCGGAAATGTCTGCACCAGCATCCGTGGTGCTCTGCGCAGTAGGTCAGAGGCTTTTTTTTTTCCACAGTGTTCTGTCCACAGATCATGAAGTGCGGACCTCATCTCACTGCATGTTGATGCCACGTGAGTTGACGTTCACAAAACATGTTATTCCTTCTGCGTCCGACTTGGATTCTCCTCTCACATTCTTTGGAGTAGGCATGCTGACAGAATTCTTTGGCAAACAAGCAGCGCCCGTTTCCGAAATGAAAGGAAGAAATTGTGCACTTCAAGCACTGATCATTTGTCGCTGCATCCCGACTCTCAGGAGCACGAGGCCCTGCGCGACTCAAGCGCGGCCTGCGAAACCGCCACTGCGACCGCGCGCGCAAGCGTCGCCGCCGCCAAGGACGAGCTCGCCGCCGCCGCGGCCACGCGCGCGTCGCTGCGCGCGTTGCAGGACACCGCGCGCGCCGCTCGCAGCGAGCTGCTCTCGCGCATGCTCGCCGACATGGCTGCGCTCGGCGACGCGCTCACGAGCAACGCCGCGGCGGAGGCGGCGCTGCAGCCGCTGCGCGCCGCGCAGGACGCGCTCGCGCAGCGCGGCGCCACCGCCGCGCGCGCTGCCGCCGCCGCCGCCGCGGAGCTGGAGGCGGCGGCGCGGGCGTCGAGCGCTGCTGACGCGCGCCTCGCGGAGCTGCGCCAGGCCGCGGCGGCCAAGATGCAGGAGCTGGAAGGGCTGGCCGCGGAGGCAGCGGCGCAGCGCGCGGCGGCGGCGGAGGAGGTCGCCGCCGCCGCGCGCGCGCAGGAGGAGCTCGCAGCGGCGGCGGCAGCGGCGCAGGCCGCACTTGATGAGGCTACGGGGCTCGAAGCGGAGAGGGTGGGCGCCGTGAGCACTGCTGCGGGCGAGCTGCAGGGGCTGGAGAGGGCGCTGCACGAGATGGTCGCGCCCGAGGTCGCTGCGCTGACAGAGGCGGAGCTGACACTCGCCAAGCAGGAGGTGAGAGGCTTGTGCACATGGCAGTTGTGTGCAAGCATGTAATGACATTGGTGCTGTGCATGTTGGTGCTATCATTGAGCAACGGCAACTAGGGAGTGTAACCTTGTTGAAGGTCGACAGCATGTGGATTGTACCGAGCATGGTGACCTCTGCGTGCAGGGGTGCTTTGGCTGGTGCTTTTCACACGAAGTAGATGCAGTGTGCACCACCAATGCACACACAGTCGGTGTGTGATTACTGCAGCAAATTTGCACATGCAGTACTTCACGTGGTGTCATACGAGGCAACAACATTGTCAAAGTGAAATTCATATGAGCTGACGTCATTGGTTCAGTTCTCGGCAGTGTGCGGGCACATTTTCGCGTATATGTAGCAGTCCTGTTCACCGCATTGCGTTGCACAACAGGACATCAAGGTATGGCGCTTTGAGCATCCAGATACAAGATTTATCCATGATCATCGCCATTGGTCCCTGCTCACGCACGACCAATCAAGAGATAATTACATGCAGGCGTTCCACTGTCCGTCCATTGCCTTAGCATGCGGCTGATCCCCCGCAAGCACCCACGAGCACCAAACAACGCGTGTGCAACCTTCTGCACCGTGCGCATATCTGACTCGCCCCCCGCATCGCACCGCCAAACACCCCACCGCCAGGCGGTCCAGCCGCTGCGCGCCGCGCTGGACGCGAACCTCGCCGCGCGCGCGGAGCAGCTCGCGTCCATGCGCGCCGTCGCGCCCGCCAAGCTCGCAGAGTGGCGCGCGGAGCAGGAGGCGCGGCTCGACGCGCGCCGCCCCGAGCTCGCGGCGCGCAAGGCCGAGCTCAAGGGCGTCGCGGCGGAGCTGGCGCGCGTGCGCCGCGAGCGCGCGGACGCCGCGGCGGCGCTCGCGCGCGAGAAGGCGGAGGCCGCCGCCGCCGCCAGCGCGCGCGCCGCCGCGGAGGCGGCCGCGGCGGATGCGCAGGCCGCCGCCGCCGCGCTCGCGGAGGCGGAGGAGTGCAGCGACTCGGAGGACGCCGCGGTGCCGCCGGTCGCGCAGAGCGCCGCCCCCGCCGCCGCCGTCGCCGCGGTGACGGTCGTCGCCGGCAAGATCGCGCCTGCGCTGCCGCCGCCGCCGCTGCGCGACGAGGCCCAGGAAGAGGAGGAGGAAGACGGCGATGCCGTGCAGTCGGAGGGTGAGGAAGACCCCGCGCCCGCGGCCACGCACCCCGTGTGCATCCCGCCGTACAAGGACGACAAGCCCGCGGAGCAGGCGGAGTCGGGGGGGCGAGAGGCGGCGGAGCGCAGGGCGCCGCGCCGCGGCGCGCCGCGTCAGCGCTCGGCAGCCCCTGCTGTCGACTCTGACATGCCGGGCAGCGACGCGGAGGATGACGACGCGTTCGTCGCGCCGCCGGCGCCCGTGCGCCGCGAGCGCAGCAGCGGCCGCAGCGGGGGCGGCGCCAAGCGCGAGCGCCGCGCCGGCGCTAGCGGCAAGCGCAGGATCGCCGCCGCCGCCGCCGCCGATGACTCTTCCAGCGACAACGACGACGACGATGACGGAGCGTTTGTGGCGCCGTCTCGCGTGCGCACCGCTGCGGTGCCGCCGCCGCGTGGCCGCAGCGGCAGCAAAGCCGGCGGCAGCAAGGCCATCGCGGGCGAGCGCTTCGGCACCAAGCGCGTCGCTGCCGCAGCGGATTCGGCGAGCGATGACGACGAGGCGGAGAGGCTCGCAGCGCCCAAGTCGGTGCGCCGCGCGCGCAGCGGCGACGCCGGCTTCAAGCACCGGTCTGCCGGCAGCAGCGGCGGCGGCAAGCGCGCGACCGGCGGCGCCGCCGGCAGCGGCAGTAGCAAGAGGGCCCTGGACGACCGCCGCAAGCCGGAGAAGCCTTCTGCCGCCGCGCCAGCACCGCGCAAGGCCTCCATCGCCAAGCCCGTGCGCTCCTCTGCGGGCGGCAGCGGACGCATCGGCGGCAGCAGCAGCGTCGTCGGCGGCGGCGGCGCGCACGTGCGCAGCAGCAGCAGCCGCGCCGTCTCGGCTCAGCGCTCGCGCATCGGAGACAAGTCGTCGCGCAAGCCGGCCCCCGCGCGCGTGCAGGGCGGCTGGGTCCAGGACTTCGACGTCATCTTCGACATGTGAGCTGGCGCGTCTGCTGAGCGAGGGTGCAGCAGCGGGTTCGCTCAATCAGGGGAGGACCTTGCTTTGTGGATTTGGGGCAGATGGGGGTTTGTGCGGGGATTGCAGCTGCTTCATGGGCACTAGCGCCATTGGCCGGAGCGCACTTGCCCTTGCGAGATGAGTGTTACAGAGCGGTGGCAGGGGGCGGTGCAGCGGCAGCAGCGGCGGCGGTGGCGCACCGCGATCGCTGAAGCTGCCGTTGGGCGAGATTGGCGGAGGTGCGGGTGCACGCGCAGGCTCTCTGCAGCGATTGCGCGACCAAACCCGCATTTAGCTCTCGAGAGGCCTGCGGGCAAGATCTGCCAGAGAGTGAATGCTGATCGAGGCAGGCGATGTGCGCGGCAGCAGCTGAGGCACGCTGCCTAGCTTGCTTATGCAAATGATGCGATGAACCTAGTGCTTGGCTGAAGGGATGTTTGGGGCTTGAGGGGGGATCAGAAGCGCTGGGCAATACGGAGAGATGCCTGGGGGGGGGAGAGGGGGTCAGAGGCACTCAGCAAGTCACTATATGAGGGCAACATACTGCAGTCATATGAGATTACGTCTCTGCAGCGCAACAAGGGACGGTAGAGGCGCAGTGTGGGGGTCAGAATCAGAGGTGACTGGATGAACAGATGGGAGGCGATACACAGTTGCCAGTGCGCACATTGCTAGGACCAATCGCTTTGCTCCAGGCAGAAGCGACAGGCACTGAGCGCTGTCGCCGCTGTGCGACCGCCGCACTCGGTGCCCCCTGTGTGCAACACGACAAAGCTTTGATGAACAGCTGCATTTGGGATTGTTTTGGTGCGCTTGACAAGGTGACAAAAGGAAACGGATTTGCGTGTATGCAATATGCGCTTGCCGCTGAGGCCTCCTTCAATGCTGCTGGTTTGTGGCCTGCCCGCTTTATTCACATCACACACGGCATGATTGTCATATGGTGATGCACTTACTGTCCTGCTGCCACTACGAGATGCAGCATCTGCTCTGGCAGCACCAGCACACCTGACAGCATTGCTATGATTGGACCCTTTGCCCTGCATGCTGAACTGTCCCAATGCATGGTCTCGAACTCTGTGCGTTGGTCTAGTCACGTAGGTAAGCGTTTGACAAGGTCCTTTGAGATCAATGTCTGATCATAAGCAACTCGTTGAGTCAGAAACCCTATGATGTATTTGAGGTGCTGAGGCGGCTGACGTGCTTGAAACACACTGACGCGCTGACTTCATTGATGTATTGACATGGACTACTCAATGAGTTACCTTTGATCAAACGATTAATGTCTGATCATAAACAACTCGTTGAGTCAGAGTCCAGGTCTATGATGTGCCTCCATCCACCGCAACCAAATTTGAAGATATGAATAAGAATGGCTGATATGCCCGATGTGACACAGACTGAATTGCTGATATGCTTCATGCAGCGGTACACGTCCCAGCAGCACGACTACACAAGGCATGCAGTAAAACAAGCACGCTAGGAGGTTACCTATGGTTGTAGCTAGTGCAACTTACATTGAGGGATGTGGAGAAGCTGCAAACTGGGTAATCAGTCCCATTGGTGGGGAGAACAGCTTGAGCCTTGACTAGCCTAGCCCTTGCCAAGCACCTAACCTCGTGCCAGAGCTCCCTCAGGCACAACAAGACTGTGCATAGTCATTCCTTGAAGCCACCCTTTGGCGGCAAATGACTTCTATCCTGAACTGCACTATTTACATGCTCAAGCTGTATCATGCTTGAGTTGATTGAGGCATGGCAATAGTGGACTCTATGATGTATCCGAGGTGCTGAGGTGGCTGATGTGCTTAAAACTCACTGACACGCTGACTTCATTGATCTATTGACATGGACTACTCAATGAGTTGCCTTTGATCAGACGATCAATGTCTGATCATAACCAACTCATTGAGTCAGAGTCCAGGTCTATGACGTGACATGCCCCCCATCCACAGCAACCAATTTGAAGACTGACTGATATGACTGATGTGACACAGACTGAATTGCTGATATGTTTGACTCGATTGAGGCATCACAATAGTGGACCCTATGATGTATCCGAGGTGCTGAGGTGGCTGATGTGCTGACTTCATTGATGTATTGACATGGACTGGTTTGCTGACATGTGCTTTGACTAATCATGGCTCTACTATGACTCAATGAGGTACTTTCGATCAGATGCTTGCTTGGTTGCACAACATGCTTGCTCGGTTGCACGACACTCTGGGGAGCACAATGTGGGCGTGTCACGTGGCATGCGACCGCCACCGCATCTGTGTACGTTCAAGTTGTAGGGCACGAGAGCGGCCCCCATCTGCGTACAGGGCAATACCTCAGATCAATTGCATAATCACGTAGAAGTATATGCAGGTACGCCTGACCAATCACACAAACAAAGATGCCCTGTCCTCTTGTGCCTCACAACACGGGCATATCCCAGGTCCTGTCAGCCGTGTGCCCTGACTGGCCGCAGCATGCAGCTCCGCTTCCATTGAGCCTCGACCGCAACCGCTAGGGCCCTGGCAGTGTGTCAAAAAGCCGTGCCGCATATGCGCCCGAGGCCAATGTGAAGCATGCATCAGAACCTGCTGCACCCTACTGCCACTGGCCGCGCGCCCAGGTTTGTCAACATTTTCTTACAACGCATTGTACAGGTACCAAGATGAAGTGCATCAGACTATACCTGGACGCATACCAACACACACACCGCGCATGACGCGCTGCTCTTCACGTGCTGACGGCGCGCAGCCACCGCTTCCGCTGCGCCTCCGCCGCGAGCGCGGTGGCGCGCGCGGCCGCGACGTCGCCCGCCATGCGCGCCTCCTCCGCGGCGGCGCGCAGCTTGCGCGCGCGCTCCTCCTCCATCGCCTGCGCACAGCCAGACGCGCAGCACGTCTCAGAGCTTCGGCAGCAGTCCTCGTGAGGCGCAGGCGAGGCGCTGCTCCGCGCGATCCCGTAAACGCAACAGTGGGTGGGTGGGGTGCTGATGCAGTTACGCTAGTGCGCGGCAGCGGCGGCGCATTGCACGTTTGCCGCGCTCCGTCGCTGCCGCCACCGCCGGCCTCAGGGGGGAACGCGGTGCTGAACTTGAGCGCGTGCACAGCGCTCAGCAAACCCGAAACTTGTGCCAAAGCCCCGCCTCTGCGCTGGTCACGCACGCTCACGCCAGGGCGGGGCGCATGTCGTCACAACAAGCAACTCTGCAGCGTCAAGACCACAAAGATGATGGTGTCAGGCGGCTGCGCGTACCTGGTCAATGACGGCGGCCGCGTCGACCTCCCGCAGCTGCGCCGCCGCCGCGGCGCGCGCCTTGCGCAGCGCGCGCCGCCGCGCCGCCGCCTCCGCCTCCGCCGCCGCCGCCGCCGCCGCCGCCAGCGCCGCGCTGTCGTCGTGGTAGATGTTCTCGGCGTAGTCGGTGGTGGGGCGTGCGGGGGCATCAGCGCTCAGGGCGGTGGCGCAGCGCGGCGGGGGGTCGCCAGTGCCGGTGACGAGCTCGAGGGGGATGGCGTGGGGGAGGCTGCGCAGGAGGCGGAAGGGCTCCTCTGCCAGGTTGATGTCCTGCATCGGCGGTAGCGGGCATTGAGTGAGTCCTGACCTGAGGGGAAGGCTGACGTGTAGAACTGTGCGGGTGAAAGCAGGCTCACAGGCGGCGCGGCTATCGAAGTGGCTGCCCAGCCCCCTGCGTCTGGACCATGGCGTCGATGTCATGTAAGCTGCAGGTGGCATTTGTCGCTCAGAAGCGTCTGTGAGGAGCTGCGGAAAGACATGCTGTAAACAGGCGTGTAAGGTCGGCTCATGGGACAAACTGCGACTACTTGGCTCTCAAAGCTCTGCCCCGCGGGATGTGACTACTGCTTTGCAGTGCTCTTCTCGCCATCGCCCCGGTGCCACCGCTTGCAGCCGCATTGCACCGCCCCGCCTGCTCAGCGCACCCCTTGCACCCTCCCCCCCCCCCCCCCCCCTGCATGTTAGCTGCTGCAGACACATGTTACACATGCCATCGACACTATTTCACAGCATCACGGCCACCAGTAACCTCCAGTGACGCTACATGACAACTAGTTCTATTCAACTCACCCTGCACAGGCCGTCGCCGTCAAACTTGACGCAATACAGTCCCGGCTTCCGCCCCTCGTGCACCACAACCGCCGCCGTCCCCCCGCTACCACCGCCGCCGCCGTCGCCGCCGCTGCCGCCGCAGCCGCCGCCGCCGTGCCACGCAAAGTGCGGCGACAGCAGCGCCAGCCTGGCGCCGCACGTCAGCTCGTCGAGAAAGCACACGCGGCGGTCGTGCCGCATGACGGCGCCGCGGCGGCTGCCGTCGCGTGCGGCGTATGTGCCGACGCCGTGCATGGCGCCGTTCCACATGGGACCCTCCCAGCTCTCGCCGTCCGGCAGCAGCAGCAGCGCGCCGCCGCCGTGGGGCGTGCCCGCCTGCGCCGGAGAGCGGCGCGCGCAGCGCGATTTGAGATGCGGCGCAAGCGCGGGTTGGGATTGGAGAGTCGGCGGGCGACGACGCGTGCGCGGCAGCCTGCAATTCAGAAGTGCTCAATGACGCCGTGTCAACTCAAATGACAGTAATCGTGCTGTAATGATGTGAGCTCTCCCTGATCTGCTATACCTTGAATGTACCCTTGTACTGCACCACGCCCTCCTTCTGCAACTCGCCGCGGCCGTGCGCCACCCACGCCGCCCCAACATTGGTGGACTCCCCGCAGTACACTGTACCAGTATTATGTACTGCATTGTCCTTGTCCCTGACCCAGTACCTGAGGCGAGAATCACGCATGCCTGAATTAAGACGTATCGTTGGCAATATTGGCACCAGGGCTATCCATGATTCTTCATGCGTGTGTGCTTCACATAGAGTAGCAGGTGCGCCATAAGCGTAATCACCTCAGCATCTCAATCAGGCACGCATCACTAGATGCATCATTGTCGCTGCTTGTTGAACGGCATTACACCCACATGAAGCCTTTGTGGAAGGCAAGGGCATCAGAACGGAGTTGGTGTCAACCTGTACAGCCGGCCATCGACCTGCGCCTGCTGCTCCTTTCTCCGCTTCGTCACCTCATCCTTGAATTGCCGCCTTCGCGCCTCCTCAGCCTCTTTCACTAGCCTTATCTCCTCTTTCTCGGCCTCCTGTCTGTCCCAGATGATCTGCAGCCTCTGCTCGCTCAACAGCTTGGCCTCGGCAAATGCGGCACGCCTGTCGGCGATTGTCGGCAGCATTGGCCGAGCAGCGCCTATACATGCCGAGGCCATAGCGCTGCATGCACTGCTTGCTGCCGGCGCTGTCCGGCTGTGATGCCGGCGTCGTCAGGCGTGGTTGCAGTTGAAGAGTCGCGAACTTTGAAAGAGCGTTCAGCAGTTACATGTGACCCAGGAGACACAAAGTAGGCAGAGCTGCGAGCTGAGCTACCGACAGCAGTGCTGACCGACCTTCGCAGCAACATCACGTAGAAAGCGGCTGAACAGTACAGGCAGCAACTTCACCAAGGCCTGGCAGTAAGAGCAGCCAGCACAGGCCTGCAGTTTCTGCGAGCGCTCACGCGGCATGGCGAGCTCGTTCGTGTTGACAGGCGTGTACGCCTCTGCTCGCTCTGGCAAGATCGCCAAGGTCGAAGAGTGGCTGGCGAAAGGCTCGAAAGTCAATGAAGCCGACAAGGAGGGATGCACCTGCCTCATGTGGGCCTCCTGGGGAGGGCACACTCAGGCAAGCACAATGCACGCTCGCCGAAATGGCGGCTGACTGCTCTTTATGCGGTCGCCACTGCCGACCAATCCAGCCTGTTGTCGGAAAACGAGATCTCGTTTAGGTGCAGCCAATGCACGTGGCGGCGACTCTCCACCCGCGGCGTTGGCACCACTGCTGTAGTCAGACCGCGTTTGACCTTACATGCCAACCTGGTCTTGATCGCAGCTCATCAACAAGTTGCTGGAGGCGGGAGCCGACCCAGCGCTCGTCAACCAGTCCGGCGCCACCGCCCTCCACTGGGCGTGCTGGGGGGGGCACGGCAGCGCCGCCAAGGCTCTCATCAAGGCCAAAACGCCCCTCGACAAGGTGGACAACCAGGAGGGCGCCGCGCTGCACTACGTCGCCAAGAAGGGTTTTCTGGAGCTGGCAAAGGCGCTGCTGAAGGCGGGCGCCGCCGTGGACACTAAGAACAGCAGGGGGATGACCCCCCTGCACGGTGAGTCAGTCGGAGTCACGAGTCGTGGACGTCTGCGCGCGCACTGAACGCAAGCGCTTGGAGCGGTTTGGGGAGGGCTCCGCTGCACTGCAAATCGGCGCAGGCGGCCTGAGCATCTCGGTGTTCACTTGTGGTCATGAGTATGAATAACAAGGAGATGGACTGTGTCTTCAATGCACACTTGAACTGCTGTGTTGGCACCCTGGGGCGGGTGACCCTGCACATGGACAATCATCAGCTGCTCACATCACCTTGCAAAGGCTGCTCAGCAATAGCTTCTGATGTGTGCAGAGCAGTACTGACTCAGAGGCCTTCAGCATAAGCGTGAGAGCTGGCAGCTCTGATTTCTGCTGCAGCAGCAGGGTGCATGTCAACTGGCCACGCCATGAGACCTACACTGCCGCAATTGTACCCCTAACCCTAACCCCAACCCTTACCCTGACTGTTGCTGAGACGTGCAAACGTGTCTGCCTCGCCGTCGCTGCCGCTTCTATCGCTGCCGCTGCCGCCGCCGCCGCCGCCGCTGCCGCTGCAGTGGCGGCAAGCAGCAACAGGCTAGACGTCGCGCAGCTGCTGCTTGACAGGGGCGCGGACGTCGCCGCCGCGGACGCTGCGGGCCGTGCGCCGCTGCACTATGCCAGCCTCAAGACCTACAAGGATATGGTGAAGGTGTGTGTGATGGCTGTTCTGTTGTGTGCCTGGGAAGTGGCGAGTTGGCGAAGCTTTGGACCTTGAGAGACTGTGCGGCGTCTTTTGTGTGTCCACGTGCAACGCTACGGCGGATGCGTGGGCCCACACGCCCCTAGATGAGCTCCACACCATATCCTCAACATATCTTCAACTTGAAACGTCCACTGATGTGACCTGCCCAGCAGCTGCTGACGCTGCATCCGCAACCCCCCAACCCCACCCTGCCGCCCCCCCCCCGCACAGCTGCTGCTCAACGTCTCTTCATCCCGAAACGTCCAACTACGTAACCTGCGCAGCAGCTGCTGTAATATCTCCAGCAGCTCCTCAACCTAAACTATTCAACTACTCGGCCTACAGCAGCTCCTGACGCTGCGTCCTCCCGCCCCCCCCGTGCCCCCCCCCCGCGCGCCGCGCAGCTGCTGCTTGACATTCCTTCGTCCCAAAACGCTCAACTACGTACCCTGCGCAACAGCTGCTGACGCCCCCCCCCCCCCCCCCCGCCCCGCCCCGGCCCCCCCTCACACACACACCCCCGCGCGCGCAGCTGCTGCTCGACGCGCGCGCCGACGTCGCCGCGCACGATGCCAAGGGCAAGACCGCGGAGAACCTGCTTGGCACGGGCGCGACGATGCGCGACGCGGCGCACAACGACGCCGTCATGGCGCTGCTGTGCGCGGCGCAGGGGCGCGCTGCCGTGCCGTACGAGGCGCGCGCCGCGGCGGCGGCGTCGCCCGTCGCCGCGCAGCGCTCGCCGACGCCCGGCCGCGCCGCGTGGGACGACGCCATCTTCGCGGACGCGCACGCCGCTGCCGCCGCCGCCACCGCCGCCGCCGCGAAGCCCGCCGCCGCGGCAGGCGCGCTCGACGGCCTGACCGTCGCGGCGAAGGGCGAAGCGGAGGTGGCAAAGGGCGAGGCGGAGGCGGGCAGCACGGCCGCTAATACGCCCATGGGCACGCTGCCGTCGTCACCGCCGCAGCCGGCGGCAGCAGCGGAGGCAGCGGCAGAGGCGGCGGCAGACGGCAGCGACGACGCTGCCACCAAGACCAAGACCGTTCTTGACGTGGTGCTGGGGCTCTTCACGGGCGGCGACAGGGACTCTGCATCGGCGGCGGCGCCGGCAGCAGCGGCGGCGGCAGCGATGGCGGCCGAGCCTGCGGAGGCCCTCGAGCAGGCGCCGCGTGCCGCCGTCGCCGCCGCCGCGGAGCAGATCATGGCGGCGGCGGCAGCGGCGGTGGCGGCGGCGCCGGCGGAGAGCACGACGCCGGTGACGACGCCGGGGCGGCCGCGGCGCACGACGATCGAGATCTCGCCGGACCAGGGCCTGGCATCTATGAGCGGGCGGCGCTCGAGCCGCCTGCGGCTCAGCATGCTGGAGAGCGGCAGCGGGGCGCACGCGCGCGTGGCGAGCCGCGGCGACGCGGGCGCGCTGCAGGTGCGTCAGCGCTCGCGCGTGCCGCTGCGGCGGCGGCGGCGGCAGCGGCGGCGCGCCGCGCTCGTGCGCTCTGTACATGTGTATTTTCTCTGCCGGGGGTGCTTGCGCGTTGGTGCACTGAGCAGCGGACGGCGGCTGGCGCATGCGCTCGCGGCGTCGCGTGGTGACACGCGCTCGGGAAGAGCGTCTCGCCTGCCGCCGCCGCGCATGTGAGGCGCCGCCGCCTGAAGGCTGCCGGGGCGCAGCTGCCGCGTGCTGCAGCCGGGCGCCGCGCACCGTGCCAGCTGCCTTGCTCTGTACTTTGCGGACGTGGTCACCAGAGGACGCAATGGACCATGACAGTTCCATGCCGCCCCACTCACCTCGACTGCGAGAAAGCTATGGAGCACGAATTGCAGCGCGCATGTCGTTGAGCCGGGCTCAGAGCTGCGGTGCGCGGTGCGCGCCGCGCGGTGCGCACAGCGCGGCCGTGACGACGAGGGCCGCGCTGCAGTACGGAGGATATGGGCGCGCATGCCGCAAAGTATGCGCACTGCGCCAGTCAGCATGACGAACTTTGGCCCGCAGTACCATCGGCGAGCGCAGATACACGGCGCAGTCCCGTCTTTGTCTCACAGAATCGAAATGTTCGCGTTCTGATGATGCCACCCGCGCTCCGCTCCCTTCCCGCCGCCGCCGCCCTGTGCAGAGCAACACTGGGGCCGACACCACTGCTGCCGCCACCGCCGCCGCCGTCGCTGCTGCCGCCGCTGCGCGCTCACCCGCCCGCCGGGACTTCGGCAGCAACGGCGGCGGCAGCGGCAGCGGCGGCGGCGGCGGCGGCGGCGGCGGCGGCGGCGGCAGCGCTCCACGCTCACGCTCGCACTCGCGCTCCGCCAGCCGCCGTCAGTCGGGCAGCAGCGGCGACATTGGCAGCGGCACAGGCGCGGCGCTGGCGGCGGTGGCAGCAGAGCGGCTGGAGCAGGAGGCGGCGGCGGCGGCGGAAGAGCGCAGCGCTGCGATGATGGCGTCGGGCGGCCCGCTGAGCTCGCGCTCGGGCGTGACGACGGCGGCCGACGACGACATGTCCGAGGAGCACGTGGAGATCGCGTACGACATGGCTCTGGAGCAGGTGAGGGGGGGGGGGGCAGGGGGAGGGGGGGTGGGGGGGAGGTATGACATGCGTTGATGGTTGATGTGTTGGGGGTCATGACTTTGCGTGAGGTAGAAGTAAGCGAGTAGCGTGAGATGAACTGCGCCTGAATTTAACCCTAAGGAGCGTTGTCACGCAAGGACGCAAGACGCCGTGCTTCCTGACGCCACACCAGCGATGTCAGATGTCTGCATTAAGCACGCCTCGGGTGCTATGGAGCACTGATGTCAGGTCATTCCACCAGAACCCCTCAAATAACAGTCCTACTTGTCCCTGAGCACTGACGCCAGGTTATGCAGCCAGGCCCCCTTTCACAAGTTCCTCTTTTGCTGCTGAGCACTGATCTCAGGTCCTGCATTGAAAAACCGTATAGTAGCCGTGCTGCATACTTGAGCGCTGACGCCAGTTCATCGCCAAGCTGGAGGACCCGGAGATCAAGGTGCTGCTGAGCACTGATGTCAGATCACCCTGCCGGAAGCCCCTATAATAAAAGCCTTGCTGCGTCTCTGAGCGATGACGCCAGGTCATCCCGCCAGAACCCCTCTAATAACAGTCCTCCTGTGTCTCTGAGCGCTGCCGCCAGGTCATCGCCACGCTGGAGGACCTGGAGACTAAGGTGGACAACATCGGCACGGACCAGAGCGCGAATGAGGACATGCTCATGGACGTCGTTTCGCGCACGGGCATGGTCGAGCGCGGCATGGCCAAACTCAAGATCGAGCTGCAGGTCAGTACACTTGAAGTAGCCACCATGAATCATGACGATATGATGATGGTATGCGCAGAGTTGGTGAACGCGCAGCTGACACCGCAACGCACCAGCGCTCATCACATCACACGCCGGCGTCGTCGTCCTTCAAAGCCGCTCCATCTCTTATACTCCCTCCCCCCCCCCCCCCCCCCCCCCCGCGCAGGAGCTCGCCACGCGCGCGCCCGCCGCCGCCGCTGCCCCCGCCCCCACCACCGACGCCGACGACAGCGCTCAGACAGCGGACGGCGGCAGCCCGCGCGCGAGCGCCGGCGAGGTGGGCGAGCTGCGCGCGCACCTGCTGGGACGGGAGCGCGAGGCGCGCGCCGTGCACGCGCGCGTCGAGGAGCTCGACGGCGAGCTCGACATGCTGCGCAAAGCGTCGCGCAACGCGCGCGAGCGCCTCGACGAGAAGGACGTGCAGGTGACGCGCCGCCGCCGCTGTCCGCAACTTCAAGTGTTGAAGTGTGGTGTTGGGGGCGCGGTCAGCAATGGGGGTGGTGAGGGGGGGGGGGGGGGGGGGACGGTTGCGCTGACGTGGAGCGCAGTCGCACAGCTCACTTCGCATGCAGAAGGCGGGCATCGCGGCTGGGCAATGCAGGATGGGTGCAACGCCCCCCATGGCTTCTATCAACAATGAAGGCCGTGAGGCCTGTGTCGTTTATTAAAGTTTGCCACCACTTCAGGGTTGACTGTACTATGCACGCCAGCACAGAAGCAGAAATCGTGCCTTCAGGCATCAGCGCAACAAGTCACGGCGTCGCACACGGCGCTGCACATCACCATAGCGGACAGCGCACCTCAGCAGCAAAGTGTACGGACCGAGCTCTACCTCCATCCACTGTCACATGTCAGCACCGCTCGAGGCATTTTGAACTGCGTTCTCAAACGCCGTTTTGCCACCCGCGCGCTGCAGGTCCAGGAGTTCCAGCAGCGCATCGCGGCGCTGGAGCAGCAGGTGGGGCAGCTGCTCGACGCCAACGCGGACCTCAAGCAGCAGCAGCAGCAGCAGACGCCGCCGCCGCCGCCGCCGCAGCAGCAGCAGCAGGCCGTCCGCCAGGGTTGCAACTGCAGCATCATGTGACGCGCCTCACGCATCGCTCTCGTGGCCGGCTGCGCGCGAGGGGCTGCTTCCCCCTGCCGGAGCACGCCGCGAGCCCTTCTGGTAGCGTGCGGACTTCAACTCGAGCTTCTGCGGCGGACCAGCGCCGCCGCGGGATGTGCGTGCGCGTGCGTGTAGCAGCGGCGACGGAGCAATGGCACAGGCTCTGCGCACGGCAGCGCTCCACGCACGGCAGCGCTCAACGCACATCGGCAAATGCATGCGCGGCAATGCTCAACTGGTGCAGCGCACGCCGCGTGTTATGGCGTCAGACGCCGCCCCGGATCACGTAGCTCAAGTAGAACGAACGGTTTCGTCTGACATGCTGAGTGCCTTCTGCGCAAGGTGCTGGTAGTAGTGTTGCTTTGGAGTGGGTCGCCCGCCGCCGCCGCCGCCGGTGCGGAGCTCGCGGCGGTTTGTTTGTAGTGGTGTCGAGCGTTGCTGTCGCGGCCTGCCGTGGGGGGGTCTGTGTGAGGGGCATGTACGGTTTGTGCATCTGAGGGGGTGTGTGTGTGTGTCCGGCGCAGCGGGTTGTGGTACACATCGCGCAGTTCAGCGAGCCAGAGTATGTCCTTTCTGGCGTTACGGTTACCGTGCTGCTCTTGTGGAATCTGTAATATCAGTGGCGAAATCGCGAGCGGTGGCTGGCGCAGAGCGCTGCAGCAGCTTGTTGCGTCAGTCTGCATCACATTTGACGCCTGCAATGCGCATGCCTTTTGGCACATGCATCAGCTTGTGGCACATGCATCAGCTTCAGCACACTGGATAACAGCAATGCCGAGTATTGCATGGCGGCAACAACAGCTGCAGTTCGCGCGCCAGTGTGCTTATCCAGTGGGCGCTGCGGCAGCAGCGCGCACTCACAATACCTTGAAATACTGATATGGGTTGTGTGATGTGTGCATGTTACTGCCCAGATAGCCACCACTGCCACAGTTGACTCATTCTGCCACGGTCTAACCCATCGGCCTAGTGAAGTGCACGACCTTTGAAGATCCCTGAAATTTGTCAACGCAATCTGCTACATGATGGCAGTCACCCGAAGTTCAAGTTCAACAAGCCTGCAAGCGGTATCTGAGACAGCACGGCAGCACTGCTGGTCCAAACCAGTAGCAGATGTGCAGCACCGCGGACATTGGTGTCAGCGAGCATTGCGCATTGTGGCTTCAGCATGCACCCATTTGGGAGAACATGTCATGAGTATATATCAGCAAGTGGGCAGATGAATAGCAGTGGCGGCAAGTGTATGTAATTCAGTACATCCCATTGTTGCTCGTACTTAGGGCAGCGGCGATTGTATCTTCACGAACACATGGCCGTGCATAGGCTGCGGATCACAGCTGCAGCTGGTCATGGCCTCATCCAAGTGCAGCGACAGCCTTCTTATGATCCGCACGACATGTTTCTTCACACAGTCTCATGAACAGCAGCGCAAGCGCCTGTGCACGCATGCGGCACTGGCATGACTCGCTCAGCACTATACTTCGGTACAGTACATGCCGTTGGGGGGTCGTGCGACACGGCAGTGTGCTATGAAGGACCCCTGTACTATCATGCAGCACAGCTCTGGAGCAACAGCCACATGCACATCGCATGCTACCAGCCGGCGCAGTGTGAATATGCGATGCAAAGAACTCGGCGCTAGCGCCAGCAGGGCGGAGCACCATGGGGCGGACCGCACACAGCGGAAGCGTGCGAGCGCAGCGCCCTTGCGAAGGCGGTGGTCACCCGTCACATGACTATTACAGTAGCATACACCTCATTTCCTTCTGCCTTGAGCAGAAACCGCATACAGAGTGCGCAATGCAGGTGCAGCGTACGTGCTTGTGGGCTGCGCCGCCACCGCCCCTGTGCCAGTCCTACTGCAGAGGCTCTAAGCCCCCTAAGGTGCAGGACGGGCTTACCGCATGCTAGCAAACCCCTCAAGCTCAGAAATCCAATCTGCCTCTGCTCACCCGGGCCGGACCGTGATTTCTGCTTCGATGAGGATCTTCCCATCCGTGTCCGCCCACCCGCGCAGCCTCTCAGGGTCCCACTCCTTCATTGTCGTGCGGAAGAAGTTCGAGCTACCCCAGGCGACACGTCCATGTGTTTCTGCGCCCTTGACTCGTACGCAGGATGACGGATCGGTTTGCCGAAGGCCGCCTGTCGGTGCTGATGTTGCCCAGGGCCGCCAACAGCAGCGCATCGCCCTCCGCGCATACTGCCTTGCACGCGTCCGGGGTCTCGCGGCACGCCGCCGCCACCGCCATCACCCTGGCGGTCCACTGCGGAAACGCGCTGGCAACGGCGCCGGCGTATGCTGGGCTGAGGCGCTTGAGCCTCACGCAGTGCGCCAGAGAGTCGGGTACGTGATCGGCGTGCAGCGTCTTGTCGGCGTAGAGCATTGCCGCGTATGCTATGGTGCTCTCGTGCGCCACCAGCGTCTGGTCGTCGCTCAGCAGGGCTGCAAAGACCTCCTCCGGGAGGTCGAGCATGCGCTTGCTCGTGCCGTCACCCGCCAGGGTCACTTCAAGGTCGCGCAGGCCCTCCAGCAGCTCCTGTTGAGCTCCAGCCTTGACAGGCTCCGGAATGCAGTCCAGGAGCCCTTTAGGGAGAGCGTACAGGGCATTGGCCGCACTTCGGTTGGAAAATTTGAACGTTCCCAGCCACTCCTGTGCAGCCGTCAAGACCCGTGCAGCCCCCAGCTCGTCTGCGGTCTTGAGAGCTCCAAGGCACTTTGAGAATGTTGTGCTGTCCGGGAGCTTGTTGTCGTGATAAAGCGCCCAAAACACGTCCTCCACGCCCGCTACCTCCTCGCTGCTGCCTGCACGCACGTGAATGCGAGCAGGTATCTCCTTCGCGGCCCACCTTCTCAGCATCGTCTCCATGTAGGAGGAGCCCGAGACCAGGATGGCAGCGTGCAGTCGAAATTGCTTGCAGGAAAACGGCTCCGCTTCATCCTCCTCGCTCCCGCCGCTCTGCGCTTTCCTCTTGTTGCCTGACAGCGGTTGGACTGCTAAATCAGCAGGAGGCCCCACTGTGACGACCACATCTGAGTAGAGGGGATCCTCCCACAGACCTGCCGACCCTCTTACTGCCACGGGTTCGGGCATGGTTGGTTTGCCCACTTCCTTGAAGTTGAAGTGCTGAACGCAGCTCGCACTCGCACTCATCTGAAAAACCGATCGATGGGCTTCAAATGGCTCTGCAGGCTCAAGCTTGGTGGCATGGAAGAAGCGATACTGAGTTGCCGGGGGCAAGAGGTGTCGAACTGAGGAGTGTCAATGTTTCACACCGCCAGCGCATGGTGCCAGGATCGCCTCGGCAATACAGGTGTAACCCTAACCCTAAGCCTAACCCTAACCCTAACCCTAACCCTCACCCTAACCCTAATCTGTGCAGGGAGTAGAATTCTTTCAAAACGAGCTGAGCTTTCGTGCATATACTGATAAGATCACGTTGGGATGTCTATCATAGGTTATGTACTCACATTGTGTTCTAAGATGGAAAGTAGACCTGTTCGTCCACATGCAGTCGGGGGGTCGTCCCCTACTTTCGGAGGTATCGAGGGAGGGACTTTCTTGAGTTTCACATTTTTGAAGGTAAGACTAGGGACTTTCTTGTGTTTCATCAAATTTTTGAAGGTAGACTACAGTAGGCGTCTAGGTGCTGGTTTCAGTGGCATCCTCTGGCCTTTTGCCTGAGCTTGCAGGTCGTGAGGGCTGATGAGCAGTTCTCCATCGTGGGACATGTTGCTCAGCGCACGACCCTGGCACCCCTCATGACGGTCTCATCATGACCATCAATGAAACTTCGGTTAGGTGCATGTGTGTGTGCCACGTCCAACGCCCGTTGGACCTACAGAAGGCCTGCATGAAGGCGCGCCCGACATTGGCATATCAACAGGTACCAAAGAAGAAGCCAAAGTGCTAGCTGACGTCAATTGCGCTCGCATATTCAATGTACTCGTGCCATACTCGAGGGCTGCATACCACATGTAGTGGATGCCACGCCACAGAGCGCATGCGCCGCTGCCACTGCGCGGGCTTGTGACTGACAGTGACACAAGGGCAGCAGCGCTCAGGAGAATGCGCCGCATCATGATTCGCATTCATCCATGTCGAATATATGTGCATTACAAGTATGAATGCGCTCAAACTTCGTTGTCTTACATCAAAGGTTGTCTTACATCAAAGGTTGTCTTACATCAAAGACCAGTAAATACCGCATATATGTGCAGCCGCAGCATACTTTGGGCACACGCTGGCACTGCGTGCAATGCAGCAGCTGTTGTCCATGAGGGGCTGCAGCAATTGCTGGGGAAGATGATGAAGGCAGGATCTACAGCACATGTACGCGCATTTGCAGCTTCAACGTTGACATGAGCCTGCTGCCACAAAGAACAGCAGCGGAAAACCCATGCAGCGCCGCTGCAGTTGGTGTTACCAGGGTATCATTGCAACATATCAATACTGTACTCATGTTCACTCGTGTAGCCCACATGAAAGCCACGCTGTTGCCAGCTCCGCGTATACCTCAAAAGTAGTGTACACGTTAGCACTCTTCATCGTGTATGCACGAATGCACGTTAAAAAAAAGAATCAGGGGGTGATTTCGCACAGCCTGCCACCGCCCCTTGCTGCACTCCATCTGAAGCGTTTTCTGCGCCCTACTTCCTTGCTGGCCCACGCACTTCTTCCATACTGGTCCATCTGAACCATTCCTGCGCAATACTTCCTCATGTACTGGTACAAAGAGCTCCAGCGCACTGCACACCGTCGCCTGCGCCGCGCACGCACACACGGCCAAACTCCTCCAACTGAAAAAGAAGGAGAAAGCCTTGAATTATATACCGCCCCAAAAAAATGCCGTCAAGGAGCGTGCTGTTCGTTTGACTGAACGCTCAGACCACGTCGCACTTGAGTGGCGCAAACACGCGTGAGCCCCTACGGCTCCTTCTTGACGCAGACGGTCTTCGAAACGGGCGAGCTGCCGGAGGTGGGGTCAAAGCAGTCGCGCGTCGCGTCCGGGCAGCATATGTTATCGGGGTGCTGCTCCACGTAGGCGGGGTAGTACGAAGGCTCCGACTCGCGGTAGTAGATCTCCCGGTAGTAGCGCCCGCACGCGGTCTCGCCCGTGCCGCACTCGATGGGTTTGGTGCACCTTTGGGGGGGGGGGGGGGAGGGGGGAGTGCATGTTCACTTCAAGTTTAATGTTGCACCTTTTTTGGGGGAGGGGGGGGAAGAGGGGGGAGTGCATGTTAACGTCAAGTGTAACGGTGCTGAGCGTCGCGGTGTGGTGCAGACGTCGTCAGTGCAAGATGGAGCGCATGACAACAAGAAGTGTGCAAACAGCATGCGTTGAAGTTCTTGGGTGAACGGCTGCATACTTCATAGCATTTGCTGCCATGTCACATTGCAGGCCAGACTTTAAGCTGAAATGCACTTCAAAATGCTGCTAGCACTGACGCACGGCGCGATTAAAAGGCAGAGGTGCACCCTTGCTGTTGCTGTTGCCGAGCGGGCGCAGGTGGTGCTGGTGGGGCAGCAATTTGCTGACACCTTGCAAACATGAGCCAAAACACGTTTTTGCACGCGTTTTCTTCACAGCATTTTCAGAACCGGAACAATCACCGCAGGTGCATCACACACAGGTCAGGCAAACTGTAGAACCGGGAGTAATAACCATCAATGATTGAAACATGGAAACGTCTTAAGCAGCAGAGCTCAGCCCGCAGTACACAGTGGATGCATAGCCGCAGTACACGGGTCCTTGAGAGTTGTCCAACAAAAGTTCATGTACTCCAGAAACAACACGCGCAGCCCTGCTCGCACATTTCGCTGCACCGCCGCGCCACGGTCCCTCACAGTATAAACAGAAGAAGCGACCGGCACGTCTGGTCTGCGCTAGGGTTACGGTCAGCGGTCTGCTGCAGAAGCGACCGGCAAGTCCGGTCTGCGCTAGGGTTACGGTCAGCGGTCTGCTGCGTCCCGCCACTTGCAGACAGAGACGACTGGCACGTCCGGTCTGCATTAGGGTTGAAGTTAGGGTCAGCGTTCTGCGTCCCATCAGCGGTGCGCCACTACTGACCTGCTCTTGCCGCTGCGCATGTAGTCGCACTCCGTGCCGCGCGGGCAGCACCTGTCGTGCGCCGTGCACTCAAAGTAGATGGAGTAGATGCCCGCGTCGAAGAACGCGTTGAACGCGGTGCCGCCGCACGGCGCGCGCCCCTCCGGGCACGTTTTCTCCGCAGCGCAGCTGGTGACGTGGTTCTCGTCGGCCACGCACACCTGCGGCAGACTCTCGCGGGCGGCACGGTAACGTGAGTCTGGGTCTGAGTCATGGTCAGCCTGAGTGTGATCGGCACCCAGCATCATTATCAGTATTGGCACCGGGCGGCCGTTGTAAGACGTCGCGTGCAGGTGCGTCGCAGTCTGGCGTTGCAGGCGAGGTTTGGTGTTGAAGTGAGCGACTCTCCGGCATGTGCTGTGGTGGCGACGCGGCAGGGGGGACTGACGCATTGCGCAGCAGGTGGTGACGTGCCGCGCTAGGCAACCCTGTCTACACCCCCGCGCAAACACACAAAGCAGCTGCTCAGCGCAGGTGAGCCTGACTCGCACTGCAAGTCACTGCGCAGAGTGCTTGACGTCTCACTGGACACACATATTTATATGCAGCTGTCCAACACCATGGTGTCTTCCATGCCTAGGGTACACTGTGTAAGTCTTCAAGTTTGGATTTGGACTTTAAGGTGCCACTTGGATTTGGACTTGAAGGTGCCACTAGGCAGCAATGAGCGGCACTGTGCAGCGATCTGAAGCTGGCCATTGCGTAAAAGCTGCCGAACCCTAACCCTAACCCTAAATCATGACGATGCCGCCCTCTTCACATGATGTTGCGTTTGTTGAGCTGCTAAGCGCATCTGTGTGCCGCACACCAATGCGATAGCGCGCGCTGCTGCCATTCGACGCCGCGCTTGCAGATTGCCGCAGCAGTCAGACTCGTACACAGCCAGACTCTATGTTTTCGCGGGAAGTGAAGTGCACCACTGGCATGATGCCTCCCCTGCAGCAATGCACTGTTGAATCTCAAGCCCTTGAACTGGTGGTACATCTAAGGCGAGCGCACGCTATCATCCCGCAGCCGCAGTGGAGATGTCAAACTTGCTCAGCTGAGTCACTTAGCCCGCGGCACACCGTGTTCGCCTCATTCTCCTCGCAGCACATCGTCGACACAAAATGAAACACAAAACACAGTTTTCTCTAGTTGAGCTGCTCAGCGAGCGGAGTACCGCGCTCACCTCGCCCTTCTTGCAGCACGTCGTGGACTTGCTGGGCACGCCGTCCCTGCTGGAGTGGCCGCACGGCGCGCGCCCCGCCGCGCACTTGAGCGCCGTCGTGCACTCGCGCGCCCGAGGGCCGGCGCCGCTTTCCGTGTAGCGCAGGTCGTTGCAGCACACCTCGCCGCACAGCGTGCCCGTCTGACAGACGCACGTGCCGGGCTTGGCCCTGACGTCGTCGCCGTCGCCGAGCCAGTAGCGGCCGGCGCCGAGGCAGACGCAGCTGCGCGCGCGGCGGCGCAGTGCGGCGCGGACGGTGCGTGCGTGCTTAGACTGTGCAGCGCAGGCGTGTTTGGAGATGTGCAACAGAGGCTGTGCTGTCTCCATTTGTGTTGGAGTATGGAGCATTCCTGGTGGTTGAGGAAGAGTGAGGATCTGTCGCAGGTTGCTCTAGGAAGCCCTGGTTCAAACCAAGTTGCTCTTCAGTGCTTCTTTGCGGGTTCTGGCAGGTTCTGTCATTTTCTGAGGAATTTTGTGACCCCACCTGAGGGAAAGCAATTGTGTTCGCATGGTGTGATGTCATGATCACTGGCTTCTCTACTTTCGCACCACACCAGCGCCCCCTGCTTCCTCTGCCGCTTTGCACTGGTAGCATTGTGCCTGCCCGCATAGCACAGATTTCCAAAAGTTGAAACCATGTCTAATTGCCGTCAGGCGCAACACAGCCAGCGCGCAATTGCCATGGTGGTTTGGGCACGCGCGAACCGCAGAGCCCGCAGACGCAAGTAAAATGCCGCAGCCAAGCGTGATACTGCTCAAGCCATGTAGTACGTTTGGTTTGCTGCCGCTGTCGCCGATTTACCGCTGGTTGCAGTCGCACGTGCGCAGTGCACAGCAATTCGGTGAGAAGCTCAACACACGCGGAAGGAACCATGGCAGCACAAGCCCGTTGATTCTGGGCACAGGTCAAATGGTCAAGAAGGCAAGTGAGCATTGCCACACTGATTAGAGCAAACGCTGAATGGGCGAATGACATCGACGTGCATGATACATGGCCTGATGCATGCAGCTGTGCCATCTCTCGACGCGCTTGGTGCTATGCATCATCACGTGCTCCCCACCTGTGATTGAGCTACGGCGCAAGGATGCTAGGTCATCAACTAGACTGCAAAGAGGTGTACGCAATATGCGGCAACAGAGCTCCTGTGATGAAGAAAATGCGCAAACGCTGCCGCAAGCTGGAACGTCATGCAGTTTGAAACTGAATTTAACGGGCTCGAGGCATGAACTTCAAGTGGGAGTGTACAAGTACTGCGACAGGTAGCCAAATGTTCGAGTGGACTCTTCAGATCCAATAAATGCACCATCAGTGATCAGTGCTGCAGAGGGTTGAGGTGAGTGCCGACAGTAAGCATAGACTTAAATTATAAAGGTCCCAACGGCGGCCGGTTATCATGCGTGTTCCAAGGATAGAAATCCTATGCAGCAACCTTCGCAGTCTGCACCGCTCACCAAGAGCTTGGACACTGCCGCTGACGGTGCCGTGTGTAACCACATGCCGGTCCAACGGCCCACACTGCTGGCAGCAGCCGGCAACTTCAACTTGCTGAATAAGCACGACAGAGCACTCACAACTTCCAGTCGTTGAACAGGCACAAAGGAACACTCACGTGTTGCCGCGGCTGCACGCGACCTTCGTGTTCGGATCCTCAGAAATGCAGGTGCCGCCGTCCACGCACGTGGGGCTCTTGTCTGCGGTGCGCGATGGGGGGGGGGGGGGGGGCAGCACCGAGGGCAGGCACTCACTAATAGCACCAAAGGCAGCCGCGCTCGGCACCAGAGTTCAGCATTTGTGCAGCACCCAAGCAGCAACCGCAAGTGCCACTTGAGCTTCAGGGCGCAGCTCACTGGCAGCAGTTCCGATCCAGCACTACAGCTCCATTGTGATGGCGGTCAGCAATGGCGCCAGCAGCAAGAGTGGTGCTCCGATTCGGCTTGACAACAGCAAGTGCTCAGCAACAGAAGCCTCTCTGCTCAGCTCTTTTGCCGAACGCTGCTATGAAGGTGACGCGCCACGGGTAGTCACAAGCAGCAACAGCAGTTGTGACAAATGAGGAGATTGGGGCGGGCAAGTGGGGATTGGCACACACGTTCTGCTCGGTCATTTTCTTCGCGGTTGTGCATCCATTTCGCACCTTGATTGCCGCGGTGCGCACTGCGACAACAATATACTTGAGAAGTACTCTTTACAGTCGGCATTGGTCGCCCACTGCGCGCTCGCTGCTGTCGTCGGCTCACTGCGCTCGCTCACCACAGTCAGTCACACAGTCTGCTCTACTGGTCTGTACACCAGCTCAATGATTCGTTGCGTACGCGTCGGCAAAAGAAGGCATCAAATGTTGCATTACAATTTGACACTCTCGGTTCAGGCGACCCCACCCTGTGCCAGACGCCGAGCTACCGGTACATCAGAGTGTTCAGAGCCAACCCAATGTGGTGCACGATAATGCACCACTCACACGGTCCCGTGCAGTGCGCATGGTCTGAAGAAGTGTCACATTGCCCACGTCGTAGACTGCCATACCAACCCACGCTGTAAAGGTGCCATGGCATACCGCGAACGCGAATCCTGCACTTGATACTGAAACTGTGTACTTGGCAGAGCAACAGCACCTCGCATGAGAATTTTTCAACTCGGCACTAGCGTCTCACAGCATACTACCGCCAGCCGCTTACCATTTGATATGCAGTACCCGACGAATGGCTCGCTTGCAAAGCGGGCGTGGAAGAAGGACCGCTTGGAGCAGACGCACTCATTCTGAGCGTTGCAGGTGGCCCCGTGCGGCTTGCAGTAGTGGATCTTGTCGGGGCACACTGTGCTCGACACTGAGAAGACATGGGGAAGGCAACAGCAGCGGCAGTAGACATGCACGAAGTTCACGTTGAAGTCAGAGGGGCTGCAAGCCTATCCGGTAACTCGGGCCTTGCCGCCACTGAGCTGAGGAGCTTATGCGCGTGTGCACAATGAGCAATGTCACTACATGTGGGGTGCAGTGTCACCCCAGCCAAGGCTGGTTTCAGTGCTTGTTGTTGATGCTCGCTTAAAAGCCGCCCAACAAAGACCAGTTTTCTAGTGCAATGGAGATTATCACCAGCTAATGCAGATCATAAATTCAATGAACAGAAGGAGCAAGTGCCTGCCATGGGTGGAGCCTTGAATGGACCGTTGAACAGACACACGAGTAGGGACAGGAGCTCCCTTCAACTTGAAGTTGCCATAATATGGTGCGTCTGCCAAGTGCTGGGAGGACAGCAGCTGCTGAAGCAACAGCGGTGTACCAACTGTCATGGCAAGACTGCACGATGTTGTCCGATAGAGTCTGACGGTGAACGCAAGTGACTGTCACAGTGCCAGATGCACAGGCAACATGGGTACATCCTTCCCGAAAGTTACTGTAGTAGTTGCAAAAGGCGGCCACGTGCTGTCAAATCGAACATACCGTATGGTTCTCGATAGGCGTGTCACAGTGTAATGACACAAGTTGGAGTTGAAGCGGCCTGAGCGCTTGCTGGTCGCGCTGCGCATGGCTCAAGAGGGACCGCATGACTCCAATGATGCACCACACACAATTTGGTCTGACAACAAAGTCAAGAGACTACAATTTCGTCCGACAACCAGGTCAAAAGACTTACAAGTGAGGCCACCACGTGCCGAAATTGTGATAAACACAAGTCACGACAGCGGAGACTCTCAGATGGGCACAGGTGCTGCAGTCCCTTACCAAGGGCATCATATATCGTTGCCTGCGCCAGCCGCTACGACGACTCCTGGAAGGGGGCCCCGCACAACAGCGGCCTGAAACTCGACGCACGCCAGATGTGACATTTGCATCTTGAAGTTAGGCTACACTTGGAAGTTACTGTAGCATATGCCTCTAGCAACTGTCTTCAGTACCACAGTTACCGTAGTGTATACTATTAGTCACTGTGACCATGGGGGTCGCATCCGCCTCGCCAGCATAAATATACTATCATAATGATTATTTACAAGTATGCTGCATGCATGATGGAGACGACTTTGCCCCTGCAATGATTGTGTTACATTGTGTTGCAATGAAGGACTCGGAAAGTGACACACTGGACAAGTTTCTCTGCTATAACAAAGTATAGTGGAAGATCCGCGAAATGACTCATCATTGAGCTCTGACTCGGAAATTCATTTTGAAGCTTAATGTCAATCACTGCTGAGCACATTGCGCAGCGACTGCCAGTGGCGGTCCGGGAGAGGGAGGATGAATCATCAGATGCATAGCAGCGTTTCATCAGATGCATAGTAGCATTTCATGACTCGAGTGAGACTCACATGCGCACTTCCCGTACTTTTTGGTGGCATTGGCACCCTCGCTCAGCCACGTGTAGCCGCTCGGGCACTTGCACACGTTGTTCTCATTGCAAGTGATTTGGCTGTTGATCTCCCTGCCGCCGCCTTCGCAGAGTTTGCCGTTGGGGCACCTGCGTTGCGAGTTGCTTGCCACCGGCAGCTGACGCCCACGGACCGCTTCACGGCTCGCATCTGAATCAACAGACTGCCAGTGATTGTCTGGTCCACTAGCAGCAGCTGTTGAATCCAATTCGGAGCCCTCCTTCAAGCCTTGCAGGGACTTGGTGGCCCCTGGGCCAGCCCAAGGGCCTGACGCCTCAGACTGCCAGTGCTCCGTGCGCGGCGGTGTGGCCGCGGCGGTGATCAAGCATGGCGCCGTTCCGCAGGCAGTGTTGGCGGCAATGATGCTTGCAGCGCAACAGGAGTCTTCAGACCCGGGTAAGCGTGCTTTGCAGCCGGTGCCACCACATGATGTGCCACAGCTGCGAGCGGACGGACCAATGGCATGATGGTACAGCATTGTGAGACAGCCTGTCAGTGAGCAACTTCAAGTTGTTGAACTGTTGTTGCGTCAGCTTGTCAATGAATCACTGTTACGGTAACATGATACAGTAATTCAATTTGCTGGGCTCAGTCGGCGACCACAACTAGTACTATTATTGAGTAGTACCGCAGTGACTAAGAGTTTTTTTTTAATTAAGTTACTTGAGACTCTCGGACTTAGTATATTGGATGCATGAAGTTCGACTTTGATGAACGTCTTCTGTACCTCAATCATAACAACTTGAACGCCGTCATCATGTTGTCGTTGACACCCTGGCCCGCCAAACGCACAGTGACTGCAGACTCAGAGAATTGAATTGAGATAAACCGTTCATCAACCGTTGTGACGGGACCTGAATTGGGAAAGCGGGGACCCAACATCAAACCACAGTGCCGCCGGCACTTTCAAAGTTGGCGAACTTCAATCTCAGATCTGCAGACTGGTTAACAATTGAACCCTGCCAGCGTTTGCTGCTGAGTTTCAACACGATCATCATGTTAAGGTGAACAGGTGAAGGGACCAAATAGAATGTTGAAGTTGGTTAGGATTTCATGATGAGTACTGAGCACTTGTAAAGTTCAATTTGAAGTTGAACTTATGTACCAGGCTGAGTGCACCTGACTCAGAGTCTGCAGCGCATGCACTTGCCAGTGGCATTCATTTTATACTATGTAGTACATTTAAATTATCTTTTAGAAAAATACATTTAATTTATCTTTTAGAAAAATACATTATATATATACTTCGAAGTATACATATATAGTTTCATTGAACTACTGTAGTTATTGTCAACGATACTACTACTAGTAGTTACTACTAGTCATTATGATATCAGATTCTGAACATGAACTAAAGAATTCAATACTGAATGTATGGTATACTACTAGACGGTCTATTAGTAGCTTGACTATAATGATAGTAGTAGCATTAAATTTAACAACATAATGTTAAAAATAAGCATTGCCAAGTGGTACTAGACTAAGTAATATATACAGATACTATCGGAATTATTGTAATAGTATTACTCGGAAGTTACTGTTACAGTAGTCTTAGACTAGTAGAATAATTATACAAGTACTAGTAGTACGTCAAACTTGAAAGTTTGAAGTTTTCAAGTGACATATTATGTTGTATAGATTCTGACAACTTGGAAGCACCGTGACGGTGACTGCCAGTGCCAGCTCTGCTGCATGCCATGGCAGTCACTGACAGACACTGACACAGTGACTGTGGTCATCGATGATCATCACTGATGGCATCATGATCATCATGATGATCCTCAGGCTGTCAACAAACTTCAACTTGAAGACTTAGTATTGAATTAATATAATATGATGACATCATGAAAAACTGATTTACAGGTTTATAATATATTACTTCGGAATCCCTCCGGCGGGAGTTGCGCCACCGTGTCGGCGCAGCTCCTGCCAGTGGAAGACTTCAAGTTGGTGATACTTAGTCTAATAGTATCAGTATGATTGCCAATCACTGAATCACTGACAGATGCACTATGACAGTTGTGGGTGGTAGCGCAGTGCCACATAACATTTGACAAAGTTTCAAAGTTAACATTAAATAATTGATCTTTACATACTTTTATTAGTTTGCACACAGAAGCCTTTTTGACTGGTGGATACGGTGGTACTCTGAGTCAGGCTGTTTGACTCGTGGCCAATTGCTGCAGCAGCGGCGACCACGGTCATTGGTGGAAGGCACTTGCGGCTGAGTTAGTAACTATCCCTTGTCATCTAGAGCTCTACGATCTTTTGATTCGTTTTCATAACTAATAGTACCGTAAAGTACCGGGTAAACAGCCCCCCTAGCGGTAAACAGCCCCTGCGCTGTAAGAAACCCGGGGGTCTTATAGCACCAGGGGGTCACTGCCACCTTGAGCCCCCCTACATGGTAAAAGACCCGGGGGTCGTTTGCCACGTGATGTTTTTGTCATAAGCTCTATCCATGTCACTACAATGATGCTTTGAGTACCATGCATGACACTGTGTTGACAGGTGTGTATGTTACGTCATTGAGCCTGTCAGCACATGCTGCCCTATAGTGCAGTCATCTCATACTAGTGTCGTGTATAACCGGTTCGATTTGGGACAAAACCTAACCCTACCCCTACGGCGTTCTTCAAGTTGTTCTTGAAGTTTGTTTTCGATGTGTGGAAAGCGAAAAGGAGTCCACGCTGACCATGGACCCCACCTCACGATTACACTAGGCTGTAAATGAATTGCAGCCTTAGCTTCCCTTGTCAGGCACGCGCTCGAGAAGGCCGTCCATTGTGTCATCACGAATATAACTTTCTGTGGGCAACCTCCGTACGTAGCGCGCTGGTGAATTCAATTTGAATCATTATGCCATGATGATTGTGGATGGCATCATGACCACGTATACGATATATTACTAATAGTATATACTCGTACCATGTGACAGTATTATGCGTACTACCTACTAGACTAATAGTACTACTAGTCTACTAGTCCAAGACTAAGTACTACGCTGATAATAGAGTAACTTAGTAGTACATTGAACTGCAACTTACGTTGAACATCGTGATTAAAAACAAAAGTATACTAGTTCGTAATTCAACTTACTGTGCTGCAGCAGCAGTGTAGTCATTATGATACGTCATTGATTCCATAAACATGATGATCACTGATGGCATATGCCATGATGGTATATTATGCCATGATGGTGGTCCTGGACCAATCAGATACAGAATAAATCAACTGAGGATACTGCTATACTAGTAGACTAAGTATACTGCTATAATGATTACAGTTGTAACAGTTTTCTAAAGTTACTGTAGTGTAAGACTGAGTGTCTTCAGAGTCTGCAGATCTGAATAGTATAAAAAATCGAAGCTACTTCAAGAAGTTGCTTACTATTAGTAATAGTCATAGTAGTCGAGGGGCCCGCCGAGGGAGGGCCCGGCGTCGGTGTCGAACTTCGTTGACCTTCGGAGTGCAGTGCGACTTGTGAACTTCGATCAGCCGCGACTGAACGTCAATTACTACTACACATCTTACCTGCGAGGGCAGCACAGGATCCCATCGGCGCTGGCTACACCAGATTGGCCGTCGCAGCCTGTCAGTGAGTCCGTCGGCTCGCCCAACCCTTGCCAGATCGAATTTGAAACAAACTGCAGCAGCCACAGCAGGTTGACAATGTGCCGAAACATCTTGAGCCGGGCTCTAACTCTGAGCGTGTTGTGATCAATGCAGCTTTTCAACAACACAGCAGCTGATAGCTGATGTCTGATGTGGTGAGGTATCTAATTTTGAATTTGAAAAGGAAGGTCGGCTGGCTGCTGCTGTGCGGCGGCAGTGGCCCGGCAGCTCGAATCAGAATTTGCGTGTGGAGCGGGTCCCCAAGTTATTATAACTTCTGTACTCACTCTCAACGCATCCGTCGGGGCAATAAGCAAAAACATAGAAGATCAACCTAGTAGTACTGTACCGTTCAACGTTAGTGTGAAGCTGGGACCAGGTGGTCACCACTTGACTAGAAAACTGCATTCAAGTTGCGAATATGAGATGTGCTGGACATCAGTTATCCTCAGCATACATATATGCACATGCAAATACAGAAATGCAGTACAGCTCACATTGCGTAAATTACATTTCAAATTCATTGCGAAGTTGCTGTGCTATAGTATAGTAAGCCTCTTTCTAAGACCAATTACCTATGGCAACGAGGGTCATACCTATCTTCACATTCATGTAATACTATCCACATAGTGTCGATGGCCATGCATCTCAAATTGAAGTTGATCATGATGGCCTCGTCCAATGCAAGCGCGGAGACAGCCTTATTATGAATGATCTGCACGTGACATTCCACAACTAGTTCTCTCTCATGAAGTTTCAAAGCTGCAGCAAGCGCCTGTGCATGCATGCGGCATGTCGCAACTCTGCAGTGCCATGGCATGTCTTTGACTCTCTCAGCACTACTAGTACTGTAACATATTATTACTACATAATGCTATAATCATTGGAGGATCACGTGACAGGGCAGCGCGCAACAACCGCATCCGACCATTCAGCGTGTTGTGAAGCACCCAATGGCATGTATTCAATCTGGCATGCAGGACAGACCAACTGGTACATGAACTCCGGATTCGATTGAAAATCGCGTCGGACCAGCCGGCGCAATGCGAACAGCCTGAGGCCATGCACCAACGTGCGACACGGCCTCTGATCGGATTACGCGGCGCCCGCAAGACGACGCACTGCGGAGCACACCGCGCACCAAGTATATGCGCGTAAGCGCAACGCCCCTGCGCGAACCTCTCTGCCAGTAGCAATCTCCTACTACTAATGTACATCACGTGGTTCCTCCATGCTATGTACAGCAGCAAAGTGAAACCCAGCATGTTCGGCCGAATTCTTGTTTCAAACCCACCTCATGTCCCCCTCCTCACAGAACCCGAATTTTGGCTTTGATGGCAATCTTCCCGTACGCGTCCGCCCACCTGCGCAGCCTCTCGGGATCCCACGCGCTCATCGCCGTGTCGAAGAAGTCAATGAAGCCCCAGTCGCGGCAGAACGTCGTCACCGTCTCGCCTCTGTTGATCATGGGCACGCCATTGGCCTGAGGCCGGCAGGCGATGCGGCACGAGCGCTTGGTAACGGGCATGGTGTTCGATTGCCCTGTGCCCGTCCAAGTGTGTGCCTGGCTCCTGATGTAGACGCCGATCGAGAGTCGGCCGCCCTCAACTGCCGCCTCCAGAACGAGCGACCAGACGAAGCCGTAGTGCGGGACCGGAGCGGTCGCTGAGATCTCGCACGTGCGCTGAAGCTGCAACGCGCGCGCGGCGACCGCGCCCACGCTATCGTCCAGCCGCAGGTGCGTGCGCAGCGACACGTAAGTGACAGACGAGAGCCCCCTGATGATGCTGATGTTGCCCAGAGCCGCCAACAGCCGCTCATCGCCCTCCGCGCGCACCGCCTCACACACGGCCGAGCTCTCGCAGCACGCCGCCGCCGTCGCCATTACCCTGGCGGTCCACTGCGGGAACGCGCCGGCGACGCCCGCGGCGTACGCCGGGGTCAGGCGCATGAGCCTCACGCAGCGGGCCAGGGCGTCGGGCACGTGGTCCGCGCGCAGCGTCACGTCGGCGTAGAGCATCGCCGCGTACGCCACGGTGCTCTCGTGCGCCACCGACGTCCTGTCATCGCAGAGCAGGGCGGCAAAGACCTCCTGGGGGAGTTCTAGCGTGCGCCTGCGCGCGTCGGCGTCCGCCAGGGTCACCTCGAGGTCGTACAGGCCGTCCAGGAGCACATGACGGGCTCTGGTCTTGACCGCCTCTGGTATGTGGTCCAGCAGTCCGCTGGGGAGGGCGTATAGGGAGCTGGCTGCAGTTCGGTCGGCAAACTTGTACCTTCCCAGCCATAGCTGTGCAGCCGCCAAGACCCGTATAGCCCCCAGCTCGTCCGCGGCCTTGAGAACTGCAATGCACCTCGGTAGTGTCATGCCCTCCGAGACTTTGTTGTCGTGGTACAGCGCCCACAGCACGTCCTCCACGCCCGCTACCTGTCCGCACGGACGTGAATACGAGCAGGCATCTCCTTCCCGGCCCACCTCCTCAGCTTCGTCTCCATGTAGGAGGACCCCGCGACCAGGATGGCGGCGTGAAGTCGCAACTGCTTGCGGAAAGGGGGCTCGACTTCATCGTCATCGTCCTCGCTCTCGCTACTCCGCGCTTTCCGCTCATTGCCTGACAGCTGAAGATCCGGATCTGGGGCCGGCCCCACCGTCATCAGCACGTCTGAGAAGAGAGAATCCTCCCACAAACCCGCCACACCTCTTATGCCTGAAGACCCGCTCATGTCGTGGCGCTAGATCCTGGAGACAAAGTTGCAAGAGTTGAAGTTTCGTCGAAAGTTCATGATCATGATTTCCGGGGGCTTTTGGGGGGTCGGTGCCGGTGGTCCACTGCTTTGGGTGCGAGAGGTGAGCTATGTAGGAGGGCTGGCTGGCGTAAGGAGAGGCTCGTGCGATGTATCCGGTGTTTCCAGTTCAAAACTGAGCAGGACTGCACATCTGTGCCATGGGTGGAGCAGACAGCAGACAATTGCTGGTGTGCCTGAAAACTCAACTGTGGCTGGCGCGGCTGACCTAACGCGGCGCTTCTGCGTTCTCCATTGTAATGTGTTCTGCAGTTGCCGGCTTACCGTAGTCATGGCCACCTACGAGCCGCAAGGCGTCTCGGTGCGCGATGTCGCGCCCGCGAAGTTCATCAAGGCCTATGCGGATCACCTGAAGAACACAGGCCGCTTTGAGCTGCCACCCTGGGTGGACTTGGTTAAGACCGGCACACAGAAGGAGCTGGCCCCTTACGACCCCGACTGGTACTACGTCCGCGCTGGTGAGTGTCCCATTTGCTGAAACACATGGTGCATTGGCTCGTCAATTTCACTTGCTCTGCGAGGGCTCTGCTTTTCAGCTCTGTGCTGTGGGATCAGTGCAACCTCTGGGGCTCGACACAGAGGCAGCAGCAACCTCGAAGAATACCCATCTGCTGTGACATTGCACCTTTAGCGGTAGCGACCTGATGGCAGGTGTTGGTGCCTACATGCTGCAGTGCAGCAGGCTGCAGTGATGCTTTGTCACGAGTGTTGGTCTGCATGATGTATCTGAGTATGACACTGCACAACTAATCGGCTTTGTGTGCGGCATGCTCTAGGCTTTTCTGAAAGCGTTGCGATGCTCTGCCTTGCATCGCCTTGGACACTGTTGAGGCCAGGTTCAATGCTTCAGTCACAAGGCAATAGTAGGGACTGTGCTGATACTTGATGCCAGCTGACACAGGTACACTGAGGGCGGTGCTGGCCATTGCATTGCGCTGCACCACTCCAGGGCGCGGCAGTGGTCGCAGACCCTCTTTGCCAGCAATGCCTGCTGCGTGCCGCGTGCTGCACGGCACTCATTTCGCGCTGCTGCAAATGTCGCAGTGCACAACACATCACGCGCAGGCGATGAGGGGCAGAGGCGGGGGCAGGGGGGGAGCCAGGGAGGGGGAGGGGGGGAGGGGGGAGGGAAAGGCACCTCAGCCGGAGCAAAAGGGTTGCGCCGACATGCACACGACTCGCCGCAGCTGACGCCAATCACACAGCAGCGCCCGCCCATACAACCTGCGTCCGCGGCGCGCCGAGACTGACGCCTCTGCTGCTTCTCTTCGCGCGCGCGCCCGCTCTCTCTCATTGCATGTGTGTGCGTCTGTCGCTGCGGCTTGTGGGGGGGGAATTCACGGCGGCGCACTCGCAGCGGCGGTGGCGCGCAAGGTGTACCTGCGCCCCGGGCGCGGCGTCGGCGGGCTCACCAAGGCGTTCGGCAGCGTGGAGCGCAGGGGCACGCGCACCAACCACCACGCGCGCGCATCCGGCGGCCTCATCCGCCACATCCTGCAGCAGCTGGAGACGATGAGCGTGAGTGACGGCAGCGCTCGCCTGTCTCTTGCCGCTGTTTCGGTCGCAGTCAATCGCGCGCGCGCCTGTCGCTTGGAGTTGAGCCGATGGAGTCGATGAGACCAGCGCGCGCGTGGTCCAGTTGGGAGAGCGGGCGGTCGCACTATGGCCGCCGCGCCCGCTGTTTTGGTTGCAGTCGCGGCGTTGCTTTAGCGCAGCGCAATCGTCTCTTTCGCGTGCGCGGCTGTGCATCTTCTCACTTTTGAAGTTGCGCCGTGGAAGTCAAGCCATGGAGCGCCGCGCGCACCGGCGGCGCGGCCCCTGGCACGGCGCCGCAGACGGCGTCGACAGCGGCGATCTCCCTCAGATTCAAGTCGTGGGCTCTGCTAGAGTGGGACGCCATGTTGAGCGTTGGCGCGCAGCAGGCTCGCGCGCGACGCCGTCGGCGGCGCGTCGCGTGCAGGGCCTCCGTCAGGCCGCGACGGCGCGCGCGCATCTCCTCGATTACCGCCTTCGCTGCCACCTTCATACTTGCGTACAGGCAGCAGTAGCTCGAAATCGCGACGGCGCCGCGCGGTGTCGAGGCGGTGCAGCGTCAGCGGCGGGCTATGCCGTGCGTGCGACACTGTGCTGCGATGCGGGAGGGCCGCATGCTGCGGCCGCTGACGGGTCGCGCTGCGGTGCGGACCTGCGGCTGGCGGTGACGACGCGCGCGACCACCCGGAAAGTGGGGGGGCGGGGGGGCGCGCGATTGGCGCCATTGCGGTATAGCGTCGCAGCGAGCGAGACCGGACCCGCGTCTGGTGATGATTGGCGGAGCGGTAGGCGGGCCCCTCGGTGCCAGCGCGCGCTTTGCGCTGTCTTTTGGTGACGGAGGCAGTTACGCTGGGGGAGGGGGTAGGGGGGGGTGGCTCGTTGGGTGTGTGGCAAAGTCTGAATGATAACTCTTGCGGGGCCTTCACATTTGTTATCGGCGTGGAGTGCCGCGAGACGGCGATAACTCTGCACACTACGCCCCTGAGCTCTCATTTTGCGGCAACAGCGCCAGCTCACTAACTGATGCCCCCCCCCCCCCCTATTGGCTCATCGTTTTCTGTGCTCCGTTTAGGTGGTGGAGAAGACAGAGACGGGGGGGCGCAAGGTCACGCGCGAGGGGCAGCAGGACCTGGACCGCATCGCCGGCGCCGTCAGCCGCGGCGACGAGTAAGGCAGTTTCGTTCCCTGAAACTGCCGAGCGCTGCCGCGCGCGCGCCTTAGCAGGGGCGCCGCGACGACTCCGCCCAAATACACACACAAGCCCTACTCTACGTGCGCGTGTGTTATGGTGCTTTTGGGTCTTGCGCTCTGTTGTTCTTGGTTCCTGCGCTCTTGTTGCTGCCAGTTGTGCGCCGCCGCTGCAGCGGCCTCTCTCGGTGCGGTGCTGCTCGTTGATGATTGCTACTACTGGTGGCAGTGCACGTAGCTGTCGCACCTGAGCGCTGGTTTGATGCGCAATGCGAGCTGGTCTGGGCAATCGCGCGCGCGCCCCTAGTGACGCTCTCGATCCTGCGTTTGGGCGTCTTTGGCGTGCGAGCACTGCTGCCGGGAATGTCATGTTTGTACCTATGTGATTTTTTAACAAGTTTGCATCGGACTACTCGATGCGCGATGGCTTTGCAGCTGCTGGACTTTGCAGGACCGGGCTTGCATGGCGATCCGCATGTGCTTCCCTCCGCCATCGCAGTTTGTCAGCGAGAGTGCACCCAAATATTGTAGTTGAAGTTTACTACTTGAAGCACTTGAAGACGTAATCTTCATCACGAGTATCAGAAGGTGCGCACACCTGTTGTCTTGGCAGCAGTGGAGCGGACAGTCAAAATGGCATGCAGTTGCAGCACAAATGAGCAGTAGCCTGAAATAAGCATGCAACAGCAGACAGATTGCAGCAGCACATCCAGAGTAGTACAGGGCGGCTTTACGTGTATTCGCACTGGAACGTGTGTCAACCACATGTATCCCGGCAGCTGCGCCTTCCGCGCACGTTACCACGCGCGCGCGCGCACGATCATATGATCGCCAAAATCATGAATCCCAAGCAAGTAAGCATAGCGCAGGCGTCGCCTGCTCTGTTGAGCGCAAAACCTCTGCCGTTGTAGCAAACCAAGGACTCCCAGAAGCGAGCGTCCCGAGGCATCGCTAACGCTGCACGGCCGCTTGCGCACGGCGCACGTCCGCCAGGCCGTGAAACAAGGTCGACTCCTTGAAGGTCAGTTCTACAGTACACTTGTGCGTGCGGGGGGGCATCTAGTGACGGTTGCACATGGCCCCGCCGAGTCAGGGCGGGCGTTCATGCGGGCGACGGCTGCGGCGCGTAGCGGCGCACGTGTGCGTGACGAAAACCTCTAGTAGCGCACACACGGGGGCGAGGCGGCAAGAGGGGGGGAGAGAAGGGGCTTGTGCGCCAAGGCTTGCAGCAAGCCCCCCCTTGACCGACACCCCACCCCCCCTGATGAGCGACGCATTCCGAACAAAGAACGCGCGCCGCGATGATCACGCAGCCGCCGGCTCGCCGCAGACGACGCCGAAGCCAGAGATGAAGGGCGACGGCGCGAGCCGGTCGTAGCGCGCCGCCACGCGCAGCGCGACGATCTTGGTGCCCGGCGGGCAGTAGAAGGGCTTCAGCGGGAACTTGCCTGATGGGGCGCGGTCGGGAAGGGGGGGGGGGGGGGGCGTATGTGAATGTGCATAACCACAGGGGGAGGGGGGGGCAAGGACAGCGCGACATGAGCGATGTTTGCAGTGCTTGTGGGGGGGGTGGCGACGCTCAGCGAGTGTGCGGTGAGAAAGGGCGAGAGAGAGCGGTGCTTCTCAGTCGAGCCCCCAGGCGCAGCCGGCGTGCGTCAGCATCGCGCGTGCGAATTAGGCAGCGCAGTGCGCGCGCGAGCGTGTCGCTGCGCGCAGCTCGTCGGCCGCACTTGCTTTGTGAGGTCCCCTCATGTTTGGACAATCTCTAGTACACAATTCGAGTATAAGGCACTCTGCAGCAAGGGTCATATGGCGCGCTGCCTGCTGCCACGTCCCCTGGGAGATTCGTGTTGGCACCTTCGCCGCCTCTTGCAGTGACTCGCTGCTGCCTGTGTCACTCGCCGGGAATTGCAGCAGCAGGGGCGGGAGCGGCAGCAGCGGCGGCGGCGGCAGCGAGGGTGCGCGCAACTGCGCGCGACGCAACGCACGCTGCGCACGACCAGCGCAACATGGGACTGCCTCCCCACATGCTGCAGTGTTCTGAGCAACGGGAAGCAACGGGAAGTAGCGAGTGGCTGCGTGGCGGCAGGTGAGAAGACGCTTAATGCTGCGATACGCTGCGAGCTGCGTGTCGGCCGCGCCCGCCGCCGCTGCCGCCGCCGCCGCTGCCGCCGCCGCCGCTGATGCTGTTGCTGCCGCGCAGCGCGCACGCTGCCCCGCGGTGACGCGGCGCTGGTGCGAGCATCCCTGCATGGAACTGCTGTATAGGCCAGTGTCGGGGGCTGGCACATCATTGCCTGCCAATCACTCACTGTGGCGGGCTACAGCAGCCCTGACTACACGCAGCGCAGCGACCCTGTTCGAGCAGCAGCACCCCCCCCCGGGGGGCTCTGCAGCAGCAGCCCCCTCAGCAGCAGCCCCCTCCGCGAAGGGGGCTCTGCGCTACTGGCGCGCAAAGCGGGTGGGTAGCTGACGCACGCACGCCGCAAACGAACAAGGGCGGGGAGCACACGTATAGTGATGAGCGCTGCTGCTCTTCACTTGGGGGGGGGGGGGGGGGGGGGACGCACCCCCCCCAGGGGGGCTCTGCTCTTGCGGCGCGCCAAGCGAAGAGGTGGGGGGGACGGCGGGGGGCGGCGACGCACCGTTGTGGGAGCCGGCGGTGTACGTCCAGTCGCGCGCGTCGCTGGCGGCGCGGCGCAGCGCGAGCCCCGCCACGAAGCGCCCGTCGTAGCTGCAGCCGGGGCACAGCGCGTCGTCGTACACGGCGCCCGCGACCGCGCCGTCGAAGCCCGTGGCGGACGCGAAGTTGACGCGCCGGCCGCCGCGCGCGGGGTTGCGCGTGCCGATCTTCAACTCCTGCGGTGCGGGAGGGGGAGGGGGGGGGAGGGGGAGGGGGGGGGAGGTGGAGGGGGGGGAGTGGGGGGCAGCAGCGCGCTCTGCGGAGTGAGTCGTGCGTGAGTCTGGATCATGATTCATGCGTTTTCAGGGGGCGAGCGTGTGGCCAAAGTACCCCACACACGCGCGCGCATGCACATGCCCGCAACGCACATGCGTGTCGCTGCGACTGCCCGCATCAGCCATGCATCCCATGTATGTGGATAGCAGAGGAACTGCGTATATGCAAACCAGTCCTGCGTGCGTAGCGACTGCATTTACGATGGGAGCGCCCTGAGCGAAGGTGCTTCCGCCGCAGCAGCACATCCGTGTACTTCAAGTACAAGTAGGTGCATGAGAGACTGGTGCCTACAGAAAGGTGCGCTTGAGTCCTCGCGCGCAACGTACTTAGAAGTGATTGTTGGTCAGATGTCAGCAGTTGTGTACAGTTCAGGTACATGTGCCCGCTATATGAAATGTGATTTTTGGTCACATGTCAGCAGCTGTGTACAGTTCAGATATCTCCCCCCACCCACCCACCCACCCAATGCAAGCGTACCACACACCTGTCTTTTTGGCTTCGCGCCAGTGGCGGCACATTTCATGAAGGCCATGCCGCCCACCAGATCTTCGGCATACAGGGCGATGGAGGTGATGAACTGCCCCTCGGGGCAGGCGTAGACCTGGGGGCGCAGGCGCAGGGGGGGGGGGGGGGGGGGGGGGGGGGGTACAGCGTTGTGTGCGCAGTGAGTACACAATGTGAATCGCCGATAGTGAGTGCATGTGAACTGGAGGCGCACTGGGAGCGCAAGTGCAGCGGGGGGGCGGTGCGGCGTCGTGCGCGCGGTGAGTGCACAATGTGAATCGCCGAAGGTGTCCGCACAGGGAGTGCACTTGAAGTGGAGGCATACCGTGTATGAAAAGTGGCCACTTCACTGTGGGCGCATGCCATTTTAGGTATGTATGCAAGCACAACAGTTGGGTAAAGGTATCATAAAAATAAAGGTACTGTAAACAGGGTGTATCTATCAATACAGTCCGGCACGTAGGCATTGTGCTGCAGCGAGCGTAAACGTAACCTGTGGGCATGTACCCTGTGGGCATGTAGTACTTCGAAGTACGTACGTAGGCACTGTAGGTATATGTGCTGTTGTACTCCGTCCGTGACGCATCCCGCAATAGTACCGGCACCGCGCGGTGCACCAGCGCATGAAAGTCACCGACCTCGGAGGCGATGATGTCATCGGGGCCAAAGTACTTGTCGCGCGCCGGCGCCGCCGGCGTTGGCGTAGGCGTTTCCGTTGTGGCAGGTTGAGTCGGCACCGCCTCCGCAGCTCGCTCGCTGCCAAACAGGCTGCGCGTGAGGGGCGACGCTGCGACAGCAGGGCAGCACAGGCGATACATAACGTTACTGATCAGAGCAGCTCGTTGCGGCACGTGCGCGCGCAGTGAGGCTGTGCCTGACCGAGGCGCGACCGCGCGCGCATCGTCGAGCGGCGTCGTGCGCCGTGCGCAGTCACGCGCAGGTGCTGCCTTGCGGCGCGCGCTGTAGACGCCGGCTCGCACGGCGGCGCATCCCGCGCGCAGCGGCGCTTCTGAGACTAGGTGCGTGCGTCCCTGACTGGCGAGCGGAACATGAGCCGCACGATGCTGTGTCTGCGAGTGGCGCAATGTACGTCACGTTGTGGGGTCGCGCTCACTCTAGTGATGATCGACAATTTGTCAACAGACTACTCCGCAACAGTAGGGCCTCCATGCGATCCGTGTGGTGAAACTGCTTGCATATAGCCAGCCATGACCGCTGCACGTGATGAGTGAGAGCATCGAAGCACACAAGGCTTCCCTCCAGCAAGTTTGATCGTGTTTCACTCACCTTCACGTATTCACTACGACAAATCACCAAGTACTTTCTCAGGTATGGGCAGAGACAACACACCTGAGACGGGAACCTTGACGCACAGCAGCAGCAGTCCAGCGGTCACCAGCAGCAGCCTGGCGATGCACATAGCCATAAAGCGGACCCCGAACGAGTCTCCCTGGTGTGTGCGCCAACCCAGTGCAACTATGTAGTGCACACAAGCCTTGTACGTGGGCAGGGCTACACACGCCTGTTGGAAAGAGTAGTCCTCCCTGCCCCCCGCCCAGCCTTAACGCGCAGAGTACCTCCACGGGGCGTCCTGTTGAGAAACAAAAATGCCACTGCAACTGCAAGATCTTTTGCAACTGCGTCGCCGTTGTTCACGCACCAGTCTTGCAGACATGATCACCTGGCGGTGCGCCAGTGCATGGCGCTCACATCTGCGGTGTCCGAATAGCAGGCCGCATGCTCCTGAAGCACGTTCCTGGGCTTGAAAGCTTTAAAGCCTAGGTCTTAGCCGCCGCTGGGCGGATTACGAGAATGTATGACTTTCGCAACTACCCTGATGGGACGAACCAGGCAGCGATAGCAGGCGCACTTCTCAGAATAGGCCTGAATGGTGACCAAACTAAGACACGCGCACGCATAGCTGGCGCGAATGCCTGTGTGCAGAGCGATTCTAGGGATTATCGGCATTTGATATGACCCGATAACCGACGCTCGGCCGCTCGGCCGCAGAGCTTTTGCTGTGCTGGGGCTGGCTGGCTTCGCCCAGGCTCGACGATCAGCCAGTCACGCTTTGCTTGACCTCTCTGAAACCTTGCCCCTCCCTTGTTTCGCATTCTTTGTTGCAGCACACAATCGGCACCTCAAGTCAGTCTATCACCGCGCGCTTCGTTGTTCACAGCACATGTTAGGTAGAGCTTCGTCAGATTGACTGGCAGATCAAGCTTCGTCCACTATGCAGCGCAAGGCGAAAAAGAGCCTTGATCAAGTATGTGCACACCTCTACGGAATACTTGATGCTGACAACACGTGTACCATACTTGGCAGGCCATGATCATGCATGAGTATGTTATGTGATTGCGGTCAGCTCCGTAGTCCGACCGGAGTCCGTTCCGCTGGTGGCACACGGTCGATCAAAGTCAGACAGGTCGCCACGCTGCATGTGCACCGCATGAATGGCACGTGCTCTAAGACTTGCACCACAACATCATGCGCAGGTGCAGCGAGTCGCCAGGTGCGGTCACAAACTTCAAGAAAGCTTCTGTCGAGTACTGGTGGGTTCTGTGCTAGGAATGAAGGTCCGGTTCTCATCCTGTACGGCTTGTTCTTCGACATGATCTCATTGCAATTCGTCAAGCGAGAAATCAGTAGGTACGCTCAAGCAAGGCAAGGCACTGTACATACCTATCCCGCATGGACAATTGCGGGTCATCATGCGCGCAGTCGGCCCAAGGCTCAGGCCGGGCCTACAGCGCAGTGGGATCAGGCACCATCTGCCGCATGCGAGCACTGCAGAGGCGCGCAGGAAAAGATCACAAAGCGCGATTTACTGTAGTACATTTTGCCCGCCCGCACGCGCGCACGCCTGAGCTGCTGCTGCTGCCGTGCTTAATAATACCTACCCCTACCGGTGACGGCCAGCCTGAGCGCTGTCTGCCTCGCTCTGGTCGTTTAACCTAACCCTAGCCCTGATCCTGAGGAGCGGCGAGGACAGCACATTGCCGTACACCCTGCGGCAGCTCTAAAGGTGGAAATGCGCATGACACTGTCATGGCGGTTGCTGTATAGCTGTCGATGATCGCGTCGCGGGTGCTTATAACACGCGGGCCGCAGGGGCTCTCGTAAACCGTGACCTTCTGAACACGAAGTACCGTGCACGAACTTCAAGATACGTCTGGCGCGCACAACTCTTTGAAAAACTGCGATGGAAGCGGGAACTTTCAAAGTACTGCAGAAAAAAATGACACCCCTACGAAGCACAGATTCGCGCTGATGCCGCCGTCCGGCAGAGAGCGGCGCAGCGCACACTCAGACTCGTGGGAACGAACAACAATGGGGAGGCTCGCTCGCGCGCACGCAAAATGCTGTCTCAGCCCGCGCGCTGCAGTGCCCCAGAGCCCCCCCCGCCCCCCCTGTTTGGCGGCAACTAAACACAGGGACACGTCGCGCGGCGCGCGCGCGCGCCGCCGCTTCCAGACAACACACAAACCACCTCGCGAGAGCGCAAGGGCGTCGCCGCGCACGTCCGAACCGCGCGCCGCGGCAGCGGCTGCGCGCTATCGGTCGAGCGCACCGAGCCGCACCTGCCGCTGCGGCGAGCCCCTGCGTGCGCAGTGCTCAGACGCCGCTCAGACGTCGTCACAGATGACGCCAATGCCCGAGATCCACGGGGAGATCTCCAGCTTCTCGGGGCGCTCCGCGACGCGCAGGCCGACGACTTTGGTCTTGCCGGGGCAGAAGAACGGCGTTAGTGGGTAGCGCCCTGGTGGTGGTCACGCAGAGGACGGAGCGAGAGCGAACGTCAGAGCTGTTGCAATATGGGCTTGTTCTGTGTCTAACCTACAGTTCTATGGTTCGTGTCTGTTCGCAGTGACAGTTGCAGCGGTTACGAAGCCGCCACGACAATGCTTGTTTGTTGGTGAATGCACACTTGTGTTTTCGGGCAGCACGGACATCTTGGGGTTATGCTCCCGTTGGTGTCATGTCATCTGAGGATGACGAGACGAGTACAAAGTACGTCTCAAAGGCGATGTGTCGAAGGTAACTTCTAATGAGCCTGTTGGAATGATTGCGTCGGCGACTCGCGCCGGCGCGCCGGTCAGCGGTTACGCCATCGGCAGAGTCAAAGCCTGTGTGAACGGACAGCAGTGCAAGCACGCAGATGGGATTGGAGAGCTGGGCGTGCACGCTGGCTTCCGCAGCACCTAGCTAGGGACGCCTGTCTGCGTCGCTGTTTGACGAAGGCACACGCGGGCATGAAGCGCGGCGGCGCACGCTGAGCGGGGGCGGCCGTGCTGGGGCGTGAGCTAGGGCGAGAGGACGGAGCGCCATTGCTGCTGCACTGCTCAGCTTGTGGTCGAAAGTCTAATTTGCTGGGCGCCCGGAAGCCAATGGCAACCTGATCAGCAGTGACTGCGGGCTATGCACGGATTTGCGCTGGTGCAGTACCCATGCGAATGCAGCCAACACCAGCTTTGTGCAACGTGAAGAAGGTCAGCGTTTTTGGTGGAGTCTACCCGCAAGGCACGCACACTCGCATTACGAGCATAGTCAACTCCAATGCGGCGAAATGTTGTCTACAGCGCTGCACGCGGTGGCTGCAACTGCAAGCGCGTCCACTGACGAGAAAGGGCGGGCTCGTCAGCCCGTGCCGCGCAGCGCGGAAGGAGATACTCCCAAGAATTCTTCGAAACAGACGTGAAGTGCACCGGAGAGCTAAGCGCAAGCCCCCGCGCCGCGCTCTCACCGTTGTTGTAGCCGACGGACGCGGTCCAGTCATGCGCGTCGCCGCCGGCGCGGCGCAGCGCGAGCGCCGACACGAAGCGCGCGTCGAACCCGCACCCCGGGCACAGGTTGTCGTCGTAGCTGGCGCCGGCGACGGCGCCGTCGAAGCCGCGCAGCGACGCGACCTCGCGCTTCTCGCCGGCGCGCTCGGGGTTGATGGTGCCGAGCTTGAGCGTCACCGTGGTGGCGGCGCCCTTCTTGGCGGGCTTGCACTTCATGGAAGTGATGCCGGTCACTACGCCGTCCTCGAAGAGCGTCAGCTTGGTGATGAAGGAGCCCGCGGGGCAGCGGTACACGCTCGAGTACTTGGCCTCGTCGGGCCCGAAGTACTTGGCGCGCGGCGGCGGCGGCTTCGGCTTTGACGCCCCCGCGGCGCGGCGCCGCTGCTGCCGCTGCCGCTGCTGCTGCTGCTGCTGCTGCTGCTGCTGCTGCTGCTGCTGCTGCGCGTCGCCTGGCTGAGACTCCGCTGCTGGAGATGCGAGGTGCGCGGTGGCGGCGGCGCGCGGGAGCTCGGCGCCTGCTCGCACATCGACAGCGGGCGACGTGGTGTGGGCAATGAGTGAAGGAGAGTCACCTCGTGTAAGGAGGCACGACGCAGCGGAAGCCGCGTTGCTGCTACAAGTTTAGAGCGGGACAGTTGGGATGCTTCTGTGTGTGAAGGGCGCGAGGGAGGCGCAGGAAAGATGATGAAGAAGGGTGTGCGTTTTCAAGGAGAGTGGACTCTTTGCAGTGCTGTTTTCATGGTGCATGTAGTGTGGTCTGGCTGAAGCTGTCAGGTTGATCAACTTCTCACTTGTTGAAAAGCCATCAGCAAGTGGCGACAGTGTGCTGTTGCTGGCAATATCTGGCTGCATAGATCTTACACGATGCAACACACCACAACATGGAGTGATCTTCCAACAGTTGAATAACGTTGCACTTGATTGATTGCAGCTCTGGTCGGGTGGTTTTTTTAGGCTCTGCTGCTGCTGCTGCAGCGCTTTTCACCACCGCGGCCGCTGTGAGACTCTGCATGAACATCGCCTGCACATGGCAACTTTGCATCAAGTATTAAACTTGTTCCACTTCTTGCACGCTTTGAGCGCAACTGCTGTCACAAGGGACGCCCCGACTTCGAATTTGCCGTCTTCGCAGTGGCAGTGGCGAGCTTTTTTATGTCAGCCTGTATTTTCTGGGTGGCTCGCCTGAAATGCACGTGACCAACAGCCCAGCAGCGAGCGCTGCTAGCATCTTGCTTGTGAACATCGTATCGTATCGGCGGTGGCGGACTGGGTCTCGGCCCTGATGCGTATCCTCCTCCTGGCCGCTTCGGTCGCGAAGATCTACTGCAGCGGGACCGACGGTGTGTTCGAACTAGTGAACACAGGTGACTGAGTGAGTGTATGGCGCGCTGTCGAACCAGAATGCAGTGGCAGGCGGCCAAGGCGGCACACTTCGGCGCTCTTGAGATTTACCGACCTACTTCAAGCTACAGTTGAGTTTTCTGGGGCCGGTTATCCCGAAGCCTGGACAAAAAAGTGCTCTAGAGATCTTCTTCTATGTACGTATGGACTTGTATTTATAAAGGCCCGAGGGAGGCCGGGTTGCCTATGCAATCGAAAAGCTTGCGTCAACGCAGCAGCCTAGTCTGCGCTGTGCACACTTTCTTTGTCAAAGTAGATACTTTAGTATCGTAAACGATGTTTTTCATTTTCGAAAAAGAAATGGCGAAGTTGAGTATATCACTAGACCAAAGCACAGGTTGCTTCTGGACTCACGCTGCACACACAACATAACAGTTCATGAAAACACACACCCGCCGATCATGAAGTGTAAGAGGATGGTGCTGTATTCACGCAAATGCAAGCAAGTGGATGGAGTCTTTACATCAACGCCACGTCCGCGGCAGAATCTGTGCTCTATGGTCAGGGGGCACAGTGCGGCGGCGGCGGCAGCGGCGGCGGCGGCGGTGTGCCGGCGCGACCTCTGCGGGGGGGTTTCGTGCTCGAATTTCGTCCCACTTTACGTGGGGCCTGGCGTCATGAGGTCCAGTTCTCCTTGAGAGCGACGCGCGCCATGGCGTAGGCGCCCTCGAGCGTCTTGCTGGCGCCGATGTGGCCGCTGCGCGCGCGGCAGAAGAACGAGCAGCGCATACAAGGCGTCAGCACTTGACGACCGCGCTCCATGTACGAGTGCCCCGCAGCTGGCGGCGCAATGGCGCGTCCGCTGCCGTGAGCGCAGCGGAGAGGGGGCGGTCCTGCAGGCGCGAGCGCTACGAGTGTGCCCCTCAGGAATTCTCACTGGCGGCGCGATGAGGCCCACAGGATCGTGAGCGTACTCCTTTTTTGCGACGTCGTGTGCAGAATGACGCAGCACACATCACGCCACATGCGTCTCCGGCAGTTGCAGATGTACATGATGCACGCGACGCGACGCGCCATGGCGCGCGGCCGCGGCGGCAGCGAGGCGGCAGCAACGCTCACCGCAGCGCGGCGCTTGCTGGATGGCCACAATGGCGCGCGCGCCGCAGTTGATCGCACACCGCCACACAGCAACGCATTTCGCAGGCGTGGCACGCACTCATGCAAATCCTAACGCCCAAACCCTATAAACCCGTTGGCCTCGGCTCCGCGCTCTGTGCGACCACGGAAAAAAGGTGCGCCCGCTCACTATACGCCTTCTAACCTACGGTTCACAACTCTGGTCTGATGGGAGCGACGCCTGCGGCGGATGCGCGCATCGACAGCACGAGCGCGCGCGCGCGCACGCAAGCGTAGTTTTCGTTTCAACTCGCCTGGCGTGCACAAAGCGGCAGTCCTCGAGGCCTATCGCCTTGCACAGCGCCGCGTCCGAGAGGCCGCGCGTGTGCGGCGGGAAGCGTATGCGCATGCGGCTCTTGCGCGCCTGGCCGTCATCCGACTCGTCCGGCACGGACTGCACGTACCACGTGTCCTGCGCAGCGGCGGCGGCGCGCGGCGTGAGTGAGGGTAGGGGGGGGGGGGGGGGCACGGCACATAGGGGGATTGGGGGGGGGGAGAGGGGGGGGGGGGGGCAGGGGGGAGCGATGAGGGCAGCGTCTGGCCGGACGATCGGCGACGCTGGCGGCTGCAGCAGTGATGGCGGCGGTGGGAGAGCGGCGCGTTAAGTCTGTCGCAGGCGTGGCATATGCAGGGCATCGAGCAGGGCGTTGCGTGCGTCAGCTGCCGTCTAGTGACACGTTCGGCGGACATCGTGCACGAGGCCTTGACCGCAAGCGCAGCACCTACCTGGCATCGGACCTAGGGTCGGCGCAGAGGGCCACGACAAACGCAGCGCGTGCGAGCTGCGGGGATCCGCGCATGAGTGCTGTCCGCAACGGCATGCGCGCATGCCTTCTGTACACGTACCTCCTCCCGCCGATACCATGCGCGTCAGCGTACATGCAAAGCCGCGGCAGACACTGCTGACGCGACCGTTCAGACTTCTACTGTCGCAACAGCACATCAGCGGCAGCCATTCAGACAATGCAGGAGCAGCCGGCATGCTCCCCCCTCGACGCGCACGACAGCTGACCTGGGGGTCGCTCTGGAAGACGACAAAGCGCACGGCTCAAGGCAGCAGCGGCGACCACGGTCGGTGGTGCGAGGCATTTGCGGCTGACCACACCTTGTCACATACACTTCTGCGATCTTCTGATTCGGTTCCATTTACTGATTAGCTGACCTTGGGGTCGTTCTGGAAGACGACAAAGCGCACGGCGCCCGCGAGCTCCGGGTGCTGCGCCTCCAGCGAGTTGAGGTGGCGCTTCCACGGGCACGGCACGGGCAGGAAGCCAATGTTGTCCTTGTGCGACTGCATCATGGACAGGACGAGCTGCCGCGCGGGCAGCCATGAGCGGACTACCTCGAATGCTGCAGTATCGAGGGGGGGGGGGGGGGGGGGGGCAGGGGGGGGGGGCAGCCATGAGCGGAAAACATCAACTTCTGCAGTATCAAGGGGGGGAAGGGGGGGGGGGGGGGGGGGGGGGGGGGGCAGATGCATTCTGGTATGGTCCCATGATTCAGATGTTGCTGTGAATGATCATGACTCGTGTGGTCTTGTATGCTGCGGCGCATGCTGTGTGTGTAGGGGGGGGGGGGGGGGGGTCCATTGTCTCCTGTTCCCATGAAGTGAATGTTGCCACGGATGGTATACCGTGCGACATGGGACATGCTGCGGGGACGAAATGGAAACAAGCGCCGTGGTGTCGAAAGTTGTAACAGTACGAGCGGGCTCAGTCACAAATACATCCCGATGAACCATACCACTGATGACACCGGCAGGTTCAACCTTCAACAAACCAGTCGTGTGTAACTAGAAGCTTGTTGGCGAACGCTCGCGACGGGTTCGACGCGGGGCGCCAAGGGGCTGGGCACAGAGATCGGGGGGTGCAACGATGCGGCCGAACCCACAACGTCGAAGCAGTCGCGGGCCTGCAGCCTTTGCAGCGTGGACGCAGGCGTTGCTACTGGAGAAGGCGGCCACCGACGCACGCGTAGGGGCACCTGTACTGACGCGGCAGAGATTGACACAGCATGAGCTGCTCATGGGCTGGGTGATGGACGGCACAGCCCCCGCCGCCGCCGCCGCGGGGGGACTCCGCTGCAGCTGCGTCGATGACAGTGCAGCGGCCGACGTCTGACGCAGCGCGCGCATGCTGCATCGATGCTTGACTGCCCGCAACGGGATGACCGCGCTGGATGCGGGCTGCTCGTCAGGAGGCCGCGCACGGCCGCCTCCACAAACGTCACGACCAGCACTACAGTTACAACCAGTAAAGAGTGGCGCTGAGCAGCGGAGGCCGCGCGGCACGCCGCACCCAGCGTCGCGGCTGACAAGGCCTTGCAGCACGCAGCGCTGCGCTGCGCAGCTGCGGCCGCGCGGCGCCCGGTGCCTGTGGACATGATTTTTGTTATAGACATCGACCACGCGCCAATACGCAGGGCGGTGCGTCGCGAGCGCGACTGACACACTGTGCGGTGCACCCACCGACGTCGATGAAGTCGTACGCGGCCGTCTTCATGGCGTGGCGGAAGCGGTCGCCCTCGCGCGCCGGGGTCCAGTCGTCGTTCCACTTGAGGTTGATGCTGCCGACGCGCGCCGCCAGGTGCGACGTCACCTGTTGAGGTTGAAGTACGGACGTGGTGACGTGCAGAAGTGTACGTGTAAGCGTGAGGTACAGTGCAGGACATATATTACATTACATTACCCAGCGTACATGAAAACATGCACGCTCACGCACGAGAGCCGCAACATGAGACGTAGGACGGTGCGCTACGCAACGACTGACGGGCTAGTTTGCTGGTTTGCGGGCTGTCGCTGCCAGGGACTCATGGGCGGCTGAGGCGCACAGCAAAATGTGAAAGGAGCAGGGCGCGGCTTCATGGACGCACCGCGAGCCGCAGCTGAGTCTGTGACCGCACTCTTGGCGCATTGCTGATGTGCTGGGTACTGTGACCAGTCGCGACGGCAGCCGCTGGCGCCGCTGGCGCCGCATGCTGCAACTGCCGCCGCTGCGCGCCTGCCACACGCTGCGCGCAGATCTTCCGCTGCAGCCAAGGCACGCTCCAGCCGCCGCTAATTAACTACTTCGAAGTATGTGTGTGTACGAAAGCTCAGCTGGGCTCTGCGCGTGGCGCGAGCTACTGCCGTCCCCGTGCAGCCGCGCTTTGAAGTCCTCAGAAGTTGAAGTTGACCTCCCTTGCCCCGTACATCGCCGCAAACATACAAAGTAAGTGTGTGGCAACTCAGCGCTCCTCCACGCACGAGACCAGCTACTGCCACCCCGCAGCAGCTGCCGCCACTAACACAGCATGAACTCGCCCGGAAGTTGACTCTCCCCGCGGACGACGGTATGCCGTTGTCCATAACGTCCAGCTGCTCTCGATGCAGCTGTCGTAGACACCTGCCGCGCACAGCACAACCGCAACATGAACTCACCCGGAAGTTGACTCTCCCCACGGACGACGGTATGCCGTTGTCCATGCCGTCGAGCTGCTCGATGAAGCTGTCGTAGATGTGCAGGTACAACTCCGCCCACTCGAGCTTGGAGAGCTTGGGCTCGTCCTGCAGAAGCGCGCGCAGGCTGCGCAGCCCAAAGTGCTTGTAGATCATGCCCGCGCTGCTGAGCTTGATCATCTGCGCGAGCGTGCACAGGAACAGAACATGGAGACGCGGCGGTGAGCGTTGGCATTGCTTGTGCGCAGCCCAGACTGCTTGCAGATCATGCCTGAGCTTGATCATCTGCACGCACACACGGGAAGAGAACGCAGAGACGCAGCGTGGTGAGCGCTGCCGTTGTTTGCGGCCAGGGCGCAGCCCGAAGTGCTTGTAGATCATGCCTGAGCTTGATCACCTGCGCGCGTGCGCGCGCACGGGGAAACAACACGGAGACGCGGTGGTGAGCGCTGCCGTTGCTTGTGGTCAGGGCGCAGGCCAAATTGCTTTTGATCATGCACGTGCTGCGGAACTTAGTCATCGGCGCGTGGCAGCGCCGTGAAGAAAGGGCAACAGCGCACAAGCGTGCGCGCGCGGGGCAAACGACGCGTGCGCGGCGAGCGTTGCCATCGTCTGCAGTCGAGACACACGCTGATGTAGCACAGGATTACGTGATTCTAAGAAGCTAAACGGTAGTACCTGCGCTGCTGAGCTCGGCGATTTGCGCGCACGGTGTTGCCGTTTAAAACTAAAAAAACGTGCACGCGTGCCAGGGCGGACGCGTGGTGAGCACTGCCACCTCCTTCGCCGCCGCCCCCACCTTCCCCCCCCCGCACTGAAATGCACAGCGCTCAGCGGGCGAGCGGGTGCGCACACGGCAAGGGCTGCAGGGGCTGCGACGACTGCCTGCTGCTGCCGATGACCACGGGCCCATCAGCCCTGACTCTGACCCGTGGCGTCTTATGGCGCCTGCCAGGCAGTGAGAAACATGCCTGCAGGACCGCAAACGGCATGACGATGTGTTGTGCACAGAGGTGGTGCCGTGCTTCGGCCAGTGCCGTGCGCCCTCGGGTACGATGTGCTGATCCTACTATCAAGCCAATCCCCCCCAACTCCAATAAAAGTGCCTAAGCCCAACTACGACACTAACAAGGTATGAGCAGCCCCAACCAGCGCCCCCAGCCCTGATATAAGGCAGCAGCGTGGCATGCTCTCGGCGCGCCTGGCCACAAACCTGTCCCAAACTCCAACGCCCACTAAGGGGCGTCATGCAGAGAGGGCACACATATGTATGTACGGCACAGAACAGCAGCAAACGCGCACTCACCCGCCCGTGGCCCAGCGTGGCGTTGAAGCTCTTCTGGTGGTGGTCGAAGCGCAGCGTGGCCGGGTCGTACTCGTTGCCGACGTCCTGGCGGGGACACAAAAGCGCGAGCGCAGGGGGGGGGGGGCATGGGGGGGTGAGAGCCTCGCGCGCATGTGTTGCTGAGCGTTGCAGCGTGGCGGGGTCGTACTCGTTGCCGACGTCCCGCCAGCGACACGCACGCGAGCGCGCGCGTTAACGCAGGGGGGGGCATAATGGTGAGAGCCTCGCAAGCATATGCTGCTGAGCGCTGCTGCTCGACCCGTGGGTACGCGTGCCGATGAACTGCCGATTACGGGCGTGCGTGTGAACACGGTTAGGGTTGGGATATTTACGATTAGGGGGCGGCGCGCAGGGGGTCGGGGGGCCTAGGGCGTACGCGTATACATGCGTGTATGCAACATGCATGTATGCACAGCCGCCGGGCGGGTTAGACACCGTCCTTGTTGACCTTTGGGCGCACTTGTCAGGGTCAGTGTTGTGCGGAATGTAGTTTTGAAGGCATCCCATAAGAAGAAACTAAATAAATGAGTCAGTCTCGGGGATCATGATAGTCATGAGCTAGACCGAGTAGCAGGCGCATCGCAGCTGTCGCAATCCACGTGACTCTGTTGGCTCTCGTCCGATGCCCCTCAAAAGAGCGCAATGCGGCGCAGTGCAATGACACGCAATGGCTTGCACCTGCGAAAGCAGCGACTCGTGTGCACTTGGTGCAAGGACAGCTATCAGTGATTCGGCACCAGCCAAAACTGATGGCTTTGCCCGCAGCAGCCTCAGCAAACACTATATAGTACAGTGCAGCTCCACACCCATACTCCTAAGTAAGCGTTCTTCTTGTGACTCGCGTGCACCTGGCGTAGGCAAGGACTGCAAGAAAAAGACTGTGGCGCCAGCCAGAACTGATGGCGTTGCCCGCAGTACCTCCAGCACAAAATATAGTGGAATATAGGTGTGCGTTCTCTAGTGAGGCACCAGCAGTGCTCAGCCACTCGCACGCGTGCCTCATGGCACTCACCCGCTCACCATCGCGCACGCACATCAAAGGCGGCGAGCACTGCCCTAGTCGACGTGGGCGCGACAGTCGAGGCGCACAGCATCTGTGACGCCCGCTCAGTCGAGATCAGTACCGCCCCGACGTTCCGCTTCTGATAAGCGGTGCGACACGTCCGCTAACGCTAACGTTAACGCTAACCCTAACCCTAACCCTAATACAGCCCTAACCCTAACCCTGATGCTCCGCAAGGTGCGCGACACGCAAGCGACCAACGCGTACCACCAGCGGCGTGACGCGCGACGCGACACACTTGTGGTGGCCGACTCTGTAACACTGCTGCTGCACTGACCTGGTACGCTGTTCACCACCGGCCGCCACCAATCTACTACAGTAGGGGTCTGGGTCAGGACGTAGCTTAACCCTAACCCTAACCCTAACACAGCGGCCCCCGCGGACAAGGCTGCCACGAGACGCCGACGAAGCGGCTATAACCCTAGTCAATACTTTGAAGCGTTCATGCCCCTAACCTCAAGGCCAACGCTGCGAGCCTGGAGCTGCGCTCACGTGCCACGCTCTACACGCCTAGCGAAAACGGCAGGGGTTGGGGGAAGGGGCAAGGCGATACCCTGGGCTGCCTGCGTAAATGAGCTGTTGGGTGGTGCGTTCGACCGCTATACATACGTACCTACATGGGCCGGCAGCCCGCGCGGATGTGTTTCACAGCAGGCAGGGGCCACGCACGGCGCTCGATGCGTGGCGCGATAAAAATTGCCAATTGCGGGCACACCTCGAGGCGCAACAGCGGACCCTCGCCACGGATTCTTTCGTCCTTAGGATGGTCATAGGGTCAGGATTGGGCTAGAGTTGAAGCTTAGGGTTAGCGCTTAGGGTTAGGGCTAGGGCTAGGGGTCACCATGACAATCCAGCAGCGCCGCAGCAGACGCGCGCAACAGCGGACCCTTGCCACAGACCCTTGCCACAGTGCATGCGTCCTGAGGACTGATCATAGGGTCACAGGACAGGGCTAGAGCTGGATTAATGGTTGGCTCTTCGGGTTAGGGTTAGGGCTAGGACTCACCACAACGATTCTGCAGCGCTGCAGCAGGAATAAACATAGGGTCAGGGGACAGGGCTAGAGCTGAATTAATGATTAGCTCTTAGGGTTAGGGTTAGGACTGGGACTCACTCACCACAACGATTCTGCAACGCTGCAGCAGCGGACCCTTTCCACGGGTTCATATGTCCTTAGGACTGGTCATAGGGTCAGACTTTGGGCTAGAGTCAGGTTTAGGGTTAGGACTAGGACTCACTCACCACAACGATTCTGCAGCGCTGCAGCAGCCGCTCGTCCCGCGTCCGCAGTATGCTCGCGTCCGACAGCTGCGGCACCGCCAGCAGCAGCGCGCACGCCAGCACCTGTCCCCCCCATCACACAGCAGCGCACGGCGTCACGTTTAGAGGTTGCTGCGCAAGGTGCAGGGATGTGGTTGTGACCTTCGTCCCTGAACCCCCCATCACAGAGCAGCGCACGACATCACGTTTAGAGGTCGCTGCTACGGGGCGCAGGCAGTGACCTGCGTGCTTCACGCTGAGCCGTGCAACCACATCGCGCCTGCGCTGCAGACGGCGCGGGCGCATGTCGCTTTGCCATGCACGCGAGCGAGTGGCGGCGCGCTCGTGCGCGCGCGCGCGCAGCAGCGGACACACTGTCGTCGCCGGCCGGCTGCATGCCGCATCAGGCATAGGCTGCTGCTGCGAGGCGCGAGCAGCGACGTGCGTACGCCTAGTTGAGCCATGCAACCACGCCCGCCTGTACTGCAGACAGCCCGTAAGCACAGCCCCCGTCCCGCGCACCATAAGCAAGTCGCGATGCGCTCGCGCATGCGCCGTGAGCGAGCGTGTGCGCAGCGGCCGACACTGCCGTTGTGCTGCCGCGCGCGCTCTCTCCCGGCAGCAGCGCTCCACGTACTCAGCGCTCAGCATCAAATCACAGCAGCGCTCAGCAGCAGCAGCAGCAGCAGCAGCGCTCAGCGCTCACCTCGTCCGCGTGGAAGTTGCCGTTGTGCGTGCCAATGACGTGGCCGCGCTCAAACAGGCGCTCCGCCGCCGCGAGCTCCTCCGCGGAGCCCGTGGACGCCGTCACGAGGTCGCAGCGGTTCAGCGTGTCTATCCACGCAATGCCGTCCGTGGGCCTGCGGGGGGGCACGCAAATAGAAGGTAAATGGCACTTTGAGTTCAATGCTTCACGCTGTCCGATGAAGGATGGATTTGAACGGTTTCACTTCAGCTGATGGCGGGCGGTCCCCTGCGGAGCGCGTCGACGCCGTCACCAGGGCGCAGCGGCTCAGCGCGTCGTAACTGATGGCGGGCGGTCCCCTGCGGAGCCCGTCGACGCCGTCACCAGGGCGCAGCGGTTCAGCGCGTCTATCCACTCGATGCCGTCCGTGGGCCTGCGCCGCACGCGCGTCGGCGGCGCGGGGGCACATGCATCAAAGGCAGATGGCATTCGGATAGTGGCATTTGTTGCTTCGTATCCACTTGATGCCGTCCGTGGGCCTACACCGCGCCCGCGGCGGTGCGGCGCGGGTGCACGTGCGTCAGAGGTGAATGGCATTTTGAATTGAGTGTTTGTTACTTTTAGATGGAGTTTGGTGTGCAAGAGTTTAACTTCAGACGATGCTGAGCACCGCGTCGCGGCACTGCGCGGTGCTCGCTGGTCACATCAAGTCTGACTTGAGGTGGCACTCCTTAGTGGGAGAAGCGGACGCCTGACGACTTGTGAACTCACGACGCGTGGCTGTTATTGTGTCGTCCTGGATGGTAGCCCGCTGGCTGGCATTGTTTAGCGTGTTCTCTGTGGCCGTGGGGTGGCGACAGCCTGCATAGGTCGAACGCCTCGCGACGACACCATGGCGCGACAGTGCACAGCTCTCAGCTGCTCGGTACCATCGACAGTGCAACCGCCGCCGAATGAAAGGCTTTCAGCGTGCGTCACGCAAGAGCATGTTCGTGACCGGAAATTCCAGGAGGCAGTGATTTCGTGACCGGAACTTCCAGGAGGCAGTGATGACCTCTGCCATTGCTGGGACGCAGCTGCCAGCGCACAGCATCCCCAGCGGCGTTTGATCTGTCATGGTTGCGCTACGACTGGTATCAACAATTACAGGTCGCATTGATGACGCCTGCCACTGCCGCTATATGCCAGTGCCAGGGCACAGCATACCCAGCAGCAGCAACTACCGTGCATCGCACAGGTGCAGAGTGTGCGTGCAGCATACCTGAAGTTGACCCATGGCGAGAAGGCCATGTCTATATGTGACTCCGACTTGGTGGCGGAACATGGCTCACTGCTACTGCTTGCGCCGCCTCTGCTGGCCTCGCAGCTGCTGCTGGCAGCGGGCTCTGCGGCTGCTGCGGGGGTCGACATGTGGTGGCCATGGACGCTACATCGTGTGTGCCGCTCGCTGGAAGCCTGCGGCATTGCACGGGTGGGTGCGTGCCAGAGGGTAGTTGCAGATCAAACGGAGCAGAGCAGGGTTTTGCTGACACATGTTTTCAGGGCGCTCCTGCTGCTGTCTTGTACTACGCCAGTGCATAGATGGCGCCAATCCCAGAAAAACATTAGCGGCAACTTAGTAATACCACAAGCCTCCCGCTGGGTAAGGTTATGCGCGTCAGACACTCGAGTGCAACAATTTTGAGTTTTGTATGCTGGCGCGCGCTCGTGTCACCTGGCTCGTGCCCAGAAACCCTGTTGCTGCATGCCGTCTAGATGCGGTCGCCAGCGCCAGCCCAAGCAGCACCCTTTGTTTGTACCGTGATCCTCTCTGCCTCATGACAACGCCTGATGCCTCACGATGACAATTGCAAAACTCAAGATGCTCTTGAAGTTGAGTGTCAAAACTCGTTATTGTCGCCACGATGGCCGGGCGTTCAGCAGCGCTTCTGGTGGTGCTGCTGTGTGTGCTGGTCGGCTGCAGCCATGCCTCTGCTCCGATTGTCACGGTGAGCACCACTGGATCCAAACTGCCACAGTGCGCGGCCCGGCTGTGTTTTGCTAGAGCATCCCTGAGCTTGTACGATGAAATTGACCACAAGATGCCTCTGCTCTAACGGACTCACGCGCTACCATTGCACATCGCGGCTATCTCTCACACACTTTGGCGGCACGCACGTGTGTACACAAGCAGGTGCACCTGAAGGGCACCTCAATCAAGAGCCTCAACGACCTGCACATCGGGGCGGAGTACGACACAGTGTACAAGGACGACATCCGGTGCGGTGGCACCTACCAGCACAACGAGCTCCCCCTGCTACCCAAGGTACCTATATCCAAGAGACACCGCCGCGGCGACCGAGGTTGTGATCGTTCACCTGTGCCCATATGGTCACACACTCCCATGTGCCCACCAACCCACCAGCATCAACGCCCTGCCCACATTCAACTCTCACAGCGCCCCCCCCCCCTCCCCCCCCCCCCCCCCTTCCATCCCTCGCAGACCCTCTACGTGAGCACGGAGCGGGAGCTGCGGGGGGGGCTGAGGGGGCGTGCGAAGGCGACAGCAGACCTGGTGGCGCGCTCTGTAACTGTCGCGGCGGCGGCGGCGCGCGGCGACGGCGCAGAGGTGACGGCGGTCTTCGATACGCGCTCCAAGCTCACGCTGCTCGGCGCGTCCTGCCGGTGAGGCCGCGGATGCGGAGCGCTGCTGCGCGTTTGCCGCGCCACACGTGCGCCGCCTGCAGTGTAAGTGCATCTCTACCAGGCGTGGCGTGACTGCCGGCGAAGCTGCTGGCACGCGGCGCTGCTGCCGCATGCCCCCACGTAGCACTGGCCGTGCGCCGCTGCGCGCCGTATGCTTGAGCCCGCGGACTGTGGGCTGTGTGCGTGCGGAGGTGACGGCAGCGTTCGACGCGCGCTCCAAACTGACGTCGCTCGGCGCGTCCTGCCGGTGAGGCTGCGGATGCGGAGCGCTGCTGCGCGTTTGCCGTACCGCATGTGCGCCGCCTACATGCCATGTAAGTGCATCTCTACCGGGCGTGGCGTGCATGCCGGTGAGGCTGCTGGCGCGGGGCGCTGCTGCTGCACGCCCATTGTACTGGCTGTGCGCTGCGCGCCGTATGCTTGAGCCCACGGACCGTGGGCTGTGTGCGCGCGGAGGTGACGGCGGTGTTCGACGCGCGCTCGAAGCTGACCTTGCTCGGTGCGTCCTGCCGGCGAGGCTGCGGATGCGGAGCGCTGCTGCGCATTTGCCGCGTCACGCGTGCGCCGCCTGCAGTGTTAGTGGGTCTAATAGGCAAACCTAATCTAGGATGCTGCCCCCAGAGTGTGTCTCAGATGCCACCGCCCATGCGCGGAATCGCATTGCTGATGCGCCTGGTGACGTGCTTGCGCGCGGTGACGGGCGGCGCATGTGGAGCGCTGCTGCGCGGTTGCCGCGGACCACATGTGCGCCGCCTACGGTGCAGGTATGTGCCTCTACCAGGCAACCCTAGCCCGACCCTTAACCCTATGGATGCATGCCGGTGGGGCTGCTGCTGCGCGTTCGCCGCGTCGCATGTGTGCGCTGCCCGCTGTGTGCGTGAGTTCACCGACCGTATTGCACCTGACCGGAAGGGGCTCGCACTGCGCATCCGCTGCAACGGCTATGTGCCGCGCGCTGTTTGCCTGAGCATGCGGACCATGGGCTGTGGGAGCGGTTGAGGAGCGCGGCACTGAGGCGAAGGCGCCGGTTGAATTGCAGTTGAGGCTGAGCGCTGCCTCTCGTGTACTTCAATTGAGTGTGCTAGGCGTGCCGGCTGCGCTGGTGCTGTTTGTGGTCCAGTGTTGATCGCGTCCGCTGTGATGTTGATCGATCGCTGCGGCCGATGTCGTTTTGTGCGTTCGCGAGCCGAGCCAGCTGGCCAGGGGTACAGCCCCCTTCATGCTGGTCAGGCCGACACGCCCCCTCCCCCCCCCCCCCCCCTCGTCTGCCTGAAACGCAAGATACCGACGCCGAACCCCGTGTCCTGCTGCTGCTGCTGCTGCTGCTGCTGCTGCTGCTGCTACGTCGTCGTTGCGACTCGCGCAGCAAGATGGCACGGGGCAGGCTCATGCTGATCAAGCCCGAGCTCAACTTCAAGGACAGGACGGCGTCGCTGCTGCTGTCGCGGCGCTGCGGCGGCGCCAGCGAGGACGAGGACGACCCTGAGAGCGCGCTCGTGGAGGTGGTGGCGGACATGGCGGACGAGGCAAGCAAATGAAACTGACATTCATGCGTTTGCTGGCTTGCATGATGGTCATTGGTAGAATCTATAGATGTACTTCGAAGTACATGCGTATGTACTTTGAAGTACATGATGTTTCAAGTCCGCGCTCTTGGAGGTGCTGGCGGACCTGGCGGACGAGGCAAGCGCACAGAACTCATATTCACGTGTTTACTGCTGTGCATGATGGTATACTTCAGAGTATACTTGAGAGGAAGTGTAGGTGTATATGCGCATACATGATGTTTAGATGCGCACTTCGTGGAGGTGCTGGCGGACGTGGCGGACAAGGCATGCGAGTGAAACTCGCCTTCACGCGTGCACTGCCTTGCATGATGGTCATCAATAGCGTGTATGTGCGCATGCGTGATGTTTAGATGCGTACTGCACCGGAGGCATGCGCACGCACATTGGCGTCCTCACTGCCTTGCATGATAGCCATCGATGGTATGTATAGACGCATACGCGCTCGCGTGATGTCTTGATGCGCACTACAGCGGCACGCGAACGCGCATTCACGTGTTCACTACCTGGCATGACAGTCATTAATAGCGTGTGTAGACCTATATGCGCTTTCATGATGTTTGAATGCGTACTTCTTGGAGGTGCTGGCGTAGGGTTAGGGTTAGGGTTGGCATGGCGGACGAGGCAAGCGAGCTCGCCCCCGCGTGTTCACCGCCTTGCGTGATGACTTCAGGAGTATGTGCCTCTTTCGAAGGATGTGTTATATGCGCGTACACTATGTTCAGATCCGCGTCACAGCAGTACAGGCTGCGCTGCACACTGCCCCGACGCCACGCACGCACGCACGCACTTGCGCACCCCTCGCGGTTCATGCACACAGGGTCGTCCGCGCACAGTCCCGTCGCTGCGCGCGCGCCCGTGCCCAGACAGACGCACTGCCCTCACCATCCCCCCCCCCCTCCCCCCGCGCCCCCCCCCCCCAGGACCTCACCGTCCGCGTCACCAAGCGCGTCGACGCCGAGACCGAGGTCACGCCCATCTGGTCCGTCGCCACGGGGCGCGTCGCGCTCGAGTGCCGCCGCCGCACCGCAGGCGGCGGCGATCTGGACCTCTTTCTGGACCCCGACGAGGGCCTTGACGCGCGCTGGCGCGATCCCGCGGCGCACGGCGCGTGGACGCTGCACGCGCGCGTGCCGTTCCGGCGCCCGCGCGCGTCGTGCGTCACGGTGCGGCGCGCGTGGCGCCTCACGCCCGTGCTGTAGGGGGGCGGGGGCGGGGGGCAGGGGGCAGCGGGGAGGCTTGGATGTATTCCTGCGGCGAGTCTGTGGCGGCGTGTGCGAGTGCGCACGCCCCCGGCGCCGAAGCGCCGGACCCTTGCCGTGTTCGCTTGTCACGACGCGGCTGCATCGACAGCTCCCGGCGGCCCCGCCGCCCGCTGCTGACATGAAGTTACAGTTGACGCCTCCGACCCTGGGCCCTCTCGGCGCTGGCCTTATGCAGCACGCAGGGGGCGGTGCTTGACCGCCCGTGGCCCTATCTCGGACACCTCAAGCAAGGCAAGGGGCGGTGGCGCAGTCTCCTGGCCGCTGATGCGCGTAATGGGTGGGCACCGTCGATGGCCGCTACTGCCCCAGCAGTTCAGCGGCGTCATGGACGCGCCACGACAGCGGCCGCTCGCAGCGGCAGCGCACGCGCCTGCAGCGCAGCGGCACTGCGTGGCTGCGTGCACTGCACCGGCGCTGGCGGCGCCACGCGCCACAACGGCCGCCGCCACGCCCAGCATCTCCAACCAATCATCGCTGCCCGTCCCGGCATGATGAGGTAGCGGCCGCGTTGTCCGTGCCGGCGCTGGCGGCACCATCCTGCCGCCAAGCCTGCTGTGCCGAGGGGCGCGCAGTGCGCCTCTTTAGAAACTCGGGCTGCTTGCTGTTGCGCGCGACGCGCAGCGCCTGGCGCGTAAAGCGCGCTTGCACGCGCTGCCCGCCGCTGCCGCTGCATGTGCGCGAGTGCAGAGGGCGGGCGCCTTTGCGCACGCGCCGCAACGCGATGCAGAGGCGCGTATTGCGCCTCTTTCTCGCTAGTCCGCCGCATGTGTGCGGCAGCACGGAGAGACAAGCTTCGAAGCGACTGCGCCATTGGTCTGCGCTCAACTTGACAACGCGTGCTGTCACTGCGTTCCGACGGGACGCTCACCGCTGAAGCATGGCGCATAGGGCAATAATTCGGCATCCGAGATGCCTTTGCGCATTGACTTCTGGATCTGCGTCGGAGGCATTGGTGCTCATTCACGCAGCCATGTCAATGCACCTCTTTGTGCCCCCATCAGGGGCATGTGCCCCCCTGGTCCCTGCTGCTGTCGTGAGTTGAGTCCATGAGCTTGCGATGCGCATTAGCCATGCGAGCGCTGTCAGTCTCGCGGATGCTGCTCGCATTTGCGGTAGGAGATCCTGGATGTTCTGGAGCTGCATGAGGTGATGCCTTGCTGCAGCTTCGCCCCCGTTTGCAAAGCCCAAAATCAATGCCCGATGTCATGCATACTCTTTGCGCAACGGACTCAATGACACTCGCCTGCTCCACAACACAAGCAGTAAGGCATGCGTGGTACGTATACTTTGCAGCAGCCTACGCTCCAACAACTTTACTGCTGGCAAGTGACAAGGAGATTGCAGTCGGTGTGCACCGTAGTGCGTGGGCCCCCCCTGGCACTTGCAAGCAATCACACATTGGCATCCAGTGATGACTGCATGGTGTCCCTGTAGCCTGCTTGATTGATGGCTGGCATATGGGATCGCTGACCGTGATCCCGACCCTACGTTGGCAGCGGCGACCGTCCCCAGGGGGGCCCGTGCAGCGGCAAGTTTGGCATCGCGTGTCGCGCAATAGTCAATGCACGACACAAACTCTTAAGACATGAAGCGACAGCATGAATTTTTAGGCGTCGCCACCTTGCAGGACGAGCACGATCATCTTGCTCAAAATGCTGCCGCGCCAGTGCAAGGCATCCGCTCCTTTTCTCCCCCGCAACCCGCAGCTGCCTCAACAGCCTCGGCCCACACTATGCGTCAATGCACGGAAACCCGCCTATACCTACTGCAGGAAAACTGTACACACAGGCCCACGACCATGGGCCCGCCATCGAATTCTACACACAGCAGCACGCTGCGCGTCACTGTCACTCCGGCAACGGCGCGCCCAGCGCCAGCGCCACGCCCGTGCCGTCCCGCAGCCGCGCGGCGGCGCGCGCGTCCTGCCGCCTGTTGAACGCCTTGGGCGCCGGCCACCCCCCCCCCCCCTCCACCCAGGCCAGGTAGCGGTGGCGCGTGACGCAGAGGCCGCGCACGCGCCCCGCCGCCGCCACGCGCGCGCGCGCGCGCTCGCACTCGTACGCGAGCAGCACGCGCTCTGTCTGCGCGCGCAGCAGCGCCGCGCGCGCCGCCTGCGCGGCGGCAGCAGCAGCGGGACGAGCGTGGCGGCGGCTGTGTGAGCCGGTGTGAGCGCAGCAATGTGTGTAGGGTAGAGGCAGCAGCGCAAAAACGGCGCCAGGCAGCAGCGGCGGCGGCGGCGGCGGCGGCGCATGGCACAACAGGCCGCAGGCGCACATGCCGCCGCTTGTGCCGCCGTGTGCACCTGCAGTCACAGACAAGAGTGCGCTTCGTGGGCTGCACACGAGGCAGCGCCATCTCACGCAGAGCAGGGTGCGACGAGTGGCGTCGCGATGCAAAAACAGTGACGACAGCAGTGCAGCGCGCACACGACGGCAGGCGGCAGCGGCGGCGGCGTGTCGCGCGCGCCATCATCAGCAGCAGAAACATTGCACTGCGCGTGTACACACTGATTTTTGAAGCGGAAGCAGCCTCACCTGACGCGTCTTGCGCGCAGCGGAGGCGGTGTCGGCGTCGCCCGCCCTCGCGCGCTGGTACTCGTTGCTGCCCGGGACCTGCGCGGCAGCGGCGCAACGCATGAGAGAGCCCAGGCGCTCAACAACGAGGGTTTCTGTGGTGCGGTCAGATCGCACGTGAAGCCGTGGACCTTGACCGTGGCGTTCTGTTTGGAGCACCGTGAGTGAGGGTTGGGGTAAGGGTAAGGGTAGGTTATGGAGATCGAGAATCTTGATACGTAGTGCTGCCACGACTTCAGCCAGCCTGCGCATGCCGGCACGCACTTACTGAGCGCTGAGGGACACTGTTGTCAGTGCTCAAGCATACGCATGTGAAGAGCGCGCTGTACAAACAGCAGTGGTGGAAACACCGTCTGCCCACGGAGTGCCGACGACGCAACAAACTGTGACTAGGGTTTGAAGTTCACTACTTTCAGGTAGCACTTTCTGACGACGTCTCAGCTGCCCACCTTGTACAGCGGGCCGTGACGCTCCACGACGGACGTCACATAGCGCTGCGACAGCGGCATGTAGAACGAGCTGCGCGCGTCCACGCCGTCCACGCTGTCGCCGCCGCCGCCGCCGTGGCCGACGTCCGCCCACGTGCTGCGTGCGCCGCGCGGCAGCAGCGCCGCCGCCGAGCGCGCGGCGGCGGCGGCGCACTCTCCCGCGCGCAGCTCCGAGAACAGCGTCTCGGCGGACTCCCCGCGCGGCAGCGGCGCAGCGCTGCCGCCCTCCGTCTGGGCGCTGCTGCCGCCGCCGCCGCTGCCGCCGCCGAAGGGCGCGCCGCCGCCGCAGAACGGCCCGCCGCGCGCCGCGTAGCAGCCGCGCGCGAGGTCGCGCATGACGGCGGCGCTCAGCGCGCTGCCGCTGCCGCCGCGCGCCTCCATGGCGTCCGCGACGGACCGCGCGCGCTGCGTCAGCAGCCGCGAAGCCGTCGGCGGCGGCGCCCAGATGTCGCGCACCTCGCCGCCGCCGCCGCCGCCGCCGCCGCAGCACCGCGCCATCAACAGCTCGTCCGCAGCGCCGCAGTGGTCGCTGTACATGTGTGATGCCCCAAGCGACGAGACGACAGAGGCATTGCAAGCGGCATCGGCAGCTCCATCACCGCAGCTGCCGCCGCCGCCACCGCCGCCGCCGCCGCCGCCGCCGCCGCCGCCGCCGCCGCCGCCGCCGCCGCCGCCGCCGCCGCCGCCGCCGCCGCCGCCGCCGCCGCCGCCGCCGCCGCCGCCGCGCTGCCGCTGCGCACGCAGCGCGCCGTCGAGCGCGGCGCACGGCAGCACCGCCGCCATCAGCGCCGCGTGGCGCGCCACGGAGGCGGCCTCCGCGTCCGTGAGGCACGGCGGCGGTGCGAGCGCGATGGCGCGCACGCCGGCGGCGTACTTGGCGCGCACCTCCGCGCGCGTGTCGGCGGCGCGGCGTGCGTCCTCCGCCTCCATGAACGCGCAGAAGGCGCGTGCGGTGAGGGCGCGCTGCTGCTGCTGCTGCTGCTGCTGGTGGTGGTTGTGCTGCTGCTGCTGCCACTGCTGCTGCTGCTGCTGCTGCTGGTGTTCGAGCTGCTGACACTGCTGTTGGTTCTGCTGCTGCGGCTGCTGCGGCGGCTGCTGTTGACAGTGCTCCTGTTGCTGCTGCTGGCACTGATCATCTACGCTCACAGGCTCCCCGCGCTGTGAATCTGCGCTCAATAGAGCTGGTGGATCAGCTGAAGCAGGATTTTGCTGCTCGGGGTCGGCAGGTGTGCCGCTGCAATGGCCGGCATTGCCATCGTTGCAGCACATGGCAGTGAACAAGGCTTTCAAGCCACCGGAAGAGATGCCCGCATTGAGGCCTGCTGGACCCAGGGCGTGTTCCAGTTTTTTCAGCGTCAGTCCGCCGCTGTGGTCCGGGCCCAGCGCTCTGAACTGAGCGACATGCAGGAACGGGGCAGCCCGCAGAGTTAGAGGTGTTCTGTGCATAATTGTGAGGGTGTGCAGTGCATGCCTGCACACGATCTGTGCACGGGGCAGGAAACGCAGCTTCAGTTGAAGATAGGTCCTGACGCCGCTGCTGTTGACGTGCGTGCAACTTTCTATGCTGAAAAGCGATCCGTCTGTGTGGCAAGGTCTCATAATGTGCTAGTAATAGCGCCTGTTTTGAATTCTTCTGGCCAATTCTGTCGTCGCTCGTTCATGGACCTGGTTGCATAAGTACCTGCTTCTTCCACAGCCCGGTGCGCCCCTCAGCAGCGCAATTGGGAACTTTGGTCGTCACGGCTCGCATGAAGCGAGCTTTCGCGAGCGCCAATCTCTGCTCCTCAGATTGAGGCTCCGGCAGCGCCTTTAATTGCGGAGGGCGGTGCTCCAACAGCGGCGGTGGCGGGCTTGTGAACGAGCATTCTAAACTTAATTGCGTGCTTTGGGTTGGCAGGTACGGCAAGCTCCAATTAAGTGGCCTCTTGCTCCTGTTGGACCTGCCGGTCAGCAGTCGTTCCTTGGCCACCATGGCCTGAAAATACGGAGCTACTGCACTGCAGGAATGCGTGTCTGCGACACAAGGACGTAATGCAGTTACGTTTCATGTTGAAGGTGAAAGGGCACAATCCCCAGGCTCACCGACATTTTCAAGTTGCAGCACTCTCTCAATGAATGCACGCGCAAGTGTTCTTGAGATGGGTTGGCACGCAATGCGCGAACACCCCCACAAACGGCACGGCGTCCAGTGCGACGACATGAAAGCAAGACGCACCGCATCACCAGCAACCAGTAAGAGACGTGTCAAATTTGTCGGACAGTAGTCGCTGCACATGTGATGTATCCGCATAGCCTCGCGCACTCTGTCTCATTCAGAGCTTGCAGCGGCGTCGCCTGCGTCAGCAGCTGCTGTGGCTGCGCAAACCCCCTCCCGCGGCGCATCCCCCCCTTCACCGCCCCCCTCCCCATCCGCACCCCCCTCCGCATCACAGGCGCCTTCGGCCTCCGCGACCAGCTCCTCGATGATCGCTTCCGGTCCCGGCGAATCCGCCACCACCGCTTCCACCTCCTGCTCAATCAGCGCCTCAGCTTCTGCAGCGGTATCTGCATGCGCCGCCTCCACCGCTGCCTCCGCCTGAGCCACAGATGGCGGCGCCCCCCCCTCCCCCCCCGACGGGTCGCGCTGCGGCCGGCGGCGCTTTTTTCTCCGCGCAGGCGCCGCCGCTGCCGCCGCAGGCGCCTCTGCCTCCGCGACGGCGGCTTCGATCTCGCGCTCGATCGCTGCTGCTGCCGCTGCCGCTTCTGGCGCTGCTTCTTCCGCCGGCGCAGCAGCGGCCGCTTCCCCGTCGCCCTCCCCCTGCAGGTCGCCTCCGTGCTGCGGCGGTGGCGGCGCCGCCGCCGCCGCCGCTGCCGCAGCGTCAAGCTTTGCGCGTTTGCGCCGCGGCGTCGCCGCTGCCGCCCCCGACGCGGCAGCGCCGTCCCCATCAGCGTCGGTCGGCCGCACACGCCGCAACGCGCGCCCCCCCTCGGCCCCCGCACCCGCGCCGCGCTGCGTCGACGAGCGAGAATGCGCACGCCTGTCCGCGACCTCTGGCTCTGCAAGCGGCGCTGCTGCCTGCAAAGTCTGCGCGAACGGCGGGTGCGAGGCTGTCGCGCTGGCGCCGCTGTGCTTTTTCTTGGCGGCAGTGCGAGCCGGCGGCACGTCTTCCGCCGCTGCCGCCGCCGCCGGCCGTGGTGGCCGCGCCGCGCCGCCGCTGCTGCGCGGTGGCGCCGCTGCCGACTGCGGCAGCACAGGGGAGCGTTGAGTGAGTTGATCAATACGGGCACTGAAGCACAGGCTCCTGTCATCTGTAAGCGCTGGTTGTCAGGGCTGGCGCAGGTGGCTTCGAGCGCTGCTGCACGTGTGCGCTGCTACTGCTGTCAGTCGAATGCTGCCGCACATGCGGACTGATGCGCGCTGGGAAGGCGCTGCGGCAACGCTGATAGCCACACCGCGATACTTGGCGCTGCTGGATGTGCCGCGGTGCGCATTTTGCAACTGCAAAGTTGCACCGGCTAGCGTCAAAACATTGTAGAAACGCATCAAGACCCAAAGCCTCAACAACAGGCACAGCAACACATTGCCTAGAAATGCCCCTTCTGAGGCTGCACTTGTAAATGACATGTCAGAGATCCAGCAGCAAAACGTGAGATTGCTGATTATGTCAGCAGGCTTGCGGAGATCGCCGCTGCTGGATAGGTGGTGACAGCTATCAGCCGGTGACACGGCGGCGGCGGCGTGCAAGCGCCGCATGTTGAATAGGTTACTAATATGCGTATCAATCTGCCCTGGCTTGCGGCAATCAAGGATCGCCCTTTGTGGGCAGCCTTTTAAGCGATGGATCTCGCTCTCGACGAAACTCTGCTCGCATGTTGAATAGGTTACTAATATGCGCCGCCTTGCCGCTGTCAGAAGTAGGCATCGCAGCGCAAGCCTTGCACACCTGCGATGCTGCCGCCTTTGATGCGCCGCCGCTGCCGCCGCCGCCGCTGCCGCCGCGCCTCTCCCCCGCATCAGCAGCGCCGCGCCTCGACCGCTGCTGCGTCTCCCCTTCCGCCGCCGCGGACCGCTTCTCGCGCTTTTCCGGGGCCCGCGCCGCGCGCGCCGCCGGCTCCGCGGCAGCGCGGTGCTGCGGCGCCGTGGCGGCGCGCGCGCGGGCGGACTGCGGCGCAGCTGCAGCAGCAGCAGCGCTCGCTGGGGAGCGCGCCGCGCTGAGCAATGCCACGTCTGCGGGGAGGGGCTCCGGCAGCGAGAGGTTGCCGCACGAGAGCCCCCACACGTCTAGCAGCGCTTCTGTTTCGTCCAGGAAGGCGCTGAGCTCGTCGTGGCAGCTGCGCAGGGGCGGAGAGGAGTTGAAGTGGTTGATGAGCGCGTGTGTCAGTGGCATCCACCATTGCTGGTCGTGGCGAGCTGTAAAGGGTTTCCCAACATTGTCACGTTTGTTCTTGCAGTCAGTAGTGTGCACCTTCTGTGAATGAGTACTTTGTGAATATTCAGTGCTGATCAAGAGCAGCAGGTGTTGGCACTTCCCTTCCACTGCAAGTGGCGTGGGGCTCTTACTCACAAGTGTCTTACTCCGAGTCCCGACATACTTCACCGCCGGTGTGTCCACTTCAGCTTGAACTGCAACTTCAATTTTTCAGTTGCGCGAGCCCCCCCGCTGCCTCACCTGTTGTAGAACGCCCTGAAAACCGCCAGCACCTCCTTCACCGCCTGCGTATCCACTTCAGCTTCAACGTCAACCTCACCCTGCCTGCGGATCCGCCTCAGCCTCAACGCCAACTTCAATATGCCTCACCTGTCGTAGAACGCCCTGAAGTCCGCCAGCACCTCCTTGACCGCCTGCGGGTCCGCCTCGGCAAAAAGGTCGCCCGACTCCGCCTCCGTCAGCGCCCACCCGAGCGCCGCGTGAAACAGGCGGAACAGCTTGGCCGCGTCCATGCACACCAGCTGGAGCGCGAGGAGCGTCACCTCGGATTCCTGTTGAAGTTGGGAAAAGGACCAAAGCAGGAGAGTCACCTTCTGAATGAGGTCGCAGGAACAATGTACCGGGCGCGAGGTGCGCGACACAGGCAAGCCACCTCTGATGCCGCACAGCTGCCCACGCGCCTGCACCGCGCAGGCGTGGAGCGCACGCGGCGTGCACATGACCCTTCCAGTCTCGAGGCACATGTGTATAGCGTCCACCGAACCCCTCCCCACTCCCGTTACACCCCTCCAGCCCCTCTACATTATCTGCCCCCGGGGGAAAATCGGCACTGTGCGCCCAACAACGAGCCCTGGCCCCCCGCGCCGAACAACAAGCCCTGGCGGCGCGTGCGAGATCAAGCCCTGGCGACGCATGCGACAACGCGGCGCACCCAACAACAAGCCCTGGCGACACGTGCGACAACAAGCCCTGGCGGTGCGTGCGACAGCAAGACCTGGCAGTGCGCCCAACAACAAGCCCTGGCAGCGCGTGCGCAGCCTCACCTGGTCCGCCGATATCTGGCACGCCATTGCGGCCTCCAGCGCCTTGCGCGCCTTGACCAGCACAGAGATCACGTGCTCATAGCTGCTCCCGGGCCCGACTCCCTGCAGCTGCGCGACGCGACACGAGGACAGCGGCGAGAGCAGTGCTCAGGTCATGCTTCAAGAGTGAAGCTTCAAGAGTAAAGAAAAGCGTGCCTGTAGTCACATACTTTTGTGCATGCGGAGCTGCAGAAGCAAGGAAGTGCCGGTGTGCGGCTACCAAGCGCCCGTGCTGAACTGAGATGACGATACTTCAACATCAACCATGCATGCAGAAACTCCGCGTTGAGCCAGGCAGCACTGTCTGGCTGTAGCTGCGCAAGGGCTTACCGATGCTGTGCGCATCCACCCAGTTCCAAATGACAATTGCACACATGGCCCAGGCACGATAGCTTATGCAGCGGCGAGTGCAACGGTCACTCGTGCTTCAAAATCAGCTTCAAGCCGTTAACCCTCACGGAGCAAAGCGGAGCACATGGCTACTTTCCGTATACCGCGGCCAGAGACGGTAGCAGCAACGGCGATGCCCAGCCCCCTCCAAACTGCAGCCCCCCCCCCCCCTCCCCCTCCCCTCCTCCCCTACCCACCCTGCCACCCCACCCACCGCCACCCACGGCCCAGAACTGTCACTCCACCAGGATCAGTCTCTCCACCAGGATAATTCTCTCCGCCCGGGATCATTCCCCGCTCACCTCCTCAAACTTGCCGCCAAACTGCTGGCTGCGGCGCAGCACGTACGTCACGTAGCTGCGCACGAAGCCGCCGAACGTGCGTGCGTCCGCAGGCGCCGGCCCCACCTCCGCCACCGCCGCCGCCAGGTCAAAGTAGCGCGGCCTGTCGCCGCCGCCGCCGACCGCGCCCGCGGGGCGCTTGCTCCGCTCGCGGCGCAGCTGCAGGGCGCGCGCGCGTGTGTATAAAGGGTGCACAGGTCAGAGTCAGAGTGCGTCGCGGCTCCGGGAAGGGCGCTGTATGCGGACGAGTGATGGCCAGTGCTGCGCACTGCGCTGGCATGTGGCCGAGCGCCGGCCCTGACGGTTTGCGCCCGTGACGCATGGCAGCTCAGCAGCGGCAGCGCGCGGGTGTTTGCTGATGGAACATATGAGTCATGCACCATGTGAAGTACATGCGTCCATCGGTACGACATATTGCACGAGCCGACACGTGCGCACACATGCAGCAGACGAGCAGCCAGCAGGAGGCACGTCACATGGCGCGGTGGCCACCAGAACTGCTGCAAGTAGTTGCCGAAAGATGACCTACTGCGAGCAGAAAGTCGACAACCGAGGCTGACCTTGCCAATCTGCACTCTCGAGAATGACTGCGCAAAGCTAATGCTTCATGAAATCGCAGAAGAGACAGCTACTTCAATCATAAAGTTGTTACACAAGGCCTCCTTTTTCTGACCTTGCCCATGTGCTTCTTGAGCACTGCGTCGTCGCGCGGCGGCAGCTCGCGCAGCACGCGGTGCAGTATGTAGCAGCTCTTGACCTGCGCGCACAGTGAACAGTGCAAGTGTCGGCGACATGCGTGAGCGGCCGCGCGTCATGAAGCTGTCATAACAGCAACAGTTTCAAAGTGTCTGTGGGGCCGTGATGACATGCACAACGGAATTACCACAGAATCTGGGCCTACATGCGCATGACACTGTTGTTGTCATATGATACTTCAAGTATGGTCCGCGCGAGCCCCATGAGCCGGGGCCTGGTGATGCAGAGGGCAGGGCTGCCGGAGAGCACAAGCGGGTGCCTGCAGGTGCCGGCGGCGCCCGTTTCTGTGCAAGCCGGCTGTGATGGACAAGCCCGGCTACGAATTGGAATAGTCGATGACTGCACTGACATGGCTGGGCTGAGCAGCATACGTTGAGATCAAACGCGTCGCGCCAGTAAGCGCAATCTCTATACTAGTGCCGCCGAGTAGCCACGGCCACGTCCTCCGGCAGGGCTCCAGGTGCTCTGCCATAACACCGCTACTGCAGTGTCGTGGCAGACACTAGGGTGCGAATTCTGTCGAGCGCTGCTGCACCTCACCTTTGTCCTCCAGTCCGGCTCCCGCATCTTCGCCCAGAGCTTGCGCAGGAACACGCGGTGCTCCGCGCTGCGTGGCGAGAGAGCAGCGGGTGAGCATGAATTGAGCTTAGCACCGCGCACCGATGTTAACATGGGGGAGATGATTCAGTCATGTAGTACACTTGCAATTGACACCTGCAGTTGCAGATCTGGAGGTCATCAAGCGAGCACAAAGATCGTCGCAGACGCGGTGCGTGCGACCGGAACGCTCTGCGCGCCAGTTTCGTCCCACAAACCTTCATTGCTGATGCTCTGTGGCACACGCAGCAGCGGTCATGGCACCCGCTGCTTGGTGACACGTCCACATGTGAGACGACACCAGCTGGCAGCCTGACTATCAGTCCAGCCCCGAAGAAATCGCCACGGCACACACACACAAACGCCCCCCCCGCCCCCAGAGCAGCGCCGCTCCCCGAGCGCTGCCGCCACTGCCGCAGCGGCCCGAGGCGCGCGCGTGCGCGCCCCCGCTCACCTCTGCTTGGTGACGTCCATGTCCGGGCGGAACGAGCGCACGCCGTACACGATCTGGCCGACCAGCGCGGCGTCCGGCGGCGCGTCGTCGGGCCACGTTGCCTTGAGCAGCGCCGTCTCCCACGTCCCGCTCGTGAACATCTTGACCTTGCGCTGCAGCCTGCCGCCCGTGCTGGTGGCGGCGGCGCGCGCGGTCTCCAGCCGCGTGCCCGCGGCCGCGAGGTTCCGCTTGAGCGCCGCGGTCAGCGCGTCCGTGCTGATCGCCGGCATGGCGATCTTCCTGCCGCCGCCGCCGCCGCCGCCGCCGCCGCCGCGCCGCGTGGAGGAGCCGTAGCGGGAGGACCTGACGAGGGCCCTGCTGCTGCTGCCGCCGCCGCCGCCGCCGCTGCCGCGCGGCTTCTTGGGAGCTGGCCGCGGCACCTCCCCCCACAGATCTAGCTCATCTTCCGATTCCTCGTCCTCCAGCGCCTCCTCGAAGTCCCCGAAGTCATCGGTGGGAGAGGGCCTGGTCGGCCGAGTTTTGCTGCTTGATGGCTTGACAGCACGACTGCCGCCGGTTGCAGGTCGCCGCCTAGACGTTGCGCTGGAGACGTGCTCTCGGTCTGAAGATGGTGCTTTCCTGCTGGTGGACTTGCTGCCAGCCTTCCCCGGCTTCGATGCCGTGTTCCTACTAGATCCTGCAGCAGCAGCGCACGTGCTGATCGCCGCCAGCCAAAATAGTGCTGCTAGGGCCAGCAGCGGCAATTGCCGCATGATTGCCTGCTGCCCTCTGGCGGGACGCGCAAGCTCACAAGAGAAGCTCCTGTGTGTGTGCAAGGGATGTGCCAGGTGTCGAACATCAAGTTTCGTTTGGAAGGTTGTTGCAGTTGGAGTTGAGTTTTGAGGCAGATTGGTGCATGGAGCGTGGAGCTGGGAAGAAATGCTCTTCGCCGCAGAGGACCTTCCGACGATGGCAACCCTGTGGAGCTTCACAAGACTGAAACCGTAAGGCACCTCAAAGTCGCAAAGTCGAACTTTGAACAGCAGTAAGCATGCCAGCTGAAGCAGCACAGTGGAGTCCACAGCAGTACGCCTTGCTAGAAGACGTATACAACAGGCACCAGCAGGAGCTGCAACTTCAGCATCAGCAGCACTACGCTCTTGACCAGCAGCTTGCTCTCGACCAGCAGCTTGCTCTCGATCTCAGCTCCCACCAGCAACTGTCGCAGCACCTGCTCGCACAGCAACTGCTGCTGCCTGCTGTGCAGCTTCAGCAGCAGTCCCTTCCGCTGCCGCCGCTGCTGGCGTTGCAGCTGCAGCACCAGCAGCTGTACGCTCCCCAGCAGCTGCTGCACCCGTCGTTGCTGCTACCGCCGCCGGCGCCAGCCAGCGCGGACGTGCTCTCTTTCCAGCAGCAGCTCGCTCTGCAGCAGCAGCGCCCGCTCGTCAGCCAACCTGCTCTCCAGCTGCATGAGCTTCCTGCACAATCATGGCAGCAGACCGATGCGGTGACAGCAGCTGTGGCGGGAGTGCAGCAAAAGGAAGTTGCATCCGCCGCCGCTGCAGCAGCACAGCAGGAGGCGATGCAGCGCGCAGCGGCGCAGCACCAGCAGCACTTGCTGCACCAGTACCTGCTGCAGCAGCAGAACCACCACTCCAGCCGGTACGCAATGAGCCAGCGCTCTCTGCCACGCCAACTCTACAACAGTTTGCTGCAGCCGGGCGGCGCCAGCCAGGTGCGCTTGAGCTGTGGGCACTGAACCTGCCATCTGCATGGCGCCTACCTACCTGCCGGATGCAGAGCATCACCCAATGACTCGCAATCATGGATGCTGTGGCTGCTGTCACTCTGGCGCGCTTGTACCAGTGTGTCGTCGTTGGCTTCACTGCCATAGGATATGACCTGCTGTGCTGCGTGCTCGTCCCGAGAAGAGCTGGCAAGCACCATATGTGAGGCTGTGACAACACCGCAAGTTCAGCCCAGCAGTGTTCTTACTTCTCTGTACTAGCGTCAGTGATCATCACATAATTCATCTGCCTCCTGCGTCTGCTGCTCTTGGCCACTTCGCCTTGACAGCCGCGGTGCCTGCGCCAACTACCATGCAGGCCTTGCCGCAGCACATAACCACTAGCCCAATTTGTATCCATTGGCAGCAGCCGCCGCCATGTTGCTGCTGCTGCGCCCACCTTGTATGCCCATATATATGATCAGCCTTCATTTGACCGTATCACCAGCAGCGCCCTTGCAGTCACACATGCATATGCATTGTCCGCGTGCACCGCGCCGCAACACCGGCGCGGAGCTCCATCCCGCTGCTGACATGCCGCTGCTTCCTGAACTGATAATGCGCTCTTCACTGGCAATGCAGGCGCCGTCAGTGCCGGCGGCCACTACACCGCTGTCCGTTTTGCAAGCAGATCAGCCTGTCATGGCCTCCCATGCTGCTGGCGGAGGGAAGGGCACTGCTGGTGCTGCTGCTGCTGCTGCTGCTGCTGTGGGAGAGACGCCTGTTACCGTGGAGCGTTCGACTGACGCGGAGCTGAGGCCTGGCCAGCTCTTCCCCAGCAAGGTACACAGAGCTTATGGCGCGGTCGGAGTGTGCGGCTCCAGCGAGCGCTGAGGCGATATGCTGCATGGTGACTATGTCGCGCGTGAATCACAACTGCAGTGCGTGTCCAAGTCCATGGATTTGCTTCGAAGATGTTTCGGCGCGGCATTGCGCTTGCTTGCGCACAAGTGCAGCTGACGGGGGATGCTCTTGCAGGCAGCCACAGCGCCGCTCATGCTGGCACATGTTTTCATGAATATCCAGCCACGCTACTATCGCTTCGCATGTAGCATGCTTCCTCAAGTGCCTCTGTGTTTTGCCGTCAGGACTGTGCCAATGCCTGATATTTAGGGTCATTATATTTGATTGGTGCAATTGTGCATTGCTGTAACGCCATGGCTGCGACGAGCCTGGCTCGGGTATGTATGTACGCACAAGATAATGCAACTCACCGAGTCACTCGCCGAGGCGGCACACATTCATGCGCACCTCAGGTCGTGCAACTCTTGCGGTTGTGACAGGACACATTCCTTGTAACGTCAGACAGCAGCGACGTATGAAACAGTGGGAACTGCGCCCGCCTCCGCCTGAGGCGCCGCTGGCAACAATGCCGCTATCCCGCAACGTTGCAGACGGCGCTGCGCTCGGCGCTGCGCCTGCGCACTGCACATGGTCGAGGCATCCTGCTTTGTCGGTTATCATGGGCGCTTGCACGTGCACGCACGCAACGCGCTGTACCAGGACACCTACTGCATGATTTCGCCACCCTCAACTAAACTTGTCTGCTGTCTGGCTCGCACCGCTGCGCCAGGCGGCGGCGCGCGCGGCAGCGACGGCGGCGCTCGCGCACGCGGCTCGCACGCTGCACGTCGACAAGGCCGCCTGCGGCTCGCGCCAGCTGCGCTGCGCGTGCAAGCAGCCGCAGCACCTGACGGAGCGCGGGCGCGCGGCGCTGGCGCACGCGCGCGGCGGCGGCGCGCCGCCGCCCGCCGCCGGCGCGTGCGCCTTCCGCGCGCAGTTCACGGCGCAGGCGAGCGGAGCGTGGAAGGTGACGCAGCTCAACCTGGCTCACTCGCCGGCGTGCGCGGGGTTCGCGGCGCTGGAGGCGCAGCCGCAGGCGCGAGGGCGCGCTGCCGAAGCGCTGCCGCCGCCGCCGCCCGAGGTGAGCCATGCGCGCGGCGCGGACGGCAGCGTCGAGGTGCGCGGCGGCGCGTTTGCGAGCGGATTCAGGGGGTGAGGCGCATGTGACAGCAGAAGTCACGCATCGCGCTGGTTTGCTGGCGAGCACCGCTCCATGGCATGTAAATTGAGCTCTGTGCATACAGTACACTTCAAAGCCGTATGATGAACGCGCGAGTGCACCTCAGATACGGGAGTGCGCGGAGCTGCACGCATGCTGGAGCCAATGAGCACTGCCACAGCTGATGCACCCGCGCTAGCCGCATGTCGTGTGGCTTTGTAGGGGTCTTTGGATACTGATGTGGCAAGTGCTTTTTCTTTCTCTCTCTGGATGTGGCGACGGCACAAGTCATGCCAGCAGCTCAGACGCTACTGCTAATGAGGCGCTGATGATGCCCCGCAACCTTGCCCTCTGGCAATGCGTCCGCTGCAGCATGCGCAGAGCACAGTGCATAATCTGGCAGTGCGACCTCCTCTCAGCGAGCAGGCACGTGCTCCCCGCCGCTTGCATGAGCCGCGCCGCCCAACTCGACCCCTCTGCTCACGCGCCATTGCGTCCGTGCGCCGCCAACTGCAGTCGACGCCCGGGCCCCGAAGGCGCAAGTCGCGAGCGCGCAAGTACGCTGAGCTGGTCGAAGCGGCGCGCGCCGCGGGACTGGACCCCCCTCCAATACCCGCCGCCCCCAAGCGGCCGCGCGCTGCGAGCGCCGCGCCGCCGGCTGCGAGCAACGCTGGCACCGACACTTGCGCAGCGGCAGCCGCGGTGTCCGGTGCAGCAGCAGCTGCGGTGCCTGACGGGTGCACGCTGGCAGCACCGCCGCCAGCGGCGGCGGGCGCATCAGACCTGCAGCAGCGTGCGTCGCCGGCGCCGCCGCTGCAGCAGTTGCAGCAGCGCCGGCCGCCGTCGCACTCGCTGCGGCGGCGCATCTTCGCGCTGCAGGAGCAGCAGGCGCAGCTGCTGCCGCGACAGGCGCAGCAGCGGGCGCCGTCGGGGCCTGCAGAGCAGCGACTGCAGCAGCAGCAGCAACAGCAGCAGCGGCCCGCACTGCATCCGCCGCTGCTGCGCCAGCTGCTGCCATTGCCATCGGATGGCGCGCCGCTGCAGCAGGCAGTGCCGGCGCTGAGGCGCTCGAGCAGCGTGAGCACGGCGGCGGCGGCAGCAGCAGCGCTCGGCGCGCCGATGCCGCCGCTGCCCGACATGCTGCCGTCCGGCGCTGGCGATGAACAGGAGTACGTGGCGAGCGATGATGGAAGCGGCTGCGGCGATGATGAGGTCAGCGACAGCGACATACCTGGCGACGATGGCGCTGCTAGTGAAAACGACGCCTGCGGCGCTGACCTGTGTGGCGACGGCAGCATGAGCGGCGAGGAGTAGCACTGGCGCCGTCGCTGCTGCCACTGCCATGTGCAACTTTCGGTTTTTCGCTCCAGCTGCTGGCAGCGTCGCCACTTCTTTTATACACCAGCGGTTGGCGGCGTGGCAATTGTGCTCATGGCCACCGGCGCAGAGTGCCGTGTCAGCGGCGGCCGCGGCGCATGGCAGTCCCACCTGGGGTGCCTCTGCTCTCATGGGGGTGCTGCGGCGCTTGTGCAGTAGTGGCGGCGAAGCAGCTACGGCGTGACGCTCGCTGCTCCCCCCAAGTACTCTGGACCAATGTGGCAGCCATGGCTGAGACCACCATATCCGTGTGTGTGTGTTGATAGAGTGTGTATGACAGTGCCAGCCACTGTGCTGGGGTTTGTCAATGAGCTGGCGGTCATGCAGGCACACGGTGTTTGCACGACGACCTTTGTCTCAGGGGACAATGCCGTTGTATAGCTCTTATCAAACATGGCTCAGGTAGACTTGACTTCTCACAAGTGCTGAGCTGTCCGTGAATGAATTGCCAAGGGCCTAGATTGCACCAGTCTGACAACCGTGTCACCAGCACCTTGACTGTATTGTCATGTGCTATTGTTGCTGTGGAAGTGTGAGCGGCTTGCGGCTGTCATGACATTGCATCTGCTGCTGCACCTGACCAGTGCTGGCCCTCTTCGTGCTCGCCGAAGGCGGGTAGAAATCGTTTCTGCCAGGGTGATGGAGAGAGCTCCCGTTGTTAAAGTTACATGAGTGCTGGCTTGCTATGCGTGACCTAAATTCCTTGAAACACTATAGCTATGTAACACCTGATGTGTGCACATGGTACCTCCTATGTAGTCTTGCTTTGCAGGAGGAAAATAACCATGTTCTGGAAGATATGACGTGGGCAAACAACTATGTTCTGGAAGGGAGACCCTGAAAAAACCGGAGTTGACTTTGAAGGAGAAAGATCCCCTCAAGCTTCTGGAAAGACCGCGTGCACTTGACGCCCTCGCCAGCAGCCAAGCACCGCCTCAGCACCATCATGTTCAAGCTCGCTGTCCTTCTGGCGCTCGTGGCCTCATGCCAGGCGTTCGTCATGACCGCCAACAACGGGTGCGTTTGCCTCGCGAAAATTTCATATTTATCAGATTGCGATATCCGAGGTTTAACGAGGCAAAGCTACAGCGTGATATGTCGTGGCGGTGACAGAAGCTACATCTTGAAGGAGAAACGTGAACCTGCGCTGCGCGCAGCAACGGAGACATGGAGCTACAGGGACATGCGGAAAATGTTCGCAACAGCACCAAGTCTGGGATGTTCGGCCTTGGCCATGAGCGGCAGGCTTGTTCGTTCCCTTGCAGGTCCACAGTAGAACAGTCAGGTGTACGCGCCTCGCAAGGCTTCCGAACGCAAAGCTTGCTTTTTCGCCGAGACAGGTTTGACAAGTTGACCTGCACTTGAGTAGATCCTCTCATGAAACTGTGTGTACTCCACTGAGGCCATGCGTTACTTCCCTCCCTGCTGCAGCATCTCCCGCGCTGACTTCGCGAAGGTGGCGGCTGCTGGTGTGCTGGGCGCGGCTACCCCCGCATTCGCGCTGGGCGCATCGCCGAAGCAGGACTTCTTCGGCGTGGTAGGCACCGCACCTCTGGTGGGCGGCGGTGGTCTGTCCTCTCCCTACGCGGAGGTAGAGACCTACTCTCCCTACTCGCCCTACTCGGCGACTGCGGACGGCACCGCCATGTGAGTGCTGCTTCGGTTTTCAAAACTTCACCCTCGGCAGGTTGACGAGCACTACTGCACGGCACATCTGCTGTCCCCATCGCTTCTTCTGGGGACATGCACGGGCGCACATAGATATGAGTCACTCCAATTTCATGCAAGGACATTGACAGTTCACCCTGGTGCAACTGAAGTTACACCGCTTCTTGCTTTGCTTCCTTGGCCATATGCCTGGAGCGTCAAGCTGCTGGAATGGTTGACTTGGATGACGACTTAGTAACTCGTGCGTTGCGCTGCAGTAGCGCATTGATGAATTTGGAGGAATGTTACAGTTTCCGCATCTGGGACAAGCTCCATGCGTCAGTTGGACTGCCAGCTCTGCTGACACAGTAAGAGAGCATATTACTGACAGTTGGTGGCAAAACAAGACTCATTCCGTGAAACTTCCAGCACGCTGTTGGTGCCACACCCACCTTGATGAGAGCAGGCTTCATTAAAGCACTTCACACAAGACCAGATCCCACGTGCGGCATGTTGTTGTCGCCTGCCACACACCATCTTTGACCTTCCTACTAACAAACCAATGCATGAAGATAATCTCAAACGCCCATGGTGAGGGACCACACGGACGATAGTTTGATTTCAGGAGGTTCCGGCTGCAGTGGCATGCGCTGGTGCCACGCGCGGACCCACATGCGCAAAACCCTCTACAATGCTATTCTCTTATCAACCAGTGCGGCCGGCTACGCATTGGCCGACCGACGACGCACGCATGATTTCCATCAGCACCGCCTCTTGCAACTGCTGATAATGAACAGGCTCAGCTGTGCGCACCCATCCGGCCGCGGGCTATTTTGAATTCAACTGATGACCAGCAAACAGAAAATACGCTCGATTCAGTTTTTGATGCTCGAATAAAAAACACACGCACAAATTGGTTCAAACGAGTACGCGACGCCACCGCTCACGAGCGCTACCGCGTCGCCACCTCCGCGCGCGCGCCTCCGCAGCTTCAAGGGCCCCACCGACGAGATGCTCAAGCAGTACATTGCCGTGGTGAAGGACTGCGAGAAGCGCTTCAAGCAGATCCCCGGGTGGGTGAACGGCAAGCAGTGGATGGAGATCCGCGCGGAGCTCAGCAGGAAGGCGTACTCGCTGCGCGGCGCCATGAACGCGCTCGCGTCCAACCCCAACACGCAGTCCGCCGCCAAGGCCTACTACGCGGACCTGGAAGTAATGTGAGTGTCGCAGTTGTTGAAGTTTGCGCTTTCACCGCTGAAGTTTGCGCTTGCTGCCAACCCCAGCGCGCAGTCCGCCGCCAAGGCCTTCTACGCGGACTGGAAGTAATGTGAGTGTCACTGTGTTGCAGTTTGTGTCACTGTTGTAGTTTGCGTTCAACAGCTTCCTGTGTGCAGAAAATGCGTCACGCTGCCTATCACGCCGACCTGGAAGTAATGTGAGTGTCACACTGATGAAGTTTGTGCTCAACGGCTTGCCGTTGCGGCAAATGCGTCGCGCGGCGCTGTGAAATGCGCTTGCCTCCGACTACTCCCAAGCACCGTGCTGAAGGCGACTTCACTCGGACCTCGAGGAATGCCCGACACTTGCAGCTCTCGGTGGGCCTTGATGCCCTGAAGCAATGTCATGATAACATTGTTCAACGCAGCACAAAGTCGCCCAGTGCACAGGCGCGGTCCGCCATGCAGGCCCTTTGTGTTGACATGGATGTCATGGGCACGTCTTGTAGTGTGAAGCCGCTGCGTGCATGCAAGCTTGCAGCGCAACTGGAGGCGCCGTTCGCGGCCAGAGTGCTGCACCACGGCTCATGCTGGTCGTAAGAGCAGCCTGCGCTGTTCATGTAGTGTGTACTGCAGTGATTGCTTGACTATCAGTGTGCGCAGTGGCGGTGGCTTGATGGTGGCTTGACGCCATTCGTTCTGCTGATAAACCTCAGGTCACAACCAAGGTTGAGCACTTGTTCTCCACGCAACGCCCAGTGACGCGTTGTCAGCATGTTTCTGTCGCAACGCCGTTCACAACGCGATTCATTGCCAGTGGGGGGCCTCGAGTGCGTTCCGGTACAACACACTGCCATTCTCCCTGCGCCTCGCGCCTGGGCGTTGCCCTCGGCCCCATTTGCGCAAGCCGCGGGTACTGATGCCGTCGTTCCCCCCCCCCCCCCCCCCCCAACGCGCGCGCAGGATGACGGAGGCGCGCAACAAGGACGGCGCCAAGATCGCCGCCGCGTACGACAAGTCCGTGGCGGACCTCGGCACCTACCTCTCGTCCCTGTAAGCGCGCAAGCACGTAGCGCGAGCGGGCGCTAGTAGGGGCGCGACATGGTACAGAAAGACACACATACACGCACGCACACACCACACACACACATATACTCGGGGCGCGCTCCGTTCATGGAAGGAGCGCGGCGCCTGCTGCGGCGTCGGCGCAGCGCGGAGAGAGCGAAGAATTTGGCGGAGAGAGAGGAGGGTAGGGGCGGGGTTGGCTTGTGCAGATTAGGGGTTAGCCCCGGCCCAATCTCAAGGGAAGGTGGGGGGGGGGAGGGGAGAGTGGGCTGCACCCCTGCGCGGCGGCGGCGATGGCTGCTGTGGCAGCGTCCCTCCCCGCGTTGTTGATTACATTTGGCGAGCTGGGAAGTCCTGGTGTTAATAGGTTCATTTTAAGATACATATCGTTACCCTCTGTCAGTACATGCACTATGCGCCAGCGCACGCCTTCTCTGCCATGCGCTGCCTTGCGCGTATCTTCTGCATGTGACTGAGTATCTGACCGTTGTTTCGAGGTTTGACAGGTTGTAATGTATACGTTTGTTCTTGAATTGTCTTCTGGTTAGCAAGAGCAGTAGGGCGCTGTTGTAGTGACAAGTCGTGAAGTTGAAGAGACCCCCTTGGCTGGGCCCAAAGTGCCATGCTGAGGGGTAGGATTAGGGTTAGGTTAGGGTCGACCTGAGCCTCAAAAAACAGGAGAGGCAGTCAATGTACCCAGTGTAGTGATGACAGTGGGGCCTGCAGCGGATCTCGGGTAACAGCTGTCAAACAACAAGAAGAAGGGAGGTAGTCAACAAGTTCAGTAAGCGCTCCGCTTCACTAGAGTGGCGCAAGCGACCCGGAAGCGACAGCCTCTTGGAAGATTGCGCATGAAGCGGGCAGAACACCTCATTGAACATGTTCAGTCTGTTCTGTTAAGATAACGCAACGCGCACGCTGCGGGAGCTACACATGCCTTGCCACTACACCGTGCTGCGCCTACGCCACGACCATTCACAGCAGCACACTGCACCACCTCCCGTTACGCACACTGCCGACCGCGTGACCACCGGCTTGGAATTGAAGTACGATGTGTGCGCTTGCAGGCGTCATCACGCTGCACGCAGTCAGCGCTTGAGCAAACTTAAAACACTACTAGTCTCAGCCCACTAGAGCACTCCAGAACAAAATATACAACCCTTCAAGTTGTTGAAGTTCTTCATGGTTTAAAACACTACTAGTCTCAGCCCACTAGTGCACTCCGGAACAAAATATATAACCTTCAAGTTGTTGAAGTTTTTTTCAACAAGATCGGCAATGCCGGCTGAACCCGTAGCAGTGAGAGGATCGGCGGGTCTGTGGGACGATCCCCTCTACTCAAATGTGGTGGTTACAGTGGGGCCTCCTTTAGCTGATCCAGTCCAACCACTCTTAGGCAGCAAGCGGAAAGCGAGGAGTAGCAGCAGCGGGAGCGGCGAGGATGCAGCCGAGCCGTTTTCCTGCAAGCAATTTCGACTGCACGCTGCCATTCTGGTCTCGGGCTCCTCCTACATGAAGACAATACTGAGGAGGTGGGCCGCGAAGGAGATACCTGCCCGCATTCACGTCCGTGCGGACAGCAGCGAGGAGGTAGCGGGCGTGGAGGACGTGCTGTGGGCACTGTATCACGACAACACGCTCCCGGATAACACAATATTCTTCAGGTGTCTTGCAGCTCTCAAGGCCGCAGACGAGCTGGGGGCTGCACGGGTCTTGACGGCTGCACAGGAGTGGCTGGGAACGTACAAGTTTTCCAACCGAAGTGCGGCCGACGCCCTGTACGCTCTCCCTAAAGGGCTCCTGGACTGCGTTCCCGAGCCTGTCAAGGCTGGAGCTCAACAGGAGCTGCTGGAGGGCCTGCGCGACCTCGAAGTGACCCTGACGGGTGTCGGCACGAGCAAGCGCATGCTCGACCTCCCGGAGGAGGTCTTCGCAGCCCTACTTAGCGACGACACGACGCTTGTGGCGCACGAGAGCACCATAGCATACACGGCAATGTTCTATGCCGACAAGACGCTGCAAGCAGAGCACGTGCCTGACTGGCTGGCCCACTGCGTGAGGCTCAGCTGCGTCAGCCCAGCATACGCGCCTGCGCGTTCCCGCAGTGGACTGCCACGGTGATGGCGATGGCGGCGGCGTGCCGTGAGAGCACTGACACGGCCGATGAAGTGAGTGATGAGGGCGATGAGCAGCTGTTGGCGGCCGTGGGCAACATCAGCACCTGGAGAAGCATCAGGAACCGAACCATCTCTCTACATGCACACCTGCGGCTGGACGGCAGCGTCGGCGCGCTGGCTACGCGCGCAATGCGGGAGAAGCGGAGCATTACCATCTTGACCAGCGACCGCATTGCGTACGCCGGGTGCGAGTGGCACCTGCGGCTGCAGGCAGCAGTCACAGACGCGGGGCTCTCTACTGCTGTGCACATCGTGCACACGGCATACAAGCATCTGTGTACGCAGGTGACGACGCCCTATGTCATACGCTTCTGTGTCATCTCCTGCGCTGCTCCGCCCCGGGCGGACGCCGGCCCGGCGATACGGAGGACACTGAAATCCGCAGGGTGTCATCCCCCAGGCGAGCGCGATTTCTTTGGGGTCACGATGAGCGCATGGGATGCCAGCAAGCTGAGCAGGTGGGCAAACGCAGATGGGGAAATCCTGATTGAAGCAAATTTGACGGTGACATGAGGAAAACATGGGGCAGTTATTAAGGTGCTCCCAGCAGCTGAGCAGGTCCTAGGTTCGATAGCACAGATGTGGCGATGTGCCGCAAAGGCTTCCATAGCAAAGGGCGTCATTTCAGCGGAAGCGTTTGTCAGTTGAGTTTGATCACGTGCACGTCCACTGGCAGCATGAATGAGTCTGCGTGCTGGGGTACTACTTGACACATGTTTCCAGTGCTCAGTCTTGCATGACACTTTAGGTTTTGCGCGACAGCGCAGTAGCTGGGTCAGCGCCTGCCAGCAAAGGCACATGTATGTTATAGGCATTGTTCATCCACCTACATCCGCAGAGTCAGTAGTCCATTGGCAAGCATTTTGAAGCGCTGCGGCCTTGACGTCAATGGTCCGCACTACCTGCTTTCATCAGCCTTGGACCAGCTTGAGAGGCTCAGTAAGGATGAGAGGCTGTGGTAGACTTATAGGTATGCTATGGCAGAAGCCACACCAATTGCTGCAACAGCAGCCTCTTGCATTCGTCAAATGAAACATACTGCATTTGTTTGGATACGTTTGCAGTTCGTGCAACATCACCTTGGTGCTGCAGTGCCTGTTGCACTACTCAGTGCATGTCAGCAGTGACGTGCGCATCCGGGGCTGCCCCGCCCTGTGTGTGTGCCGTGGGACCCAACATGCAGTATCTTGCGATAACGTTTGTCATCTCATCCGTTCATGGTATGTGGTGCAATGATCTACTGTAAGCTCTGCGTGATTATGCATTGCAGTTCACGGCAGCTGGCACTACGGTTTCTTCTCTGGTACCCGTTAATATGCCAACATGAATGTCAGCGCGCCATACCTCTTACAGTAGGCCTTGTATGTGTCTAACGGATGTGTCACACACACACGCACCAAACAAAATGGCCATGATGTCTGATGCGCATACCCTGCAGTTCCCTGGTTGTTTCCTATTGTGGTCAGGTCTAAGACTTGTGGTGCAGCTTGCACCGGCCTACAGTATGGCAAGGCAGCAACATGATATTGCTCGACATCTTAAACGAACATTGCAGTTGAACAAGCAATGTGTTTGAAAGGCAGCTTGCTTGTCCATGTCACTCAGCTTGACGCGGTTCTTGAGCAGCCCTGCTGAGCCATTGAAGTGCTCACAGATGCTGACACCACACTGCACTAGGTATCACGGTAAACGCAACTGCCTTGCCCTTTCGGTGATGCTCAGACTGAGTATGGCCACGCTGTCTCATCTCGAGAGCTCGCCGTCGATGCGGCGGCGCTTGTTGCCAGAAGTGAGCTGGCAGTCCCCACACAGTGCGTAAATTGGGGGCGGCGGCCTGAGACTGCAAACATGTTGAGACACACACACTCGGCTGGCTCTGGCTCGACTCACCACTTCAAGTTCAAGCTCAGCAACAAGAAGTGCGGAAGGGCCCATGTCCGAGCCCCCAGTAATGAATTCGGCAGGTTTATGGGCAGATTCTATTTACTCAGATGTGTTGGTCACAGTTGGGCCTGCGGAAGTGCAACTCTCAGGCAGCAAGAGGAAAGAAGCTGGCTCCATCTCGACCGAAGTGGAGGAGGACGAGTCTTCTTACAAGCAATTTCGACTGCACGCGGCAATCTTGATGTCCGCCAGTTCGTACATGGAGGCAAAGCTGAGGAGGTGGGCCGACAAGGGCTTGCCTGCTCGCATCCACGTTTGTGCGGACAGCAACGAGGAGGTGGGGGGCGTGGAGGACGTGCTCTGGGCGGTGTACCACGGCAATCAGCTCTCGGACGGCATGACTGCTGTGAGGTTTATCGCAGCACTCAAGGCCGCGGACGAGCTGGGCGCTCCACAGGTCCTTACGGCTGCACAGGAGTGGCTGATCAGGCACAAAATTGCCGACCGACATGCAGCTAGCTCCCTGTACGCCCTCCCCAGCGGACTGCTGGACCGCATCCCACGGATCAAGCTTGAAGCCCGTCATGTGCTCCTGGAGGGCCTGCACGACCTGGAGGTGACCCTGCCGGATGACGAGGCGCGCGAGCGCATGCTGGACCTTCCAGAAGAGGTCTTCACGGCTCTGCTCAGCGACAAAGCTTCCTACAGCCGTGCTGGGACGCTGGTGGCGCAGGAGAGCACCGTGGTGTACGCCGCGATGATGTATGCCGACAAGACGCTGCAAATGGGTCATGTACCCGACTCGCTGGCGCACTGCGTGATGCTCAGGCGCCTGAGCCCAGCATATGCGGCCGCTGTCGCCAGCGCATTCCCCCAGTGGAGTCGCAGGGTGTTGCTGATGGCGGCGGCGTGCCACGAGAGGGCGGAAGTAAGCAACGCAGTATGCAGCGAAGGCGGTCCGCTCCTAAAGGCCGCCTTGGGAAACCTTAGCACCAAGAGGCGGCCCTCATCAATCACATCCATTTTGCTGCATGTACAGCTGCGGCTGGACGAAGGCACTGCCAAGCTGGCTGCGCGCGCGCTGCGGAAGAAGCAGAACGTCACTATTTCGACCACCGAGCCCGTCGCGCATGCCGGGTACGAGTGGCGCCTGCGGCTGCAGGCAGCGGTGACGTACGAGAAACTCTCCATCGCTGTCTACATTGTGCACACAGCATACAAGGACCTGTGTGCCCAGGTGAGGGCTCCCTACGTCAGACGCTCCTGTGTCATCTCCTGCGACGCCCCGCCACGGGCGGACGCGGGCCTGGCGATACATAGCATGGTGACATCCGCAGGATTTCGAGCCCTAGTTGACAGCAACTTTTTCGGAGTCAAGATGAGCGCATGGGATGCCAGCAAGCTGCGCAGGTGGGCGGATGAGGATGGGGAAATTGCGATCAAGGCAGAAGTAACGGTGCAATGAAGGGGATAATAAGTAGGCACCACAACCGAAAGAGCAGGTCCTACACCAGAGAGCACAGATGTGGCATGCAATGTGCCGCAACAGGTCTGCAGACCGTAGGGCAGTAAGCATTCACAGCGAAGTGCGGACAGTGCATTCAATGGTCACACATGCGGCCTGAGTATCCATATATAGTGCGGTGCCGTTCGACATGTGTACTCAGCGCTCAGGGGTTGCATGTCAATTCAGGCACTATACTGTAGGTAGCACAGTGGCTGGGTGTAAGCGCTGAGCCCACATTCATACATGCAGGCGTTGGCTATGTATATCTACATTGTGCAAGCGTCTTGCAGCACTGCGGTCACAAAATGGATTGCCCTCTGTACTACAGTAGGTAAATTTCATTGGCCTAGTTTGGCGGCTACATGGGTGAAAGTTGAGACGCTCTGCTTTGAGTAGAGGAGCCGCAACAGCTGCCGCAACAGCAGCTTTCTGCATGTTTCAAATACAACAATGCATTTGTCTCCCGTATGCTTGCAGGCTGTGTAATATCGCTTGATGCTGCAGCACTGCTTGTGACAATCAGTGCATGTCATGCCAGTGCCGTGTGCGTTCCGAGAGCTGCATGTCTGCCGTGGGGGGCTCAACTTTCAGTCTTATGATTGGTTTGGATTCTCATCCGCTCATGGTTCGTGTGTATGCAATGATAGTGCTGCTACAGCTCCTCTGCTTCATGGTGCATTTGCAATTCGCGTGCGATAGTGTAGCGTCATTGTGCGCCTTCATATTGCACGTCTGTGTGTAAATGTCGGGTACGGTGTGTAAGGGCCTTGTGCAGACTAAGCGGGCCTCACTATTGCGCCACAGACACGTGCATCAAGTTTTGGTGGCCAAGTGTCATCATGTACTATATGTACATGCATACCAGGTCACTGCTCATGCCGCATCAGCGTGTTGGCACGCAATGCAAATCAAGCAGACCTTCCAATCAGCCAACCAGGCAACGGTCAAAGGCACTCGTCTACAGAAGCACATTGTGTGTGTGTGCAACACTGGTTCCATTATGGTAATAGCTTAGCATTGTATTCGAGCGCATGGGTGCAGACACCTTGCAGTACAAGCAAGCCCTGGAGGTGGTGCTGGTGACCCTTGCACCTATTATATGCAGGCACGTGGTTTTTGCATTAGTGTTGAGCCCTGCCACTCCCCTCCGCCCCCCTATTCCTCAAAGATGAACTCCTACTCTTCGCATGTACCCTCAACGTGATTCGCATCCTGAGCGAACTGGACACATGTACAGTATACGAAGTATATGCCTTCCCTGCCCCCGAGGACCAGCACTGCAATGGGCTGCGTTGTGGGTTGCCAAGCCTTCTTGCAGCAATCCTTATGACCACCATGAAGACTAGCGGGCTGTGCCGCTTTAATGCTCATCATGAGCATCCAACTTAAGAAACATGCTCGCTCTCTTTGTCGCTGCACATGGAAGTATACAGACAGCGATCCTGCTTTGCTGGTCTGCTGGCGGCCCCTCGCGCCAGGGCATGCCAGCCTTCAGCTGTGTCGTCCCTCCCCCACCTCCCTCCCCCCCACCCCGCTAGTGGTGCCCCATGCATGGCGGGGGGGTTGCGGAACCCGCAAGCTTATCGCTTTTTCCACGAGGTATTCTGCATCCGAACCGTGAAGGCATTCCGGCTACGCCATTCTTCCCTAGCGGCATAGCTCCCCCCCCCATATGCCCCCCCCCCTCACTGTGACCACTCCTCAGTATGCCCGCGCCCTCTCATCTGCCTCGACATCGGCGCGGCGGCGCTTGGCGCCGGAAACGGACGGCGTCCCAGCAGCAACGCTCAGTCTACCCCACAGCTGCGTCAGCATGTTGCTTTGGGGGCGGCCATCCTGGCCGGCAGCACCAGCGGACGACTCAATGGCATTAGAGCAAGCAGCCTCGCTGCTGAGCTGTGCTGCATGCGTTGCCGCCGGCTCGGGCGCTGCCGGCTCCCTTTCAGCAATGGCGGCGGTGAGCTGCGGCGACAGGGGAGACAAGTAGGGGGGGGGGGGGCGTCAGGCTTGTGCGCAGCAGGAAGGCAGAAGCCGCAGCTGCGTTTGATCCGCGAGAGGGACGTGAAGAATCGCCGCACGCACGACGCTCCGGTGTGCTACCTTCAAAATCACTGCAGCGACAGCCGCAAATGCCAACCGTGTAAAACTGTCGTAAAAGGCGCCGCAGCCCCTGCAACAAAACCACAAAAACTCGCTGCTGCTATTCAAGGGGGCCTGTGCGATACGCGAGCATGAAACTGAGGGATGCTCAATCAGAGCCTGCAGCGTGGCCCCGCTGCCACGTGCACTCACTCTCCAGCCCCTCGCCACCAACATCCAACACCACACTCTGCCACTGAGCACTTCTGACAAAACACATTGTAGTAAACAAAGTGTGTGCCAGCTCAAGTGCGCACGTCGGCAACGTGCGCCGCAGCCGCCGCGCAGGTGCGCACCTCAGCGGCGCGCGCCGCCGCCGCCGCGGCGAGCTCCTTCCGCAGCTCCTGCATGGCCACCTCGAGCCCGCGCGTCATGCTGCCGCGCTCGTCGACCTCCTGCTGCAGCTGCTCGTTGCGGCCGTGCGAGATCGTGAACGCCTCCGCCAGCGCGCGCGCCCTGCGATCGGACTCCCCCAGCTTCCCCTCCGTGACGCGCAGCCGCAGCGCCACCGCCGCCGCTGCCGCGCGCTCCTCCTGCAGCGCCGCCTCCGCCGCCGCCAGCCCCTGTTCCGCGGTTGCCAGCGCAGCGCCGCGCTGTTCCGCGAGCGCGAGCGCAGCATCGACGCCGTCCAGTGCCTCAGCGCTCACCGCGCGCTCCGCCGCCAGCGCCGCCTCCGCGGCGGCGGCGGCGGCGCTGCGCTCATTGAGCGCCGCTGCCAGCCGCTGGCACTTCTCCACGCGCGCGGCGTCGCGCTCATCGGCGGCGGCGGCGGCAGCGGCGGCGGCGGCGGCGGCGGCGGCGTGCTCGGCGGCGTGCGTTGCGGCGGCGGCGGTGAGAGCGGCAAGGTCGGCGCGGGCGGCGTGCAGTTCGGCGTCTGCCTGTGCCACTTGCGCCTGCCAGCAGCGGGTGCATCGCGGACAGATATGTGTATATGTGCATGAGAGATGTATCGAGGACCAAAATAAGGGCACCAAGATAAGAGCATCACGGCCCCCAGATCAAGGACATCTGGGCGTGGCGATAAAGATCTGAGAGTGTGTATGGCAGCGCAGTCGGCTGGCGGTAGCGCTGCGCGCAGTCGTGAACGCGGCCAGCTCTTTGCAGTGACAAGAGCCCTGGCTTGCAGCACTCCCGGGCCCATCCCCGCCCCAACATTAGAACAACATCAGGAGATCGTGATGGTCTGTTGCAATCACTGCGCGCTTCACTGTCGCATGTCGAGCGCAGAGACAGAGCACCGAGGACAGCTGCGCCAGTCGCCGATGGAGCAGGCAGTGTACGTAGAGCAGCGCTACGGCGCCCGCGTCCAGCGCCGCACACCGCACGGCGATATTCAGAATGAAAGGATTTGGCCCCACGCATGTGCTGGTGCATGTCTGTGTTACTTATTGCGTTGCTCATGGGGCCGATGTGCAGGCCGCGCATACAATACAAAGAGCGGGCATCATCCATACACGGGGGCGTGTGCGCTTCTGCACCAGATGCGGGAAGTAAGAGGGCCAGCTCTGCGCACGAGAAAAAGATGCACAACAAGCTGCGCTCGTACATGCAGCGAGCCCAGATGGCAGCAGCGTCGCACGCGTACGCAGTGCGGTGCGGAGAATGGTCGGCCTTCCCGTAGGGCCCAGGAGCCTACATACTCTCAGGCGCGGCGCATACGTGCCACAAAATACTCAAGCGACAGCAACCGTGGCAGCGCTCACCTCCAGCTCCGGAATGCGCTCCCCCTTCCGCCTGCTGGCCTCCTCCGTGTCCTGCAGGAGCGTCTCCAGCTCTGTCACGCGCTCGCGCAGCGCCAGATTATGAGCGCGCAGCGCGTCGTTAGTAGCGTACACCGCCTCCGCGTCCGCGCGCGCCGCGTCCCGCTGCACCAACAGCTCGTGCCGCGCCGACGTCAGGCGCGCGTTGTCGGCGTGCAGCTCCGCCACGCTCTGCGTCGCCGCGTTGGCGCAGCGCGCCGCGGCGTCGCACTCCCGCGCCAGCTCCGCGGCGCCGCGCCGCAGCGCCGCGGCGTCGGCGGCTGCGGCGGCGGCGCCGTCCGCTGCAGCACGCTGCGTGCGCCGGAGCTCGTCCTCGAGCACCTCTCGCGCAGCAATCAGAGCGGCCACCTGATTGGCATGGGCGTCGCGGCTGATCAGCAGGTCCGCCGCCTTCTGCCGCAGCTCGCCGATCTTGGCGGCGGCGGCGCGCGCGGTCCCCGCGGCCGCGCCGAGTTCGGCGCGCAGGCGGGTCGCGTCGGCGTTGGCGCGCGCCGCCTCATCTGCTCTCTTGCGTGCGGTTAAGGCGGCAGCGTCGCGCTCGGCGCCTGTCCGGGCGAGCTCTGCCGCCAGGTCGTCGGCTCGCTGGCGCTGTGGGAGGGCCTCGCGGGCGTTGGCTTCGCAAAGCCCAGCGGCGACCTGCGGGGACGCGCAACAGCACGTGAGGCTGCATGAGAGTGAGAGTCAAAAAGTTAAAAGCATCAGCTTGTCAGTATTCGAGGACGGACTCCGCCCAACACACAGTGTCCACGGGCTGAGACTTGCGAACGAGTTTGCTTGAAGGAGATCTCTCGATGCGTTGCAGGTTGCGGGGATGGTCAAACCAAAGACCGGAGACCGCGCTGACCTCAGCAGACTAGAAGAGACGACAGCTCTCAAACTGCTGGTGGACGTGTCTGTTGGTGGACTGCGCTGTGCAAGCACGTCGTTATGCATGACAGGACATGACGTGCCGGGCTTACTAAGTAGTCTGTACCTCGTGCTCCACTTCCTCAAAGGGGTTGCGGAGCTGAGGGTATGCCTCCTGGCCATCCGCTATAACGCCTTGCATGTGTGCCATCGCAGCAGTAGCAGCAGCTTCTGTTGGCAGATCCAGGTACTTGAACTGCAACTTCAAGGTCAATGTGGCATCAAATGCAATGATGGTCTGATGGTCTTATGGTCTGATGGTCTGCCCCCCTTTCAATATTGCCTTTGGACCTCGAGCGTTTGATTCATTGACTTTTGAGATCTTTGTGGACTGTGAAAATGCAGATGTGAAATGGCGAGCTGACCTGTCTTTGGGACGCCCAGAAAGCTACCAGGAGCCGCACATGCGCTTTTCGGCATCCCAGACGTCGAAGCTCACATCATGTTGGGCATGGCTAGCCCCCAGTACAGCCCTCAAGGGCGGGTTGAACTTGCGCGTGTTGAGCATGTTTTATGCATCACGAATAAAGTTGCAGCAAATGTGAGCATTTCATGCAAAATACAAGAGCATGTTGTTGCCTCCTGCAGGAGTCCTTGCTGAGTTGATGCCATGTAGAGCAAGTTGTACAAAGCACCGATGTATGCTCAAATCACACGTTAAGCACAGCTGCATGATAAACAGCCACCAGATGACATCAGCGAGAAGTACGTCGGCGCAAAACATGTCACTCTGTCAGGCGACACAACGGCGTTTATAACAATTAATCAACGAGTCACGCAGCGATCTGGCTCTCTGGCAGAGAGCTCTTGCATAGGCACATCAACCGCCTGCACTGCCGGGATCGCTCGTGTGTAAAGTGGCGATCTCATCGCCCTGTGACGTGGTATCAACGCTAAGCGATGCAGCAGTATCTGCTGCGGTCATAATCTCACTGTGTAACTGCATCGTCGGCACTAATGCCGCCGAGACACGCTGTGCAGCGTCAGTGTCGCTGCCTACCCCATCAGGCGCCGACGCCATCGCTGACTGCAGGCGGCCAGCCGCGCTGCCCCGCTGCTCGCCCTCCGCTGCAGCGGCGGCGGCAGGAATGGCGCCGACGCTGCGGCGCGCAGCGCCGCCATTGCTGGAGTACAGCACTTCTGCAGATGAGGCGGACGTCACTTCAACATTTGGAAGTGCACTACCATCAGCGGCCTCCACGCTCAGCTCTGTGTTCTGCGATGAGAAGCTGAGACGCGCTGCTGCTGGCACGTCACCGCCCTCCGCCCCCTGAAGTTCACTATCTTGTGCAGCGGCTGTGGGGGCGCCGGTCTCGCCTGCGGTCGCAGCGCTGCCGACGTCATCTGCTGCTGCTGCGTGGGCATCGACATCGCCAGTCAGACCGACAGCAGCAACTGCTTTGGCCTCAACATCCTGCGCCGCTGTGTCGCCGGTCGGCGGCACTACCGCTGATGGCCGCCTGCTGCCTTCACTGTTCGTCGCCTCTGCCGTTGCAGTGGCGGCAGCATTTGATGAAAAACTCGAGCGCGCTGCGCTGCCGTCACCAGCTCTTGCGAGCACGACAGCAGATTCCGGTGCACTGACACCGGGCACCGCGGCTGCCCCTTCAAGCGGCGCAACCACAGTCTCCGCCTGTCCTTCACTAGTTGTAAGCTCTGCGGCGGTGGCTCGCCTGCTGCCGTCCGTATGCGCCATGTCATGCGCGCCTTCCGCTGCATCCGCGGCATCAGCGCCCCCCTGAGCGCTGCCCCGTTGCGCAGTGACAGACATCACGCCGGCCTGGCTGTCCCTTTCGGCTGCCGTGCTAGGGTCATCAGCTGCGTCGTCTGCGCCTGGAGAAGGCGTCAGCATGCTGACAAGGGGCGCAGGTGCACGCCCCTCTGCTGCGTCAGGGACGAGCGCATCGCCTGAAACAGCGTCCTCCCCGCCGCCTGGTACCGCCGGCTCGTCAACAGACGCGCTGCTGCCCCGCACGCTTCCGCGCTGTGCGGCTTGCCATGACTCCCTTGCGTCATGGCCGGCAACGCCATCCAAGTTGTTGGCGTCATCGAGCGAAGCGCCAAGAGTGACTGGCTCGGAAGAAAACGCAGCAGAAGCCCTGCCGTCTGCATCGTCAAGTGGCAGTTGGACCGCTAGCTCCGCAGCGCCGCTGCCTGCGCCGCCGAGTTGCTCGCTGCCCACCGCACCGGCAACGCTACTGCGCAAGCTGCGCGCGCCGCTTGCCCGTGCTGCTGGCAGATCTGTGAGCGTACGAGCGTCCTCTGCACCACTAAGTTCACTGTCCGTGTACGCACCGGCAGTGACCGACGGCAACGTGCTCGGTTGGCGCACTGGGGCGGCACCCGCTGCACCAGTGCTCAGCGGCACTGCAGCCACGGCATCGCCGCCGCCGTCGCCGCTCGCCTGCTCGCTGCCCCCAAGCACTGCTGCCGCTGCGTTGCTGGCATCAGCGCTGTAGAGGCTGCGCCTTTGAACATCCTGCTGAGGTACGCCGCCGGCAACGTCGATGGCGTCCTCCGCACCGGCACGCCCATGCAGAGCGCTGCCGCTGACACGCTGCGCTGGCCCACTATCCTGCGCGTGATTTGCGCCGTCAACGCTGGCGAGGGCTGCCTCTTCCGCCGCCGCGCTGCCAAGCGCTGCTGCTTCCGCCACTGATGCTGCCACATCGCTGCGCTCACCATCTGCCTCCTCGGCCATTGCCGCCGCTGCTGCTGCTGCCGGCGCTGCCGCCAGTCCGCCGCCCTCGCTGCTACGCCGCGCGACCGCCGCTGCGCCTGCAGTTGCGCTGATGGAGCCGCTGCTCACAGGCGCACCGCCTTCGCCGCCTGCCCACGCAGTGTCACCAGCAGCTTCCATGCCGCGCGGCGCGGCGCGGAGTTGCGCAGGCGCGGCGGCAGCAGCAGCAGCCAGTGCCAGCACCACGCTGTCGAGCACTGCTGCCACTAGACTGGTGCTGAGGCTCAGAGCGGCAGCGACGTGCAGCTCCGCAACCTCCTCAGCAGGGGCAACGACAACGCCGTCTTCCTGTGATGCTGTTGTCTGCTGCACAGGCTCCTGCGGAGGTACGTCATCGGCCACCGCTGTACCCGTGGCAGCTGCAGGCGGGGGGGCTTCTTGTGAATCAGCTGCGGCGAAGGTGGTCTCGTCAGCTGCCGCAGCATCGCTCGGCGAGGCGGTGTCGTCGTCGATCGGCGCAGCGGGCACGGCGTGGCTGGCCTCGTCGTCATTGACTGCGTCAGCGCTCTGCGGCGACTCCTGCGAGACCGCACGGCTCAACTCGGCCCCGTCATCAGGCGCGACAGCGCGAACCGCCGACGCATCATCAGGCAGGCGCGGTAGTGGCTCAGCGGCGTCGCCTGCAGCAGCAGCGGCGGCGGCAGCATCTGGCAGCGCTCCGCTCTCCTCCTGCAGCTCCCGCGCAGCCACGTCGCCGACTCCAGCGCCCGCGGCGCCGGCATCACCGGCGGCAGCGGCTGCTGCGCCGTGATCCTGCGCGTCACCGACTTGAAGTTCGCTGAGCTCCAGCGACGCCTCCGCGGCAGCGCCCTCTGCGCTGGGCTCGGCTGTATTGTCCGGTGGCCCAGAAGGCGCCGCCAGATCAGCCGCTGCGCCATCAGCCGGCGCAGCAGCAGCTGCGCCGGCGACACCGACAGCTCGCGCGCCGTCGCCAAGCTCATCAGCGCCGGGCTCCACGCTGAGCATCGCTGACGCGCGCGACATCACCTGCGGGGCCGTGGCCGACTCAGCGGCTGCAGGAACGCCGGATTGTGCGTCAAGCGTTGCTGCTGCCGCCTGCACTGCGGGAGCTGCGGGGTCGACCGCCGTGACAAGCGCTGCTGCGGCAGCAGCGGCTGCGGCTGCATCGTGGCCCTGCTCTACGCCCCCTGGAGCGTCATTGAGCAGTGACGGTTTGCGCGGTGCCGCATCCTCAATGGTGCTGAGCGCTGCTGTGCTCATGGTCGCTGACGCGTCAGGCGGTTCGAGCACTGCTGCAGCGTCTGTCGGAAGGGCACCATCCTCACTGGTCAATGCTACCGGTGCATTGGCCGCGCCCTCGGCAGCCACTGTCTCATGTTGTAGCTCATCGCCCACAGGCACGTCGCTGAGCAGTGATGACTCCTGCGGCCCCGCATCTGCCGCCGCCGCGTCGCGCTCCCCTGTCGCACCCATGACGGCTGTGTCAATTGCCGACGCCGAGTCTGTTGCGGGAGCAGCATGGCCAGCAGAGTCCGCTGCGGACGCATCGGCGACGCCTGCAGCAGCCGCCGCATCCTGGCCAAGCTCAGCGCTGCCGGCCGCCGCGCTGCGCGGCAGGTGCTGCTGCAGTGATGTACTAGCGCGCGCACTGAGCTCGGCCACCAAAGGCGCCTCGGGCGTTTCAGCAGGTGCCAGCACGGCAGTCACTGGAGCGTCGCCGGTGGGCGCAGCGGCAGTTGGCTCGGATACTGCAAGTGTGACACTCCCATCAGCTGCTGAGGCGTGTCCACGCTCGTCGCCCCCCCCCATCACGCTGAGCAACGCTGGCTGCTGCGGTGGCGTGTCGACGGACTCACCGAGGTCAGCCGCATCAGCAGTTGCTGCGCCCTCCGACAGCTCAAGCGGCGCCGCTGCTGCCGTCGCTGGAAAGTCGTCGTCAGCTGGCGCGGCGGCAGGTGCGTCGGCGGCGAACGTGGCCGTTTGCTGCACACCAAACTCTGCGGAAGCTGGCGTTGCACTGACGCGCGGTGCAGGCGCAGCATTGTCACCATCGTCTCCCCCTGTGGGCACGTCCGTGGCAACGGCAGCAGTATGGCGGCGCATCTCAGCACCCTCTGGCATGGACGCACGGTGTTGCTGCTGCTGCTGCTGCGCTGCTGCCAGCTCCGTGGTAGCCTCGGGTGCCCCCGACGCAGCAGCCTCAGCTACGGGAGTTCCAGCATTGCCGCTGTCGCCGCCTCCGTCGAGCAGCGCTGCGGGCTCGCTGCTGTTGCTGTCTGGCTCAGCAGTAGCCACCGCTGCCGCGGTGCTAGCCGCTGCCTCAGCTGCTGGTGCGCCATGCGCGTCGGCTGCTAATGTGGAGAGCGTGGAGACTCCACCTGCCTCGGCGAGCATGGCAGATGAGCGTTTCTCAGGCGTCGCAACAGACGCGCGCGTTGCCGCGCCATCAGCGCCGCCGACGTCGCTGCCCGAGGTGTCAACGGAGTCTGATGCAGGCGCCGCCACGGCCGAAGCGCTGCCCGCAGCAGCATCTGTGGCATTCTCGGCCGAGCTGTCCAGAAGTGCTTCTGCGACTACAGCGGCGCTGCCACTGGCATCTCGCGTCTCCCCGTCCTCAGCGTCAGCGCGAGCAGCAGGTGCGGCGCCGTCCGCAGCGACCAGGTCACTCGCGGCAATCAGCAATGTCGCTGCTGCTGGTGGCGGTGCTGTGTCGACGGCGGCAGCGGTAGCGGCAGCGGCGGCGGCAACGACCTCCTCCTCCTCCCCCCCCTGCCGCGGCACTGGCGGCACCACCATCGCGTCAGCAGCAGGCACGCCAGCCTGGCTGCCAACGCCGTCGTCATGCGCCTGTTCCGCAGGCGGCGCTGCCGTAGGCGGCGCTGCCGTTGCCTGCTGGTACAGCGCATCCGGCCCGCCGCCCTCCGCGTGCGCGACCGACTCCGTTGGCTGAGCACTGGGCATCACAGGATCACTCTCCAATGGCAAGCTGACCGTCACCGCCTCTGTGACTGTCGCCGATGCACGGTGACCAGTGGCTGTTGCAGAAGAGCCCCGTTCTGACTGAACAGCAGAGCCTGCCACCTCATCTGAAATGTAGAGCTCATTCCCCCCATTCCCCCGTGCGTCTATGGCAGCCTGAGCCGCGGTGGGTGGCGCTGCTCCTGCTGCGTCTGCTGGCACGGCAGGGGTCACCTCAGCAGCTGACGCGCGCGCCACCGCCGCGGCAGCATCTCCCGCCGCCTGCTGAGCGGGGGATGCATCAGGCACCTCTGCAGACAGCTTCCTGCTGACGCTGCCGACGTCACCTGCGCGAACGCTGATGTCAGCGTCGCATTGTGCGGCGCTGGCCGTCGTTTCGGGGTTGATGACTGCCTCCGCCGTCAGCGCAGAAGGCTCCTCTGCTGGTGGTGCACCGTTGCCGCTGCCGTCACCTGCCGCAGCGCCAGCACCAGATGCTTCTGCCGCAGTCAGCGCCGCCTCAGCAGCGCCGACCGCATCCGCTGCTGCCGAAACAGGTCGCTCCTGCCGCTGCTCATCCGCGGTTCGCCCTGAGTCAGCAACGTCATCGCCTCCCTGAGCCTCTGCTGCCACTGGCGTCGCTTCGGCGCTGATGTCCGCCGCTGCGTCCACTGCAGGCAACACCTCCGGACTGTGATGATCGCTGCTGCTGCCGCCGTCGTTCGCGTCATCGCTCTGCTCAGCAGCTGCGCCCGCGGCGACCGCCGGCGCCGCCGCCGCCACGATGCCGGCTGCTGCGACCGCGTCTGACTGCTGCTCGCCGCTCACATGCGCGTCCGCCGCAGCATCCACGGACAGCGCATGCTCAGCAGCCGCAGCGGCAGCAGCGCCGTCCGCAGAATGCACGGCGCCCGGCGCATCATCGCCATCTGAGCGCACAGGAGGCAGCGCGGCAACCGCAACGCCTGTGGCGGATGGCGCGTCGTCTGCGTCGACGGCGCCTGCCAGGGCGTGTTCGTCAGCGGCGGCAGGCAGCGCAGCCGCGTGCAGATCGCGCGTGGCGTCCTCGGATGATGGCAGCTCAGCCTCTGGCGCGTCTTGCTCGCTGGCGTCCGTTACTTCCGTGTCGAGCGCTGATGAAACATCCGGCGGCGCACCAGCGGCAACAACAGCATCAGCAGCAGCAGCGGGCGCGCTGCCGGAAGCCGCCGGCGTTGCCGCTGTCTCGCCGTCCGCGCGCACTGGCATTGCCGTGTGAAGTGCTTGTGCGGCCTCGTTCTCACCGCTGTCTCTCAAGACTTGCGCCTCCTCTGCGGTCGCTGGCGGAAGCTGAGCAAGCAGCGCGTCATGCGCCGTGTCAGCATTCGCACTGCCGCGCTGTGCTGCTGCGCGCGGTGTGCCAGCTGATGGATCGGTGATCTGCGCCGCTGAAGCCGCAGCGGCGGCGCCGTCCGCCAATGCCGGTTGACGTTCCGCTTCCGCAACGCTGTCCGGAAGCACCACGAGTGCCTCCACCGCACGCACACTGCTGTTGTCACTGGTTGCGTCACTGATGGGCAAAAGCACAGGGGGCGCTTGGCTGTCAGCCGCCGCGGCGCCGGCGTCGGCGGCGCCAGCGGCGGTGGCCGCAGCCCCATCGGCCGCGGCAGCGGCGGCGATGGTGGCAGCAGCGGTGGCAGCAGCGGCAGCAGCCTCGTGCTGCTCTGAGGTAGCACCCTCAGACGCTCCACCACCGCCACCGCTTCCGTGAACACCATTGCCGTCGTCGCCGCCGAGCATCGATGTCCGCACTGGCGCCTGCTGTATGTGTGCATTCGCCACATCGTCAGCTGGAGCACCGTGTCCATAGCCGATGGGTGTTTCCAACGCGGGTGCAGCTGCATCCGGCCCCTCGCCGCCCGCGGGCGCCCCAGCATCGCCGTGCCATGCCGCAGCAGCCGACGGCGCTTCCTGTGGAGGTCCATCGTGAACCGCGTCGGCCGGTGGCTCCACCGTCGGCGGCATTTCGACGGCGTCGTCGCTGTCCACAGCCGCAGCATCGCTCAACACTGCTGCGGCAACGGACGGCGCCAGTACCGAAGCCCGAGGCGCCGACAGGCGCTGCGGCGGCGGAGCAGCAGACGCCGTTGCCGCTGCATCGTCTGCGTGCGCGCCAGCAAGCACCGGCACCGCCGCCGCGGAGTACACCTGCTCCCACCAGTTGCCGCCGCCCCCCGCGCCATCGTGCGCCGCAGGCTGCGCTGCTGCCGCGGGCGCAGACGCCGATGATCGGCGTGCAGTCGCAGCAGCTTCATCTGCTGCTGCTGGAGCGTGCTGCGCGGCAGCCAGGTGTTCGTCTGTTAGGGCTGCGTCCGGTGGCGACACCGTCAGCTGCGCTGCTGCTTCTGGCGCGATGCTGGCCCGTGCGCCCCCGTGCATGCTGGCCCGTGCGCCCCCGTGCATGTCGGCGCGCACGCCATCACCAGGCGCCAGCGGCACGAGCTCGCTGCGCGTATCAGCCTCAAACACAGCGTCATTCTCGGTGGCTGGAGCGGCGGTCGCTGGCAGCGCGGGCGCATCTGCAGTGCTCGGTGTGCCCGCTGCGTCGGCGGCGGACGACCTGCGTCGATTTGCAACTGCAGCCGCAGGCCCATTGCCGTCGCTGTCCAGCGACGCTCGTGAGGATGCCAGCGTCTCCGCAGCAACGGGCGTACCCCGCTGATCGTCCCCTTCGCTGATCATCGACGCTGCCGCAGACGGCGGCGGCGCGTCTCGCTCAGTTCCAGCCGCTGCTGAGGTAGCGCGAGGCTCGCTGCCATCAATTGGTGACGTGCCGATGTCAGAAGGGGCAAGCTGAGAATGCAGCGCCTCCGTCGGAGCAGGCGCCGCCGCCAACGGCTGCGTGCCTCCGTTGCTGCCGTCGTCTGCTGCGTCGATGCTGCCGCCCACGTCTGAATGGTCTCCAGCTGGCGCAGTCAGCACGGCACTGGCTGCGGCCAACTGCTCCTCAGGTGCCGCATATGGGTGAGCACTGTCGTCGGTCGCTGTCGGCGCCTGAGCCTCGTCCATGGCAGCAGCGGCGGCATCGGCGGCGGCGGCGGCGGCGGCGGCGTGCGTGGGGGGCGCTTTAACCGTACTGGCCGCAGCGCCCTGCTCGCAAGGCTGGCTCAGCGCGTCGTCGTTGCAAATCGGCGCCGCAGCGTCGCTCGCTGGCGTGCCGTCAACCTGCAGCACCCGCCCGTCGTCAGCACCGCCGGTAGCTGGCGCTGCCTCCTGGGCCAGGTCGTCATTTGCGGCGAGGGCTGCTGGCTGGTGCATAGTGGTTTCATCGACGCTCTCAGACCTCGCTGCGGCAGCGCCTGATGCGAGGGCTCGATCCGGCGTAAGGGCAGCAGCGTCAGCAGGAGACACGGCAACGCCGCCATCAGCTTGCGCCGGCGCCGCCGCCGCCTCAGCGTACAGCTGCTTCCACCAGTTCCCGCTGCTGCTCGCTGCCGCAGGCGGAGCCGCAGCTGTCGCATCGGCATACGCTAGCGGTTGCACCTCGCTGACAGCAGCCTCCGCCTCTGCTTCATCGGCACCTGACGTGACCTCGAAATGAGGTCCTGCCTCGTGTGCGGCACCGCCGCTGGCACTGCGGTCCGCAGCAGCAGCTGATAGCCTGCGCGCGCCTCCAGCGCTGAGCGTTGCTGCCATGGGTGCCACGTGTGCCTCTGATGACAGGCGCACCGTTGCGTCGCCGCCGCCGCTGTCGCTGACTGATGGCCGCACGCTTGCAGCAGGCAGCAAAACAATCGCGGCGTCGCCTGCCGCCGGCGCTGCTGCTGATGACGGCATGAGCATCTCCAGCTGCTGCTGCGCGGGCGCGGTCGACGAATGACGCCGCGCACTAGGTGGCGAGATTGAGGCAGCAGCGCTCAGAGCTGCACGCTTGGACTGTTCTGCGCCCGCCGGCAGCGCTGGCAGCGCCGGCGGCGCATCTGCTGCCACGCCGCCGTCATCACCGGCGTCTGCGTCCGTGCCGCCTGGTGCTGCGGCGGGACGGACGCCTTCAGGCGCGGCAGCACCGCCGTCGCCAGCATGCGCCGTGACAGTGCTCGAGAACAGCTGGTCCCACCAGTTGCCGCCGTCCGCGGCGGAGCCGGCTGCTGCTGGTATGCCTGCTGCAGGCAGCGCGTGTTCACTGCTTAGACGTTCCATCGAGGCGTGAGCTGCACCGTCCGCCATGTTCTGCTGATCGACACCGTTGTCCACATCTGAAGCATCAGCGGATGCTGGCGGGTACGCCGTTGCCGCCGCGGCGCTGCTGCGGCGTGGCCCGCCAGGCCCGCCTGTGCGCGCGTCGCCAACGTGCGGCAGCCGCTGCGATGCCGCGTCATGCACCTCAGTGGCCAGATCTGGCTGAGCGCTGCTGTCATTCACTGACCCTGAAGCCGAACCCGGCATGAGAAGTGGTGCACTGTCGTCTGCAGCTGCAGCGGCCGGTTGTTCTGACAGCAGCGCGTCCTCTGCAGCAGCATGAGCATCACCAGGCCCGTGCTCAGATGGCTCATCGGGCACGGTTGCGGCAGCACCAGCAGGCACTGCAGTGCTGTACACCTGATCCCACCAATTCGCGGAGCTGACGCCGGTCGCCTGTGTCACACTCGCCTGCGCAGTGCCGTCGAACTGACCGTTTGCGGTGCTCGTGGCGGTCTCCTGTGTCACAAGCGCCCGCGCAGCACCGTTCAGCTGATTGACGATTGACGACCGGCGCTCAGGCTGAGCCACCGGGAGTTCACGGGCAGCAGCGCTCGCCTCTTCTGCGTCCACGCTGGCGTCGCTGGCGGTCCGCAGCATGACCTCGTCGTCGGCCTCGGTAACCAGAGCAGTGGTGCTCTCCATCGCCGCCGTTTGAGCGTCCGCTGATGGAACTGGAGCCGCCTGTGTCGTCAAGATCGCGGACATGCGCATGGCCGGCGTGACCGCAGCTGCTGCGCCAGCACCGTTGCTGAGCGAAGGGCGTGCGTGCGCCGGAGCGGCGGCAGCGAGCAACCCGTCCCCTGAGCGCTGCGCCGCATCCTCCGCAACCGCCGCCGCCGCCGGCATCGACGGGTCCAGGTCAGACCGGAACGCTGCTGCTGAGGCGCGGTGCGCGAGTGACGTCGGCACTCCTGTCACAGCAGCGGGTGCAACCTCCGCCGGCGCTGCGGCTGCCGCCGTAGCAGGCTGTAGGGCGGTGAGGCTGACGCGATGCGCACCAGACTGAGCACTGCTGACAATCGCCGATTTCCCAGATACGTCGCCCGACACACTGCCTGATCTGCTGCCGCTGTGCGCTGACGCTGCACGCGCGTAGAGCTGGTCCCACCAGTTTCCGCCATCAGTGGTGCCAGGCGCTGCGCCCGTCAGCCCGGACTCTGCTGCGAGTGGATGCTCAGCAGCAGGAGCTTCTGGCGACGCGTCAGGTACTGGAGGAGCAGCAGAAGAAGATGCGGAAGCCCGATGCAGTGGCAACGATATCAACGAGGTGCGTGCTGCTGGTGATCGCGTCTGCGCGCTGCTGCTGTTGCTGCTGCTGCTGCTGCTGCTGCCGCCGCCAGCAGCATCAGCGCTCAGTCCGCTGGCATTCCCCGCAGGCAAGCTTGTACCATCTGCCAGCAGCCCCAGCTCGCCGACGCCTGCTGCTACTTCCGCTGCTGGTGCCGTTGCTGGCGGTGCTGGTGCCGGCGCTGTCGTCTGCTGGTAGACCGATTGCCACCAGCTGTCACGACGCTGAGGCGCGGCAGGATCCGCTGGCTCATCTTGCGGAGCGCATGACACACTGTCAGCGCGCGCCGACTTGAAGTTCGCTGATGGCGGCACTGCTTGCTCTGTGCCAGCTGTGTCGTCAAGGGTGCGAGATGGCCTAGTCTCTGCATCTGCTGCTGCTGGAGCTGCCGGTGCTGCCGCTGCTGCTGCTGGTGTTGGTGCTGGTGCTGGTGCTGCTGCTGCTGTTGTTGATGCTGTTGTCTGCTGGTACACCGCGTGCCACCAGCTACCGCGACGCTCAGCCAAAGCAGCATCTGCTGGCTCTCCTAGAGTGCCTGACACACTGTCGGCCCGTGCTGCCTCCGCTGATGGCGGCGCTGCTTGAGCCAGGCCAGCTGTGTCGTCAAGGGTGCTAGATGCCCCAGTCTCTGCATCTGCTGCTGCCGGATTTGCTGGTGCTGCTGCTGCTGCTGTTGACGCTGCTGCTGTAGTCGCCGCTGTTGTCTGCTGGTACACCGTTTGCCACCAGCTTCCGCGACGGTCAGCCATAGCAGCATCTGCTGGCTCGGTTCCTAGAGTGCCTGAAACACTGTCAGCCTGTACTGCCTCCGCTGATGATGGCGCTGCTTGCACCATCCCAGTTATGCCGTCAAGGGTGCGCGGTGCCCCAGTCTCTGCATCTGCTGCTGCTGAAGTTGCTGCTGCTGGTGCTGCTGCTGCTGGACTCACCGCTTGCGCTGTTGTCTGCTGGTACACCGCCGCCCACCAGCTACCGCGACGCTCAGCCGTAGCAGCATCCGCTGGCTCAGCTTCCACAATGCTTGACACACTGGGGGCGCGTGCTATATCAGCTGACGATGGCGCTGGTTGGTGTATGCCAGGTCTGTCATCAAGAGTGTGAGATGCCCCAGTCTCAGTTTCTGGTGCTGCTAGAGTTGCTGCTGCTGCTGCTGCTGCTGCTGCTGCTCCTGGTGCTGGCGCTGTTGTCTGCTGGTACACCGCTGCCCACCAGCTTCCGCGACGCTCGACCGTCACGGTAGCAGCATCCGCTGGCTCAGTTCCTAGAGTGTCTGACACACTGTCAGCCCGTGCTGCCTCCGCTGATGGCGGTGCTGCTTGCTCCATGCCAGCTGCGGCGTCAAGCGTGCGAGGTGCCCCAGTCTCTGCGTCTGCTGCTGCTGAAGTTGCTGCTGCTGGTGCTGCTGCTGTCGACGCTGCTGCTGTGGTTGCTGCTGTTGTCTGCTGGTACACCGTATGCCACCAGCTGCCCCGACGCTCAGCCAAGGCCGCATCCGCTGGCGCAGCTCCTAGCGTGCCTGACACACCATCTCCCCAAGCTGCCTCCATTGATGGCAGTGCCGCTCGCTCTATGCCAGTTGCAGCGTCAAACGTGTGAGCTGCCCCAGGCTCTGCATCTGCTGCTGCTGGAGCTGCTGGTGCTATTTCCGGTGCTGCTGCTGCTGCTGCTGCTGCTGCTGCTAGACTTGGTGCTTGCGCTGTTGCCTGCTGGTACACAGACGCCCACCAGCTACCGCGACGCTCAGCCATAGCAGCCTCTGCTGGCTCAGCTAAAGTGCCTGACACACTGACAGCCCGCGCTGCCTTCGCTTGTGGCGGCACTGCAGGCTCTCTGTCAGCTGTGTCGTCAGGCGTGCCAGATGCCCCAGTCTCTGCGTCTGCTGCTGCTGCTGCTGGAACTGCTGCTGCTGGTGCTGCTGCTGGTGCTGCTGTTGTTGTCAATGCTGTTGTCTGCTGATACACCGTTTGCCACCAGCTTCCGCGACGCTCGGCCGTCGCGTTAGCAGCGTCCGCTGGCTCATATTGTAAAGTGCCTGGCACACTATCAGCCCGTGCTGTCTGCGCTGATGGTAGTGCTGCTTGCTGTAAGGCAAATGTGTCATCAAGAGCGCAAGATGCCCCAGTGTCAGCACCTGCTGCTGCTGGAGCTGCTGCTGCTGCTGGTGGTGGTGCTGCTGCCACTGCTGCTACCTCTGCTGGTGGTGGTGGTGCTGCTGCTGCTGCTGCTGCTGCTGCTGCTGGTGCTGCTGCCACTGCTGCTACTGCTGCTGCTGGTGGTGGTGCTGCTGCTGCTGCTGCTGCTGCTGCTGCTGCTGCTGCTGCTGCTGCTGGTGGTGGTGGTGCTGCTGCTGCTGCTGCTGCTGCTGTTGTCTGCTGGTACACTGCCACCCACCAGCTACCGCGACGCTCAGCGGTAGCAGCTTCTGCTGGCTCTGCCTGTAAACTGCCTGGCATACTGTGGGCTCGCGCTGCCTCCGCTGATGGTGGCGCTGGCTGCTCTATTCCAGCTTGGTCATCAAGAGCGCGAGATGCCCCAGTCTCTGCATCTGGTGCTGCTGGAGTTGCTGCTGCTGCTGCGGCTGCTGCTGCTGCTGCTACTTCTGGTGCTGCCGCTGTTGTTTGCTGGTACACCGCTTGCCACCAGCTGCCGCGACGCTCACCTGCAGCATAGTCCACTGCCTCCGCTGCTGGCACGCTTGAAACGCTGTCGGTGCGCACTGCCTTGTGAGCTGGTGCTGCTGGGTGCTCAACACTAGCAGTCTCAGCACTTGCTGCCGCCAATGATGGTGCTGGTTCTGCTGTTTGCTGATACACAGCTTGCCACCAGCTGCTGCCACCTCCGTCCGCATGAGAGTCCATCGGTTGAGCGAAGGGCATGCCTGACACACTTTCGGCACGAGTTGCTTCAGCTGTTGGTGCTGCTGCTCCCTCTTCAGCAGGTGCAGCATCCGTCGTGTCGGTGCGCGCTGCTGCTGCTGTCTGTGCATACACCGCCTGCCACCAGCTGCTGCGACGCTCAGCCACAATTGAGTCCCCCTGTTGAGCAATCGAGTCCCCCTGTTGAGCAACGGGCATGCCTGGTGCACTCTCGGCACCCATTGCAGCAGCTGCTGGTGCTGCTGCTGATGATTGCTCGCTTTCAGGCATGCCGTCACCAGCAGGAGGCCCCACAGTCTCAGGACGCGCTACTGCTGCTGCTGCTGCTGCTGCTGCTGACTGCTGGTACACCGTATTCCACCAGCTGTCGCGTCGCTGCGCGCTGGAGTCCGCTGGCGCGTCAAGCCGCACACCTGAAGTGCTACCAGAGCGAGTGGCCTCTGCTGTTGGCGCTGTAGCGTCAAGCTGCACTGTTGAAGGCGCATCACCAAAAGCAGGCGATGCCCCGGCCTCCGCATGAGCCGCCGCCGACTGCTGATACACCGCTTGCCACCAGCTGCCGCGACGCTCGCCACCACTAGAGTCCATTGGCGTGGTAAGATTCGTGCCAGATGTACTGTCGTGCTGAACTGCCTCCTCCGCTGCTGGCGTTGCTGCATCAACTTGCGCCGTTGGAAGTGCCGCAGCAGCGAGGGAAGCCCCAGTCTCCGCATGCGCCGCTGCTGACTGCTGGTGCACTGTCGGCCACCAGCTGCTGCGGCGCTCAACCGCACCAACATCCGCTGTTCCAGCAGATTGTGCGCCTGCAACACTGTTGCGCCGGCTCTCCTCCGCTGTTGGTGTCGATGAGCCATGTTGCACCACCGGAAGTGCACCATCAACAGCAGGGGATGCCCCATTGTCCGTACACCCCGCTGCTGACTGCTGATACACGGCCTGCCACCAGCTGCTGCGACGCTCGCCAGCAGCAGCGTCCACCGCCTGAGCCACCGGCATGCCTGGCAGGCTGTCTCTGCGGGTGCCCTCAGCTGCCGCTGACGTTAAATGCTGCACTGCAGGCGTGCCGCCAACTTCAACAGAATCTGATGCCAGGTCAGCAGCACTGTCAGGCACGAGCGGGGTAGGCACCACGCCATCGTAGACCTGGGCCCACCAGTTGCCGGAGTTGTCCGCACCGTGTGGTGCCATTTGCGGCGCCGCGCCTGCCGCAGCTGCCAGCGCGGGCTCAGCAACAACCGCTGCCACTTCCACAGTCGCGTCTGGCGCGCCCGCAGCGCTGTGAGCCGGCGCCTCTGTGCGCAGCGCCCGCGGAGTCAGCGAGACCTCGATGTCGCGTGCAGTGAATGCCGCTGCTGCGGTGGCATACGGGGATGGTGGAGCGTGCGCATGGTAGAGCGCGCTGGGAGCGTCGACAGCGCTGGCGGCACGGGGTCCAGAAACTGATGCTCGCCCCAGTGAAGTCCGCGGCTGTGTGCTGCCTGAGATGGTGTCTGTGCTCAGCCTGTTGCCAGCTTGAAGCGGCGCTGCTGTGGCATACAGCTGCTCCCACCACAGCGACTGCCTGCCGCCGCCTGCGCCGTCCCCGGATGCTGCAGCGGCTGGTGCGTGCTGTGTTGTAATGTGCCGATGCTCAGCTGGAAGACCACTGCTCACACTGCCAGCTGCCGCGTGCGCATCTGACGCCATCCTGTCATATGCACTGCTGCTGCCAAGAGCCTCCGATACTTGCGCCGATGCTGCCACGTCAGCCGTCGTTGCCGCTGTGGAATGTGCCGAGCCAGATGCGCGCACTGCGCCCAGAAGCTCCGCGTTGAATGGCGCAACAGATGCCTCCGATGACCGTCGCACCTGCTGGCAGACGTCATTCCACCACTGCCCTTCCTGCGCTGCCACGTCAGGAGGCGGCAGCGAAGTGTAGGACTCCCTAGCAGCGGTAGGTATGACAGCCGCAGCTGCCTCCCGTCGGTCAGGCGCTGCAGCGCCCGTCGCCGCCCCGTCGCTGGCGGAAGCTGGCAGCGCTGCATGGTACACCTGGTTCCACCAGCTGCCGCCGCTGTCGCCAGTACCCGGCATTCCAGTGTCTGGAGCAGTGATATCAGGCGCAGGCGCCTTTATGATGGATGAGCGCTGCGCTGCAAATGACTCTGCGTCAACCGGAGCAGGCTGGCGCGCGCCGTGGCCATCCGCGTCGACCCCTGCCGCACCACCTTCAAGTGCGTCGCTCTGATGCTGGACCGTCACTGCTGCTGCTGCAGAGATGCTGTTGCGGCCAACTGCGCTGCCCCTTCCAGGCCCAGCTGCATCAGGTGACTGTGCTTGTTGCCCTGACAGCCTTGGCGCAGACCCCGCTGCCAGCATTGGAGCTCTGCTGCCAGCAGTAGCAGCAGCAGCAGCAGCAGCAGCAGCAGCGCCGCTGTAGACGTCCTGCACGTGCATGACGCTTGAGCCACTGGCAGCACCGCCCCCGGCCGCCAAAGCTGCTGATCCAGGAGTTTGCTCCACAGCTGGGGCATCCGCCGCCCCTGCACATGCCTGAGCACTGCTGCCCTGAGCACTGCGGGAGCTTGTGTTCAACGCCGTGTCATACACCTGCTCCCACCAGCCCGCTGGGCCGCCGCTGCCTTGCGCTTCTGTTGTGACAGCTGCAACTGGTGCCATCAGCATGGCGGCATCTGGTGCAGTATCAATTGGTCGCATTTGCACCGCGTCGGCGGCTGCTGCTGGCAGACTTGATTTCCGCGCAGTGTGGTAGACCTGCTGCCACCAGCCCTCCTCACCGTGCGACTGTGCTGACACTAGTGGCGCTGCCGTCGTGGCGTCCGAAGGAGTCGTATCAGATGGCCGCGTGGCCGCGGCAGTTGCATCTGGTCCTGCCAGCGTGCTGTTGCGGACAGTGGGGTCTGCAGCACTGTCGGATGGCTGGATCTGCACTGAAGTTGAAGCTGCTGCTGGCAAACTCGGTGTCAGCGCCGTGTCGTACACCTGCTGCCACCAGCCACCACTGCCATGAGCATCTGCGTGTGCATGGGGCGCCGCTGTTGCGGTGTCTGTAGATGGATTGTCAGATGGCGGCGGTGGCTGCAAAGTGGGACCAGCTTCTGGCAGAAATGAGTTGTGCGCACCACGTTCCACAGGTGCAGTGTTGACTTGTTGCAAACTCGATTTACGCGCGGTGCTGTGCACCTGCTGCCACCAGGTGCCACCGCTCTGAGGGTCTGCAGAAGCAGCTGGTGCCGTCGTCATGACGTCTACACGCGTGCTGGCGGGCGGCTGCACCTGTGCCACTGCAAGATCTGTGCAAGTTGAAGTTTCTGGCAGACTTGATCTCCGTGCGGTGTGGTACACCTGCTGCCACCAGTTCCCGTCACCCGGCGAAGCTGAGGAAGCGTCGAGCGCTGCCATTGTGGGGTCCACAGCTGAACTCCGTGAATCGACATCTGCTGATGCAAGTAGTGCGGCAACGGTCGTCGAGGCATCCGCAGGTGCACCGTACGATGGCCGCGCCTGAGCCAATGGCGGCGGCGCTGGAGCTGTTGTGAGCGCACTGGCAGCAGCGCTCGAGTCCTGGGCGCTGTGATACACCTGCTGCCTCCAGCCGCCATCACGCTCACCCTCCGACGGCGCAGCTGCCGCTGGTGCCGGCGTCACGACATCCACGTCTGCACCATCCGCGAGCCGCGCTGATCCTGATTGACGCGGCGCGGGGCCTGTTCGTGGCAGCTGTGACTGGCGCTCCGCGTGGTACACCTGCTGCCACCAGGCTGAGGCGCCATTTTCCTGCAGCTGCGCTGGGTCCGGTGCAGCTGGCATCATTGACGGAGCGTCGTCGCCCTGCGCTGTCGCTGACTCGCGCGCGGCTGGCGCCGCCGTCGAAGCATCCAGGCTCGCGCCAGCTGATGGCCTGGCAGATGCCGTAGCAGGCTCTGAGCGTGTCCGCGACAGGCGCGACTGGCGCTCTGTGTGGTACACCTGCTGCCACCAGCTGCCGTCCGCCTCGGCTTGCGCGATGCCAGAGGCGGCTGGAGGCAGCATCGAAGGGCCCTCCTGAAGTTCTGCTGCTGCCTCGGGCGCGGCTGCCAGAGCTGCCGCAGTGCTGACGGGCGCGCCATCCGAAAGACGCGCTGATGCTGATTGACGCGGCGCAGGACCTGTGTGTAGCTGTGACTGGCGCTCAGCGTGGTACACCTGCTGCCACCAGCTCGAACTGCCGTCAGACTCTCCCGGCAGTTCGCCTGAGTCTGGCGGGGGTGGCGCCGTTGCGGCAGGGTGCTCTTGAAGTTCCGTCAAGTCAGACGTTGCTGTTGCTGAAGCGCCGACGGACGCGCCAACTGCTGACGACCGCAGCTCTGCCGTGGCGGCAGCGCTGAGCGATTGCCGCAAGTTGCGATCGGTGTGGTACACCTGCTGCCACCAGCTGCCGCCGTCCTCCTGCTCCGCTGCGTCAGGCGGGACCGGCACTGTGGGAGCCGCACTGGGCGCGAGCGCACCGTCCGACATCCGCAGCGACGGCGGAGCTGCAGCCGCCCCTGGCGCATTTGACTCGCGAGCGGCGTGGTACACCTGCTGCCACCAGCCATCGCCGCCACGAGATTCCGCGGGCGCAGCTGGCGCCGCCGCCATGGCACCTGCGGACGGAGTGCTGGATTGCCGAGCTTGCGGTGCAGCGGTGTCTGGTCCTGGCAGTGCTGACGTGCGTGGCGTGCGGTCAACGGCTGCGGCATCTGATAGCGCGCGTGTTGCAGCGTGGGCCGCTTGCGATGAACTCGACTTCCGTGCGGTGTGATGCACCTGCTCCCACCAGCCGCCGTCGCTCGGAGGCTCCGCCGATGCAACCGGCGCCGCTGCCGTGGCGTCCACGCAGGCACCATCCGATGACCGCAGTCGTGCCGCAGCCGCTGCAGCCGCAGCGGTGTCCGGCGGCGCCGATGTTCGTGCCGTGTGGTACACCTGCTGCCACCAGTTGCCGTCGCCATCCATGTGCGCTGCTGCTGCCTCAGCGTCCTCTGCTGTACTGCCTGAAGAGCGCCGTTGTGCCATTTGAGGCGCCATTCCTGGCGCTTGTTCTCCTTGCACACATCCAGCGCCTGACAGCCGAACACTTGTGCCATTGCCGCCATGAGCATCAGAAGCATCGGTCTGCGCCACCAGTGTGTCTGCTGCGTCCACGCTTGCCCCATTTTCTGCCGCCATGTCCAGGCCACAAACTTCCGTTGCTGCATCACCTTCACCAGCACCAGCTTGCATGGCATCTGCATCAGAGTCTGTCGTGCATGCCTGCTCAGGCTCTGTCGCCATCGCGGTGCTGGGCATGCCCCTGCTCTCAGCTGCCTCGAGACGCATCAGCTGCGGCGGCGGCGGATCGCTGTCGTCGTCGTAACCAGCGCCGCAGGCCATGGTGGCCGCTGCCTGTGCGCGATCACCGCCAGCCTCCTCTGCAGCGGGCACGGCACACTCGCCCTGGACATTGTCTTCAGCCACGCGCTCAAGAGCAGCATCGCCATCATCGTGATCAGCGCCCGTGTGCAGCCGCCTGGTCACTGCTGCAAGGTAGTCGGACACATCAGCCCCCCCCTCGACACCGGCGGCGTCGCCGGCCATGGACTGCTGCGGGCACCGGGCGCCATCATCCAAGGCGTCATAGTCCTGCGGATCAGACAGCTGGTCCTCGTTGAGCCTCCCGATGCCAATGCTTGCCGAGGAGCGCGTGCCGCGCTGTTTGGCGGATGGCGCCATTGAGCTGCTGCCCCGAGATGCGCGGTGACGTGCGTCGGCGGCTGCGGAGTTGCGCTTCGCAGTGCTTTCCCTGGCCAGCGCAGAGCTCGCAACGACTATCGACTGCTGCCCCGTGCCAAGAGCCGACGCCTCGTCAGACGACGTGCCATGCAAAGCGTGTCCAGAAACGCGTGCTGCGGTGACGGCGTTGCTGGACAGCGTAGTAGTAGCCGGTTCCGCGCTGCTTTCCGGCCCCTCGAGCTCGGCGGCGCCGTCGTCAACTGTAGCGCCGGACATGGGGGGTCCGTACGGCGCTGCGCTGTCTGAGCGCTGCGCCGCGTCGGTTTCCATGTCATCCTCAAAAGCGTAAGCGTCGGGCTCGTCAGCCCCCTCCTGCGCCGCCGCTGCATTGGCGCTGCCGGCGTGCTGCGCGCTGCCGGACGCATCACGCGCTGGGCGCCCAAAACTGGAACCGCGCGCAGACCTCGCCGTTGCGTCGTTCAGCGTCGAGCCCGCATGCTCGCCGCTCGCCATCACATCTGCTGAGGAAGCATGAAAAGCCGCGTCAGCGGCTGCGCCAGCGGCGGAAGGCGCATACTCCGGGGGTGGGTCGGCTGGGTCTGCTGCTGCCTCGCTGAGCTCTGCATCGTAGTCAGGCACGTAGTCCCCGCTGCCGCGCGAGTGCCGCGGCGCCGTCACGCCGGCGTCAGCGCTGTGCCTGAGCACTTTTGCGTCCACTGTTCCCGGCAGGTCTCCGGCAGACTCTGCTCCATGAAGATCGGCGCCAGGCAGCACATCATCAGTTGCGAAAGACGCCCCCCGCGCATCGCTGGCGAGGTCGCCCACTGCCCGCAGTGGCTCTGGCACTTCATGCGTTGGCTCGTCCACTCCCGTGCTGTCAGCGGCGGTCTTGCTCGTGCTGAGTCTCGCGGGTGGAGGAGATGATGCAGCACCAGTGCTCCGGCGCTGCCCACCACTTTTGCATGCAGCCAACACCCCGGTACCACAGGCGTTGCTTGCGCTTGTACTCAGTCTTGCGGCCGCAGCAGCCGCCGCCATTCCACCATTGCCAGATGCATCTATGGCCTCGCCATCAGCAGCTGCAAAGCCCGCACTGAGGCTGCCAGATCGAGCATTTGTTGCACCCTCATCGCTCCACACTTGCGCAGCAGCAGCGCTCGCCAGCTCGCCGACCGCGCACGGCGATGCCCCATGAGAGATGCACTCACTGGCGCGGCTCGCCACTGTCGATGTGGTCGCACTGCAAGCATCCGAGTCGCCTGCGTAGGGCGCACTGCCTCCCGCAGCTGCGTCGACGCCGTTCAGCGCAGTGAAGAGGGAGATGTCGGGGATGCCGGCGGCGTCGCGCACGCAGTCCTGCGCAGTGTAAGTCACAAAGTGCGCGTGAGTTGCAATTAGTATGGTGTTTGTGTTTTGTATAATGCAGCAGCGGTCAGCGCAGGCGTGAGAGCTGTGATGAATTGTTCGCGGCTGGCATTGGTAGAGCCCTCTGTGTGTGTGTGTGGTGACAGGCGATACGTTTATGGAGACAAAACACGCGTGCCAACGGTTGTGCTGCGCGTGATGTGCTGGCGGATCATGTCATTGTCGGCGGTCGACACACAGCAATCATCAATAGCAGCTCCAGTTCGTAGAAAAAGCTACAGGTCCAGAGCTATTGTATGTGATGCCGTTTGACAGCGAGTCTGTGTTTTATGACCTGTGACCTGCGAGCTGATTCCGCCTGCCATCTTGACTACACGCAGTCGCTTACAGCGGCTCAGCTGGCGCATGATTACGCTGTTAATGCACCAGTATCGCGAATTTTACAAGTACGTGCAGCCAGCCGCCGTGGCTCAATGAAACGCGACGCTACAGCAGCAGCACCTCTTTTTCTGCAACCGCTACCTCACACAGGGCATGTACCTGTAGGTGGTGTGGATCGCTCGTAGAGTCCAGCAGCACGGCGGCGAGCCGCTCCACGCGCGCCAGACGCGCGCCGGCGCCGCCGCCGTGGCTCGCCACACCGCGCCTGTACGTGCCCGCCGCCACGGCGATCGTGGCGCTCGCGTCGGCGAACAGGCGACGCTCCACGAGCGGCAGCGCACTCACGATCGCCGCGTCCGCGTCCAGGATCGCCAGCGAGTTCTGCACCGATAGAGTAAAGGGTCAAGGGCAAATGTGGCGGCGCGTTGAGGTTGCGTATGCGCGCCATCTGGGAGGCCTGCCAGCATGGAGGTGGCCTGCGCTCTGGACGGTGCAGTCGCGCGATCGCGCCGGCTTGTACGCAAAGTGTGCAAGCATCGCGACTGCATCCTTAATCGCACTCTGCAGCAATGGAGTGACACGGAGGCGTGGCGCACCACCATTGTGACCGCAGCGCCGACGACGACTACACAACATCTCGCGGCGCCCGGCCAGAGCACAAAGAGAAAAACGACGCGCGCGGCCTGCCCGCCCACCTCTACGAACGCCGCGCGCGACAGGTCCGAGAGCGGCGTGTACAGCGCGTTGATGTGGTCCTGCAGCGCGAGCCCCAGGCGCATGCCGCCGCGCTCGTCCGCCATGAGCTCCGTCGCGCGCCGCACGAGCTCCTCGTAGGCCGTCTGCGTGGCGGGGCGACGCGGTGCGCGGGAGAGAGGTTGAAGTTGAAGTTGAGGCTGCGCTGTAGTCCTCAACCCTGAGTGGCGTGCTGGTGAGCTTTCTGGCGGCGCGCAGCACGTCTTGTGCTGCGCATGTCGCGCTGCACGCAGCGTCGGTGAACGGCTCGATGGTCTTGAAGTAAGTACTCTGGTCTGCTAGCACCATAGTTCCTGTGCCGGCGTGTGAAACCGGTGCAGCACCTGGATGAATCTCCAACAGCAAAGGCGGACTGGCGTGTGCAACTGGCAGAGCCTCAAGGCAATGCTCGCTGCGCAGGGAGCTGGACATATATGACTCCGAATGTGCAATTGCTAATGACGTGACATCACTTCAGTTGACATGGGCATACCACTAGCAATATGCACCAACCAAAGAAGCGGTGCCGGGCTGGGTGCCGCCGAAACGGCCCGAGATCATCATCTACAGTAGCCATGCAGCCTGCTCACGGAGTAAGCAGCATTGCCTATACTTTCATCACACAGTGTGTTCAAGCTGCAATACTGGTCAGAGCAGTCCGCACACAAAGGCAGTGCACCAGATATCCCATCTAGCCACGCAGGTTGCTCAATGAGCAAGCAGCGTTGCCTATATCGTACAGTACGTCCCAGCTGCAGTACTGCTCAGAGAAGCCCAGACACAAGGCAGTGCGCCATCACACAACGCCAACTGCGTATGCAGCAGCGCTCACCTTAGCGTCGCCGTAGCAGCGCTCCGCGTGCAGCAGCAGCCCCCTGTTCTGCCGCGCGGCGCCCGCGCGTGCGTCTTCCTTGAACTGCGCCAGCACGCAGTCCCCCTCGCGCAGCCCCTCAACCATGCGAACGGCGGCATCGACCTGGGGGTGGGGGGGGGGGGGGGGGGGCAGTCAGGCCGTTGCGTGGCCATGATGGTAGATTGTACTTCTATGCTGAGCACTGCTGTTGCCAAGGGGCGGGGGGCGGGGGGGACAGGAACACGGGTCAGGCTGTTGCAAAGCCCACGACGGAAGGCGAGCACGCAGAGCGCTGCTGTTGCCGTGGCAGCGTTGCGGTATGCAGTGTCATCATCGGGGGGTCACTTCAGGGGGGGGCGGACTGCCCGCGATGCTTCCGGTGATGGGCGCTGCACCCGGCAAGAGCAGGCCCACAGGGTTTCGCTGCAGCAGGCTGTGCGCTGCGCACTGCTGCTTCTATCCCCATTGTTCTTGGCGTGTGGACCTCATTCCATTTCCTGCTTGAAACGCATAGTGTAACCCATGCGCAACTCGTGGGCATTGTGCTCCAGGTTGCGGGGGCCCTGCCGACAGCGGTGGGGGGTAACGTGCCGCGGCACTGCGCTCGTCAGGATGGAAGGTCCAGCGCTCGGAGGTCCATGAACCGCGGTGACGTGTCAACAAGTCTAATGAGGCGCTGCAACAGTCGCATGTACTGAGGGTCTCGCACGGCTGGCTGCTGCACACGGTTTGCAACCAGCGCCGGCGACACGAGTGCTGCCCCAGGACACCGCCCGCCTCTTTCGACTCCTGCCTCTGATCGTTGCAGCACACTGCGCCCCGGCCGCGCACGCTCGCGCCGACCGCCTTCAAAAACGCGCGCATGCGCACTGCAGTACGCACTGAGCACTGGGCACACACCTCCGCCACGCAGTCCACGTCGGAGGGATCGGCCCACAGCAGCGCCGCGCACGCACGCGCGCGGTGCTCCGCAGCGGCGACGTGCGGCGGCGCAGCGCCGCCGCCGTCGCCGCCCTGTTGCCGCCGCCGCCGCCGTCGCCGCCGCCGTCGCCGCGCAGGGCCAGCAGCGCGGAGGCCTTGGCGGCGGCGCCGGCGCCGGCGGCGCGGCGGCGCAGCACGTCCGCGGGGCGCGCGAGCGCCCGCAGCGCGTCGAGCGCCTCCGGCAGCGGCAGCGCCTGAGCGGAGCCGCGCAGCAGCAGGCGATTAGCATATGGCATGAGAGGGCGTGGGGTGTTGTGCTGGGGATGTGGAAGAGTTGAAGTGTGTGCAGGTCAGGGGCGCTGGCGCGCGGTGGCGGGCCCGTGCGACCTCAGTGGGCCGGCGCGCACGGCGCCGCGGATGCCTCGGGCGGTGGCAATGCCTGAGCGCTGCATCCCCTGATTTGCGGGGAGTGTTGAGTAGGGGCATGCACGGCGGGGGGGGGGGGGGGGGCGGGGCCCCGTAACGAAACCACTTGAGATGCCACCAAGCCGTCGTACGTGGCGGTGATTGAAAGATGGCGGGCTGTGAGCCGTGTACAGGAGAGCAGCGTGCCTGATCATTGGCGATGCGGCAATCCACTGCACTGCTGCCAAGTACCCTGGACTGCGCGCGTACGCACCTGCAAGTACAGGGCGCGCGCGTCCTCCATGGCGGCCAGCGCGTCGTCGAAGCGCAGCGCTGCGCACGCGGCCTCGACGCCCTCCAGCGCCATGTCGCCGCGCTCTGCGGCAGCAGTGGTCAAGAGAGGGTATCGTCAGACCTTTGCTCGTCGTGCCGTCTGCAGCCACCTCTGCGGTACTCGTTAGGTGAAAAGATGTCTGTGTGTAGCAAAGGGGGAATTTGCTCGTTCTGCCGCCTCGGCCAGCTCCACGATACTCGTGACGCAGGAAGATTTACATGAGCAACAAGGGGGGGGGAGCGTGCGCTGCCTGCCGCCGGGCAGCACCAGCAGCGCGTCAGCAGACTTCCGCGCACTGATGCAGCAGCAGCCGCGCCCGCGACGTGCAGCGCTGCTGCCGCCGCCGCTGCTGCGCGCCGCGCAGCTGCTGCGCAGGCAGCCAGCCCCGCCGAGAGGTCGCGCGCGCACCCGACGCGCGTGCGCACTCACGTTTCAGCGCTATCTGCACGGCGCGCGCCGCCGCCGCCGCGTCGCCCGCGCGCGTGTACGCCGCCTCCGCCTCCGCCAGCGCCTCCAGAGCCTCGGCGGCGCGCCCCTGCGCCGCCGCGCGCCGCGCCGTCTCCATGCACGCGCCGCCGCCGACGGCGCTGCGCAGCCGCGCCGCGCGCCGCGCCGCGTGCGCCAGGCCGTGGCGCTCGTACAGCTGCGCGCGAGCGGCAGGTGGCGCGGGGGGCGTGTGTGCGCGTCGGGGCTGGGTCAGATCGGGGCTCGGCTGTGTAGGAGGCATTCGTTCGTGGGAAGTGCAATGGAAGATGGAAGATGGCCAGCGGTGGCATGTGACGGCTTAACGATGCCAAGTTCACATGATGGGTGGTTGTTGGGGAATGAGGAATCACCACGCAGGCACTGCGATGCTATCTGGCGTATGCACAGCTCGTCAGTTGCCCGCGGTCTCTCAGACTGGCAGCCGGGGTTGACGCGGCGAAATAACACGGTGCGTCACTACTACAGCGTGGTACAGCAGCAGCCACGCTGGGCCTCTGTCAACGCGTACATTATTGTCCAAAACAGTACTTCTTCACGCGACTCTCGTGTCAAGGGCGTCTAGCACAGAACCCCTTGGTCATCCACTTTGGCACGTACCCGCTCCGCTTCCTCCAGCATCGCCGTCACCGCGGCGCTGTCGGCGGCGCTGGGGTTGGCGCCCCTGGGCATCCCCCCCGCTGCTGAGCACTGCTCCATGAGCGCGTCCGCCTCGCACAGGGCCGACCGCTGCGCGCGTGAATGCGTCGGAGTGTGGGTAAGTGAGTGAATGAGTCAGCGAGTGCATGATGAGTGAGTACATGAGTAGGTGAGTCAATGAGGGTGATTGATCGGGTGGGCGATTGGGAGTCAGACTCGCACTCGCGCCCGCTGGAGGCAAGTTATGCGGCAACCAAGCACGCTGCCACCAGAGCTCACCATGCGTAGAGTCAGGCTTGCACTCGTGCGCTCACCACGACGTTGCCGTCAGCTGGGTCATGTGTTTGCCGTTGTCTGCATAGCTATGCCCCCATTGGTGCTGGAATGCAAGTCCGCCGCGCATCAGTCTGCTGAGCACTGTTCTGAAGCCAATCGCAGCTGCCTGACTGGAGTCGCCATCGCATGCCTGTGCAAGAGCCACGCAGCTGATGCCATTGCAACGACCATTGTGCCATACGAATTGAAACATTGGCAGTCGTTGCGTCGCGGCGCATAGTAACCCCGGTAGCGTGCTGCATCAAGACACGGCAGGATTCGGCACCCCAAGTTGCACAGTAGAGCTATGCCCAGGTCAACGCATGTGGCCCGTGTGCAGTCCGCAGCGCTCTCACCTTACCACACAAACCCCGTCACGAACACTCAGCTCACCCAGGAGCACCGCCCAGCAGCAGCCGCGCTCCGCGCCATACGCCCCATGTGCGTACAATGTGGAAAACACATGCAACGCAAAACACTTGACCAGGGCCAAAGCCGGCGCAGTTGAAGTTAGGGCCAAGACTGCCAGGACGCGTCTCCACACCTGCGCGATCTCCTCCCTGACGCCCGCCATCTCGCGCAGCAGCGCCTGCGCGCGCGCCTGCAGCTCCGCGCCGACGCGGCGCGCGCCGCCGCCGCCGCCGACGCCTGCGAGCGCCCCCCCGCCCTGCGGCGCCGCGGCGCCGCGCCGCCCCGCCGCCGCCGCCGCCGTCGCGCCCGCCGCCGCCGCCGCCGCCACGCGCACCAGGCGCCGCAGCGCCGCGCGCGCCGCCGCCGCCTGCTCATCCGGCAGGTAGTCGAGGCCGTCCGCTGTCACCGACGCCGCCGCCAACGCCGCTGCCGCCGCTGCGGGAGTCCCGCCAGAGGGGGATTGGGGGGGGGAGGGGGCGGCGCCAGGGGTGCGGTCGGGGGGGGGCTCAAGCCCCCAGGCGTGGCGCAGCAGCGGCAGCGGCGGCGGCGCGTAGGGGCGCGGGTGCAGCGCGTTGGCGGCGCACCATGCGAGGCACGCCGTCGCCGCCGCGGCGTCGCGCGCAGCGTCGCTGAGGCGCCCCTCCGCCATCGCCGCGGCGCACCTGCGCGCGGGCGGCACGGAGGGGGGGGGGGGGGGGCGCGCGGAGGGGGGGGCAGGGGGGGGGATGTTGAGGGGCCTGTGGGGTCGTGTTGTGCATGCTGAGATTGATGAAGCGAACGTGCGGCGTGTGCGTGCCGCTGTGTGCAAAGGTGCCAGTATGGACGGCGGGCGAGGGTGGGTATTAGCTTCCGCACCGTGTGTAGGGCACGCTGTGGTATGCTGAGAGGTGTGTGACAATGCGAGACACTGTGGCGTTACGGCTAATGCTAGGGTTAGGGTTAGCCCAAGTGCACTGCACTCGCTGCTTGGCCGCATGTTCCGCTGATGGTGACAAGAAGCTGCGGCGATCCTACCTGTCGGTCAAGTGCAGAGGCGGCATGGGGCAGTGGCGTCCACTGCCCCCTGAGCCAGCCCGCTGCAAGCTGGGTTGAGCTAGGGTTAGGCAACCCGAACCGTAGGTGTATACGTCCACGCTGTGCATATTGCGCGCGGTGCAGCCGCCCACCGCCGGTGTGCGCCGGAACGCATCATTGAGCGCTAGGTGCAGCCCTGATGAACCGCCAGCCATGATTTAAAGCGAACTGAACAGTTCACTGTTCTTTGTGCGATGACAGCTGCACTGATCCTTTGGTGAAATCGTGGCGCCCCCGCGCACCTCGCCTTTTACCGGACCTGCGGTGATCATCAGCCGTAGCCAGAGGTCACTCCTTGAAGTCTCAGACATCCCTCACGAGCGCGGTGATCTCAGGGTCACCTTCTGGCGGCGGCGGCGCCAGCTTGCACACGACTCGCTCGGCAGCGCTACTTCTTGAAGTTCAGCTTTGAAGATCATCATGCGGCTATCTCACCTTCTGTGGCGGCGGCGCCGCCTTAGAGTGCCAGCTCGCACACGAGCTCGCTTGGCAGCAGCGTCACTTCTTCAAGTTCAATCTTCAAGATTCTCACGAGCGGCTATCTCAGGGTCACTTCATCTGACAGCGACCTGTCCTGGAGCGCCAGCTCGCACACGAGCTCGCTCGGCAGCGTCACTTTTTGAAGTGCGTTATTGGAAATTGTATCACCTGTCTTTGGCAACGGCGCCGTCCTGCAGCGCCAGCTCGCACACGAGCTCGCTCGGCAGTGGCCTGTCGGGGTGCAGCGTGGGGCTCAGCAGGCCCAGCAGGTGCTCCAGAGTCACTTCTTGAAGTTTAGTCTTCAAGCTCATCATGAGGGGCTATCTCAGGGTCACCTTCCTTTGGCGATGAACTTCAGCCTTGAAGATCACCACGAGCAGCTATCTCACCTTTCTTTGGCGGCGGCGCCGTCCTGCAGTGCGAGCTCGCACACGAGCTCGCTCGGCAGCGGTCTGTCGGGGTGCAGCGTGGGGCTCAGCAGGCCCAGCAGGTGCTCCAGCGCAGGGCTCTGGCACGGCAGCGCTCTGGCGTGGAGGCAAGGGTAGGTATGAAAAAGGCAGAGGGTATGTATCAGCGACGCGTCTCTCCATCTCTTTGAATGCTTTGAAAAAAAGGGCTGCGGTGATGGGTGCAGCCTTGGGCTCAGCAGGCCCGGCGGGTGCTCCAGCGCGGGGCTCGGGCACCGCAGCGCTGTTGCGGCCGGGGGTCAGGGTAGGTATATCAGCGAGGCATAGGGTATGTATCATCGACACGTCTCTCCAACTTCTTGAGTGCATTGGAAAAGTGGCTGTCGTGGTGGTCATTCCAGTTGGTGATTGAGGGTGCACAGGGCTGTCGGAGCTCCGGCCGGCACTGTTGGAAGTAATGGATACTGATGTTGAACCACCACCCATGGGCTTGCATTGCATACAGTGTCATATGCCAACTTCAACTTCAAGCTTACTTCTCCTCCAGCATCACTGCTCGGTGTCCAGCATCAAAGATCAGAGCACGCAATGACATGGCCAACGAGCGCTCAAGCATCAGGAGAGCAAAACCTAACCCTACCCTAGGGCGGGGCGAGTGTCCGGTACGCTACCGTGCACTTCCTTCCAGCAAGCAGCAAGCTGAGGACCACCGTAGTGGACACTGCAGCCGCCGGCAGAAAGCGTGTCAGGCGCCTAACCCTAACCCCCCAACTCACCCTAACCCTAACCGAACCCTAGCCCTCACCCTAACCCCACCCCTATGAGCGAGCATTACCGCATGATCAGAGCGCCACACACAACGGTCCCGCGCGCCTCGGTGAGCGCACTCGACGCGCACGGGAGTCCAGCAGCATGCGCAGCGCGCCGCGATGCTCGCAAACGCGCGCCTGAACAGGACAGGGTTTCATGTGCAGTGGGGCATTCTGCCGCTTGCAGCTATGGCAAGCCTGGACGATTCAGCACAGACTTGTCAAAAAAGCATGCAGTCACGGCACGTCTGCACGATTCACAACAGATTCCTTGAAAAAGCGATCGGCGCACCTGACGGCGTGGTCCAGAGACGCGTGCGCGAGCTCCACGTGCGCGAGGCACGCGCGGTAGTCGCGCTGCGCCAGCGCCGCCGCCACGGCCGCGAAGCAGCGCTCGGCGGCGCGCACGGCTGACGCAGCGGGGAGCGGCGGCGGCAGCGGCGGCGGCGGCGGCGGGTGAGAGAGCGTGATGCCGGACGTTGCAGCGGCAGCGCAGTGCGGACGTGCCACGTACTGTGTCGCATCACGTTATTGCATGGGCTGCTCGTGCTCGTGCAATGGCAAAGCAGCGCTCGGCAGAGCACGCACGCTGGGCGCGGCGCGGCGCGTGGGCGGCAGAGGCATGTTGAGGGCGCGGCTGCGGTGCAGGCGCGCGCATACCTTGACAGCCGTGCAACGTTAGGGATATCAAGACAGGTAACGAGCGCCGTGTAACGTTGCTCACGGCTTGTTTCGCATCCTGCGCCGTGCCGGTGCGCACATTGAGGCACGGCAGCTACAAAATCGCACGGGCAGCCGAGCTCCGCCTGCAATCCTGCTCAATGGTCCGTGGCGTCAACAAGAGCCCGGACACTCGCGCGGGCACACGCCGCTGGTTTGTTTTATTGTCGCCGTGCGAGGGGCAGCAGATCAATGCTAGACACGGCAACTGATTCCGGCGAACAACACCGCAACGCTACCGACCCGCGCAGACTTTACGACATTGTATGAAGCAGCGCTCGGCGCGCACACGTCCGCGCAGCTCTGATTCCGGCGAACGGCCACGCAACGCCACCGACCCGCGCATACTCTACGCCGTCGTTCGTAGCAACGCTCGGCGTGCGCAGCCTGGCATCGACGAACTGCAACCAGAAACGCGCGTTGCAATCGTGAAAACAAACGGAAATGGGCGGTGAGCCGCGCTCACCCTGCAGCGCCGACGACATGCGCTCCACGCGCGCGACGCCCTCGCCGTCGCCAGCCGTGCCGTACGCGGCGGCGGCGCGCTGCAGCAGGCGTGCCGCGCCGCCGCCGCCGCCTCCGTCAGGGGCGCTGCCGCCGCCGCCGCTGCCGATGGCGTCGGCGGCGGGGAGGAGGCGCGCGTGCGCCGCGGCCCTGTCGAGCAGCGCTTGGCCCTCGCTCACGTTCTGGAGCACTGCCACGCGGCGCTGCAGCGCGGCGACGTCCGCGGCCTGCTTGGAGGCCTGCGCGGCGGGGTGGCGGTGTGCGAGGGTGAGGTCAGCGGGGGTTTGCGTGGATGGCCCGAAGCGAGCGATGCTGGTGAATTACAGCATGACGGTCGCTGATAACGTGACGCGCGGCTGTGGCGGCTTGGACAATGCCTGAGGGCCGGGATGATGCGCGCGTTGACCAAGTGTTTGCACAGAACTGCGTATCGCTGCTGCAAGAGGTGTGCTCGCAAACCACGACGTATAGCGTCATGGGGAATGCGAATCGGGCTGCCGTGCATTGGAAGTCGGGATCGGATTCTGGCGCAGCTGCTGCTGATGCGGACTCTCGCCGCCGCGCTGCTCCCGCGTACTGCCCGCGCCTCATTACCGACAGTCGCTGAGCACCACCGGGGTGCCTGTGTGCGCAGCAGCGCTCCGCACTCGGCGACGCGTGCTGCATCCGCTACAGGGCGTGCACGCAGCGCAGCGCCGCTGCGCGCGCTGATATGGCGCGCTGTCATCTGCACGCGCTACGCCACACGAGAGGTGCCAGTTACCGGAGGTCATACGCCCACAATGCATCCACGCCGGCATCAGAAGAGCAGGACCGGCGCAGTGATGAGCGCCTGAAGTCCGGACTATATGCTGCGCGCGCGGTTCGCACATCGAGCTGCCTTTCACGCACCGAGGAGAGCGCTGCTACACACCACAAGCGGTGCGCGCTGACACGACGCGTGCGCGTCTTTTGAAGTACATCGCTGCGGGCGCTTTCCATATGCGCAACACCGCTCGGCACGAGCGCGACGCGCGCGCATCGAGCGCGCGCAACGCTGCGCAGCGCCGCAGGACTCGAGGGAGGCGTTGCGTACGTGCAGAGCCGCAGCGCTGCGGCCGCAACCGACGCGCGCAGCCTACGACCGGGAGCTCCACACAGTCCAATCATGTCAGTATTGCAAGTGTCTGCGCGACAGCGACGACGGCGATACGCGGCGCGCGCGCTACTCGCCTTCACCCACGCGAAGCACTGCGCCGCCGCCTCCAGCAGGTCGCGCGCGTGCGCCCCGCGCGCGCCACGCATGCGGCCTGCCCCGGGAACTCTACAAAATCTACTCGAACTCTCAACGCAACCGCGATGACGACAGCGACGATGGCGAAACGCGGCGCGCACGCGACACCTCACCTTAGCCCACGCGAAGCACTGCGCTGCCGCCTCCAGCAGGTCGCGCGCGTGCGCCCAGCGCGCGCCACGTACGCGGCCTGCCCCGGGAACTCTACAAAATCTACTTGAACCCGCAATGCGACGGCAACGCGCGGCGCGCGCCCACTCACCTTGGCCCACGCAAAGCACTGCGCCGCCGCCTCCAGCAAGTCGCGCGCCTGTGCCCAGCGCGCATCACGCGCAAAGCTCACGACCGGGAGCTCTACAAAGTCTACTGCAACTTTGAGTGCGCAGGGAGCTCTAGAAAGTCTACTGCAACTTGCAATGCAACAGCGACGCGCGCGCACGGCCCACCTTCGCCCACGCGAAGCACTGCGCGGCCGCCTCCAGCAGGTCGCGCGCCTGCGCCCAGCGCACGCGCGCCACCGCCGCACCCGCGTGACGCCACGCGCACGGCCTAAGATAGGGAGCTCTACAATCTGGATCATGTAATCATCAAAGCTGTCAGCGCGACAGCGACGACGGCGATACGCGGCGCGCACGCGACACCTCACCTTCGCCCACGCGAAGCACTGCGCGGCCGCCTCCAGCAGGTCGCGCGCCTGCGCCCAGCGCGCGCGCGCCACCGCCGCGCCCGCCTCCTCGCGCAGCCTCTCGCCGTCCTCCAGGGCCCAGCGCTTGGCGTTAGCGCGCTGCGCGGGGCGCGTGGGGGAGGAGGAAGGGGGGCGCCCCCCCCCACCCCCCCTGCCCCCCCCTTTTCCCCCTCGTCCGCCGCCTCGCGCCGCGCCCAGCTGAGGAGGTCGTGGACGCGGTCGTAGTCGCCCGCCGCGCGCGCCTGAGAGGGGGGGGGGGGGGGGGTATGGAGGGGCAGGGGAGGTATCGCGGTGTGAATAGGGTCGTCTGGTGCAGGGTCGGGTTTACGCAGAGGCGGAGGGGGGGGGGGAGGCGCTGCGAGGAGTGCTACATGGCACGTGCAAAGTGCAACGCGGTGTTACGCAGTCGACAGGAATTTAGGTTGCACGGGGGGAAGGGGGGGGGGAAGGCGTCGCATCTAGCACAGCGCAGCGCCTGCGGCAGCCGGAACTGACGTGACCCCCACCGACATACGTGCAGTGGAAGGCGTGCTGTCACAGTGTCAAGGCTTGGGCTGCTGTACCTGTCCAGGTTGTCGACGCACCAAGAGAAACTTCAACTGTTACTCAAGGCGCCGGCGGTTCCGCCGCGCGAGACCGCATTTTCAATCAGTTACCACGATACCCTCCGCTTTCGTGTCCTGCACCGAGTAGACCGCCACCCTGCCCATCTGCTGCACATTATTGGGCGCACCGCCTTGTTGGCGGCGTCCAGCGGCAGCGTTCGTCCGCGCCTCTCGACCAGCCCCTGACGCAACAGTGCAGCGCCGCTCCGTCCGTGTCAACCGCAGCAAACGCCTTCATGGGCGCCTCTGGAACGCCCACATGGCAAGCGACCACCCTCCACCACCTCATACTTCAAGTTGCAGTATGCGGCAATCCGCCGCCGGCGCGCGACACTGAGTCGCGCGGCCGCTGTCCCGCCGCTGAACCATCCCCCACCAATCGCCGCGCCCATGCGCCGCTACGCCTGCCGCACTGCTAATCTATACTTTTATGTCCGCCGCACACAGCACTAACTGGCCGACCGACATATACAGGCCTCTGCGCCCGACCTGCCGCCATGCAGCCTCCCGCAGACAGCATCGGACGCATTGCTCGGCCTGCAGTGCTTCCAGATGATCATCGCCTTTTTCATTCACCGCCCCATTACCTCGCGGACAGCGTCAGATGTGTTGCGCGGGGCGCAGCGTGCGATGCTTACACCACCGTCCCATGCGCACGCGCGCGCGCACGCACCTGCTGCACGGCGCGCATCGCCGCGTCCGCGCGCAGCCGCGACAGCGCCGCGCCCGCCTCCGCCGCGCGCGCGTCGTCGCGCGCCGCCGCGCTGAACATCTCCCGTGCTGCGCCGAGCGCCGCCGCCGCCGCCTCCCAGTCCTGCGGCGGCGCCGCCGCCGCGCGCGCCGCCGCGGCGCTGCGGTCGCCGCGCGCGAGCGCCGCCTCGCGGCGCGACAGCGTGTCCACGGCGTCGGCGCTGCCGCGGCGGACCTGCGCATATAGTAAGTAGTACTATGTGAGTGGTGCCGCGGAGTGGGCGCGTAGGCAGGTGCGCATCCGGTCGTGGTGCTCTTCTGCTGTATAGAGTTGTGCAAGTGCGCACGTGACTCATGTAACTGTGCATGATGTAAGTGCGCAGAGCGAGGCGGCGGCGGCGGCGGCGCTGCCGCCGTGCGCCGCAGCGACGGGCCCGTCGGCTGCCGTGCGGGGTGGGTTGGCCTGCGGGCCTCTGCGACTCATTCACATTCATGAACAGATGGTGGACGTGCACTGGCGCCGAATGTGCAGGAACGAGCCCGCGGATTGCGCCGCGCGTGCATCGGTGCGATCAGCAGCAGTCGCCGTTGCAAGCGGCTTGCAAGCCCGTATGCAGCAGTGGCACAGCTGGCCGCACTGCTGTGCAACGGTCTGTGCACTTTGCTCCAGAAGGCACGTGGTGACACAACGTCTACACAACAGCGCTCGACGCCTGCCGTGAACGCCATGTCGCGCCTCGGCGAATGGCGGCTGCGCGGCATGGCCGACACGGCAGAGCGGAGCGCCGATGCCGCCGCCGTCGCGCACACCCAGGTGCTCAGAGACAGGAAAGTGCAGGCCGCCACATCACACAAGGGCGTGAGTGCGAACTGGACTGAGCAAAGGCTGGTGCAGGGAGAATGGGGGGCCGTGGCCTGCCCCCCCCCCCATCCCCCCATGCGAAAAGATCCAAATCGGGCATCGTGTGGCAGTGCTCACCAGGGCGTAGGGCGACGCGTCGCCTGCGGTCCTTGCGCGTTTTTTCTCCGGCGATCTCTCCGGCCTGGCGCGCAGCGCTGCCGCGCGTGCCGCTGCGGCGCCCGCTCCGGCGGCGCTGTGCATGGGCGCAAGGTAGACGGATGCGGAGACTGGCCGGGCGATCTTTGCGGGCATGCGCCCCGTCTCCTGGCTGTAGCCGTGCAGGTTGACGGCGTTGAGCTGCTGTATCTGTGGCAAGGAGCGCAAACCATATAAGTGCATCTGTTACGCCCATCGCAATGGCTTGACATAAAGGCACTTGCGGCTAACCATCCCTTGTCACCTAGAGCTCAACGATATTTTTATTCGTTTTTCAATAAAGATCTTGACCATACAGCAGCGTTGATTCATTTGTCGACGGCCACTTTTGTTCTGCATAATGCGCATTGCTGCTGCAAGGTCTGAGAAGTTGGTGAAGATTGCGTCGTTTCTGTGCATGTATGAGACTTCTAACCTGCTTGGCCACCACAGAGGATGGAGCAAATGGGCCAGGCGAAACGGGCTGCGTAACCCTGCTCAGCCCTTCCGGCCGCCCCCTCGGCGCGCCCAGCTTGAGCTTCTCCACTCCGACGCATGCCGTGCGTGGGCGCTCCATCATAAACACAGACTTGGGACGCTTGCGAGACATCGACGGCGACGTGCCTGGCCGCTGCGCTTCCGGATCAATGTTGCCACTGCGTGATGACATGATGGTTGCTCTGGGTATGCCAGCCACCTGTGGGACTGACCCCAGCGGTGTGCTGCCGATGTAAGAAGAGCCCTATTCACATGCCACCTCTAAGTCACGCCCTAAGACGCGCCTCTCCAGACTGAGTACAGCCTGCGTGTCTTCAAATCTCTTCAGTTACCGCCACCGTAACCGACGAGAATTGGGGAAAGATCGCACACGCTTCGAGACGACGATGGGACGACGAATAGAAGAGGCGCTCATTCCAGCTCGTTTCCTCACCACACTGGGCCACTTCCTGGCTGTTTTGATCCTCGCGGGCAGCAAGGCCACTGTCGTGAACGCTGGCCTTGCGGGAGGCCAGCCCAGCGCCGATGACATTGCAGCAGCCAACTCTGAGGTCAATGGGGCACTCATATTCGCTCTGTTTTGCTTCTTGCTGGACTTTGCGGGGCTGGGCTTTGGCTTCTCTGCCTTCATGCCCAAGGTGCGTGCGCTTCCAGCATTTGCAGCCTATTGCTGTTCTGCTTCGAGCACCTCTGACTGCATGCAAAGATCCTCTGGCTTGCAGGTGCTGACATGTGAATGACCCAGGCCTTGATGACTTGATGACAATTACATGAATGCTGTGTGCACCGCAGCATCCCTTGAAGAATTGCAAGCTGGTGCCGACACGGCTCAAGCACACCAAATACGTGGCCACAATCGACGAAATAAATATCAACAAGATGCACCCTTGTGCTCCACATGCGAGTCAATCACAGCTTCAACCACCGCCGATGCTCAGCACCTTAATGAAATCCTGCTAGAAGTTGGTCTCACCTTGCTGCCGTGTGGGAATACTTCATTGCATTGCTTGCTCTGTTGCTGCAGGTGAATGCGCTACAAATACTGGTGCATTTTGCAGGCGGCGTGCTGACGTCGAGGCTGGTCGTGGAGGAGTGGGACTATCGGGTATTCTGGTGAGCCTAGCACATGATGCCCGGGTGCCTTTGGCAAGAAGAACGTTTGGGAGCTACTGTGCTGCCTGTGACTGGGCGTGGTGCTGCAGCGAACTTCACGAGCTCGTGCTCCGCGGCGCTGAGAGCGCGTCTTGTGGACCTGGCGACAGACATTACAATGCAATGTAATGTAGGAGATCGTCACTGGCACAAGATCTTGCTGCTTGACCCGTTGATCATGTGACATGCACTACTGCTCCGCAAACTGCACTGCCTGACAATGCTTCAGAGTCAACATTGCCACTGCGAAACATCTGTTGATCAATACAAGCAAAGTGTTGCTGGAGTAGCAAACACTGAGGTAATGCGGATGTTGATCAGGCTGGTGCTGACGCCCCCTCTGGCACCAGATCACCAGCACGCAAAGCAAAACTTGAAAATGAGAAACACGGCGGAAGTTGTAGGATGCGCAAACATTCACGATGAAGCTCTGTTTGTACTCTTGAGGTATGCTCTTAGATGTACCGACTGATGATCCCCCAGCGCTCACTATAGACTGGCCCTTCATGTCCTTTCTTTGCGCAGGTACATTGTTGCCATGTGCAACGTGCCAGCGGCAATCGCGGAGCTGCTGGTGATGGCGCTGATCTTCGGACTCAAGGTCTATTCGTACTAGATGCGCGTGCCGTCGCCAACAACACCGTCACAAAGCAAGCGGCTGCTGCGCCGCGAGCTCGCGCCACGGATCACGAGACAAGGAGTCACGTGCGCAGAGATGTGTCCACGAGGAACCCGTCGGCGCTGGCAATGCGCGGCACATGACATCATGGGGCAACCTGCCAAAGGCTCACTGTGCCTCCACGCTCAGCAGGGGCTGGCATCAGTGCTCGGCGGGGACACCCCGTGAGGCCGAGCTTAGAGCTCATCGTGCTGCCTAGCACGCAGCGCAATGCTGCCTCGAATGTGGGTGGAACATGTGATATCAGGGTGGAACACCAGGCGTTGCCGCAACCCACCTGCACAACCCTCGCAGCTGTGGTGTGACAAGCAGTCAGCCACCCATCGGGGGTCATCATGACGACACTAATGAGAATACATGATGCAGCCAGCGCACTCTTCATTTGCTAGCAAGTGAACATGCAGATGCTCTGTGCTGCTGCCGCTGCACTGGGTGACATTACATTCTGCGCTGTATATGTTTTGCGGGGGAGTATTGAGCATAATGCAGTGCAGTCAGTTGGTTGTTCTTCCAGCGATCTGTGTTTGACTGGTGCCTGCGCTCATTGTGCTGTCAGTCAGTGTCAATGGCGAAACTGTCGACACCCAAACCCTGGGAAGCTTCCCAGTATGAGCACGAGATATCGATGAAGTTACTATTTGGTGCACAGTAGTCCTGTGCTACAGTCGCCGCGAGACGTGCTGAGCCATGCTGCTGGCCCTTACAGATCCACCGTTGGGGGAGTTGTCCCGAGCAGGTCAAAATGATTGCGATAAAATCGCATGTCATGCTGGGCCCTATCCTTTAGCTCCTTAGCGCACAGGGTACAACGGAGCAGCCAGCGAAAGAGTGCTTGGTGGAGCACAGAAGCTGTTGGCCGCTTGTGCGTGAGCTCTGACGGGGTCTGGTGTATTCTCATCAAGATACACTGGAGCAGGATTGGAGCAGCGCACGCGACCAGACAGGAAGCGACCAGCGCCAGCAACACACGGCAGTGGTGCAGGCAGTAGCCTGGACGCAATCCGATGAGGAAGCCAGCAGGGCTACTGTGGAATGGCTCCACAGAAGGAGCTGGTCCGAAGCTGCATATCATTGGCGAGGAGCTTGAAGAGGGAGGGAGGCTGAGACTGGCGGACGCCACGGTGACGGTGGTGATCAAGCGCTCGCATGAGCGATTCTTGCCTCCAGGCTTCAACAAGTGCGCAGTGCTGTGGGAGCAGCACCTGATAGCTGTGCACGACAGCTGGGCAGCGTTCCTCGCAGAAGACAAGGCTCATGGCGGGAACCAGGACAGTGCCCGACCCGAGCCGACCCCCGTGGCCTTCTTCTTCGACACGTTCTACACCAAGCTGTTCTTCGCCGCGCCAAAGCTCGCAAGCATTCTGGGCGACAACATGGTGCGGCAGAGCCGCACCCTGGTGCGCATGACGTGCGAGTGCGCGGGCCTCCTGGAGTCCCTGACCAGCGGCAAGGGGCTGGGGGGTCTGGAATCCGTGGCGCGCGACAACATCGGCGTGGGCCTGCGCGCCGAGCACTACGAGCCGATCGCCACGACGCTGCTGCAGGCCCTGGAGACGTGTCTTGGGGAGCAGGCGTGGACGGCGCCGGTGGCGCAGTCCTGGCTACGAGTCATCGCGCTGTTCGTCAACGTCAGCGTCAGCGCCACCGTCGCGGCGCTGGAGGCGCGCGTCCCGCCGGAGTCGGAGGCGGACCAGCTGTTGGCGTACGCCGCCTTCCGCGCGCACGCGCCGCCGCCGTCGCCGCTGCCAGCGACGCCGCCGCTGTCGCCGCCGCCGCACGACGGCGGCGGCGACAGCAGCGCGCCGGAGTCGCCGCTGCGCGATGACGACGACGAGTACAACAGCGACGGCGAGTGGCCCACGCTCGTGACGCCGCCGCGCCGCTACGACGACGCTCTGGACTCGTCGCGCTCTAGCGTGCCGCCGAGCTGGCGCGTGCGCAGGCCTGAGGGCGCGGCGCCAATCCACGGCGGCAGCGGCGCCGGCGGCGGCGACGGCAGCGGCGGCGAAAGCGGCAGCGGCGTCAGCGGCACTGCTCGCCACAGGCGCGTCACGTATGGCACGCCGTCGGGAGCAATGGCGTCGGGGCTGCAGTTTGCCTCTCCAGGCAGCGCGCAGACGCCGCCGCACGGCAGCAGCAGCGGCGGCGGCGGAAGCGGGCTGACGCGGAAGCTCAGCGCGCGGCTCGCGCGCAAGACGAGCTGGCGGGGGGCGGCGGAGCACGACGGCAACGGCGCAGCGTACGCTCACGGCGCGAACGCTGGCGGCGGTGCGGCGGCGGCGGCGGTCACGGGCATGGGCGCCGCGGAGCTGCTGGCGTTCGTCGAGCGCAGCGCGCCGGCGGCGGTGTGCGCCAGCGCTCAGGAGGTGGCGCGCGCGGTGCTGCTGTGGCTCGCGCCGTACTGCAGCGCGCGCGAGAAGAGCCTCGCGCTGGAGGCGGCGGCGCGCTGGGCGTGGAAGCTGCTGGCGGTGAGTGCCGCAGCGGCGGCGGCGGCGGCGGCGGCGGCGGCGGCGGCGCGTGCATGATAGATGCTGCCCTGATTGCATGGCGCGGTACTGTAGCGGCAGCAAACACGTCTAGGCTGCTGCACAGCAGCGCGCAGCGCTTCTGGAGGCGTCCGGCTCATTGCTACTGCATGCGCGACAGCCACCAACCAGAGCATGCAATGCGGCGGTGTTGGCGCGCTGCTTGCGGTGCCGCGTGCCTTCCGGCTGCCGCTCGCCTTGCCCTTGACTTCAGCAGTCGGACTGTTACGACGCCTCACATCTTATGCTCTCACGCAGCTGGTAGATTAGCAGTGATGGACATTTCAGCAGCGCTCAACTTGAGGCGCATAGCAATGCGTGCGCGTAGCCCGCCACCCCCCACCTCACCACCACCATGCGCGACACCCCTCCCATTGCAGCTCCCCGCGCGCCCGCTGCTGCGCGCCACTCCACAGCAACAAGAGCAACAAGACAACGCCGCCCCCTGACAGTGCAGCAGTGCTCATCGCCCACGCAACAGCGCTCACCTCCCCTCTTCCCCCCCCCCCGGTCCCGATGCAGATTGACAGGAACGACAAGGCAGCGCTCAACCGGCGGCGCGCCGCGCTGCGCACGTACCTGCCGCTGCTCGTCCCCGCCATCCTCGCGTGCGTCAGCGCGGGCGAGGCGGCAGCAGCGGCGGCGGCTGCGGAGGCGGAAGCGGCGGCACCCGCAGCAGTAGCAGCGGCTGGAGGGCTGCACAGCAGCAGGGCGCAGAGCGCGGCGCGGGAGCTGCAGGTGGAGGCTCTGGACACGCTGTCGCAGCTGGCGCGGTACCTGCAGGTGACAAATGAACTAAACTATACTTCGAAGTACGAAATACATGCTCGTTGGTGCTCCTTTATGCTGTTGAAGCATACCAAACTGTGCGAAGTGTAGTCTTTTAGTGTTTCCGGATACATACTTCGAAGCATGACTTTACTGTCAACGTACGTGTATGGCGTAGATGGGAGTCGCAGGCGAGTAGCAGAGCGGCAGGAAGGCAGAGGCTTGTAGGTTGGGTGGCGGCAAGGCCACAGCGGCAAGTGCTTGCTGTGGCTCGGACTTGACGCTGTTGTGTGTTCAAACAAGGGGCTGCGGCAGTGACGCTCCACTTAGGGGGTGTGAGATTGAAGCTGCGTAATGTGGGGCTACCAGTGCTCCCTGACTACGTCATGGGGACCAGGCGTAGAATGAGTACTGGTTGCAAGCCCCGGGGGGAAGCCGACAGTGCGCCAAATCACATCTCGGTCTGACAGGCAGAAGCTGCATAATGTTGGACTACCAGTGCTCCCTGACTACGTCATGTATGAATATACTTCTATACAGGATGCTTGATTTGTGTGTGCGTCGGGCTTGCGAGACGGCGTTGCGTGTGCTCAGGGTTAGCGTCAATGTTAGGGTCAGATGTGGCGGGGCAAATTGCGCAGGTTCAGCGATGCACGCAGCGGCAGCGGCCGAGCGGTGGGTTCACATGGCACCGCGGTGCCGTCTGCAGACTTCGCAGCATGCCAGCACCGCACATGATGCTGCAACGTATGTTAGGTTCCTCTATGGAAAGAGCTACGTACTCACTGCGCTCATTTCGGGTCTGGTTTGTCATGGCAAGTGGTATGCATCCACAGCGCCTTCTTCAACAATGACACTATTATTGCGTGCCCGGCCATTGCAAAGAAGGCACTGTAGCTGTATCTTCCGACAATTCAAGACGACAACGCCTCCAAGATGTGGATGTGCTCAGGTATCACAGCTGCATCAAAGCTGGCCACTGCTGTTGATCCTGAAATGGTACAATGTCTGCAGTATCGATGACCACATGGTACTTCAGCAGAGGGACTGTCGTCACAATGCCCTGGCCTGCAAACAACACCAAGCTTCAAGCTAGGGTCAGTCCATGAATAAGAACACATCCTTTACCCAGGCCCTAATCCTGACCCAGGGCAACAATATACAAGGGCGCGCATCAAAAGCTGCACCTGCCGATGTCGCGCACCAGCGCCCCCGGAAAAGTAAGCTGAGATCACTTTGCATCTACCGCCACCAGTGACCGCATCATCAGCCGCGTTTCCGACGCGATACACATGTGCGTAACCGCAGCACCGTCTTGTGCTGCCGCCGCCGCCGCCGCCGCCTCCATCTCCGCAGGCGCGCTTCTGCGACCATGCGGGCGTCGTGCGCGCCGCCGTCAGCCCGCTACTAGCGAGCGGCGACGCCGCAGTGCGCGCGCGCGCCGCGTCGGCGCTCGCCGCGCTGGCGCTGTGCGACGCCGGCGCAGACGCGGGGGCGGCGGCGGCGCCGCGCGCGCTGGCGGCGGTCGCGCTCGAGGCCCACGCGCTGCTGCACCAGGTGTGTATGAATGCACTTCAAAGTTGAAGTGTGTGTGTTGTGCTGGGATGTGGATGTCAGTGAGCACGGCGCGTCTCGTGCGCGGAGCTCGGTGGCGCAGCTGCGGCGCCGTCGCGTCGCCGTCGTGGTGTGGTTTGTGTGCGTACGCTGTGTGCGTGCTGCAGGCCGGCAGCGCATTGCACACACCGACTGTCGCACTGGCACAGTCTCAATCAGGTTTGGCTTATCCGGCGGCCGATGTGCCCTGCGGCATGCGCCTGCGCACTCTTTGGCACCAGTTGAAGTGCATGTAACTGCACGTGGTGACGCGGCTTAATGCTGAGCGCTGGCGAGTGACGCGCTGACGGGGATTCTCGCCACCGCGTTGACAACAGCTGCACACGAGCACTGACACGACACACACACCCTGTGCCCCGACATAGCCGCCCCTCGTGCGTCGCCTGCCCCGAGTGCCGCTTAGCAATCACCTGCCGATGACGGGATGTTGCTGGTCATGTGAACCATACAACAAGACATTTGCATCATTTCTTGGTAGTTTTCAAACACGTTTATCGCACCTCACACGCCGTGTGTGGGTCAACAAGGCACGTTTCATTCATTTTTTGGTCTGCTTGTGAAACATGTACTTCAAGAAGTATCGCACCTCACACGCCGTGTGACGTCGCGTCGCGTGCGCCGCCGCCGCCGCCGCCGCGCTGCAGGCGTGGCCCGACACCGACGTGAATATGGGCGGCGTGATGCTGGACTCGGACGCCGCCGCCGCGCGCATCGCGCACAGGCGCCTCCTGCCGCCGCTGCCACAGGTGTGTATGTAGGTATATGCGCTGGCGTAAGCTGCGCACCGTTGCTACTTGAAGTCGCAGTACACGCGTGTGTGTGTGCGCGCGCTGGCGTAAGCTGCGCGCCGTCGTTGGTCACTCGACGTGGCAGCCGATCCGCTGATGGGCCGCTTGATGATAGAGCATACAGCTCATGAGATTTGCGGTCTATGCGCACAAAGCGCTGTGCTGCAGGAAAAAAAAAAGCGCGGGGATCATTCGTGATGCCGCCGTGCTCTTCGAATGCGCTGGGCGTAAGCGGCAGCTACCTCGCAGCACGCGGCGCGACGAGTCTGTGGCGCTGCCGCCGGCAGCGGCAGCGGAGCAGCGACAATGCGCACCACCGCGCTCTACGTTGACTCGTTGAAGTGGAAGAAGCCTCCTCTTCCCAGGAGTCTCAGGCAGGGGGCGGTGCATCACTCCCTCTCGCCGCTGCCCCCCCCCCCCCCAGACACCTGCGACGTCTGCTGTGACCCTATCGCCTCCGCTGTTTGAACATGTTCAGTGACGCTCTGCGTGCGCTGTGCGTCATTTTGGGACCTCAACTCAAACTTCAACTGCAGCGCTCCGCTGACTGAACGCGCCGAGGCGATGCGGTCCGTGCGCTGTGTGTCTTTGTTGGGACCTCAAATTAAACTTCAACTGCAACGTTCCGCTGACCTCCGCGCGCGCAGGAAGACGTGGACGACGTGGAGCGTTGTGCGCGCGCGCTCGCGCGCCGCCTGCCGGCCCTCGTGAACGTCCTCTGCCGCCTGCTGGCGCGGCACGGCGCCGCGGCGGCGGCGGCGGCTCACGCAGCGGCGGCGGCGGCAGCGGACGCGGAGGCCGGTGAGCGCTCGCACTCACAATGTGCTGCAGATTCCTGGTTCAGGTTCTGCCGGGTGCTGTGGGAGGGGCGTGGACGGCGGGACAGAAGGTGGCGCGTACGAGCGTGTGTTGCGGCGTGCGGGCATGCATGCGTGTGTGCATAGCCGCTGCTGTAGACCGGCGGCTGCAGCAGCTCCAGACATCGTGGATGTGGTGCTCTGCAGGTGCGCGGTCGGTGTGCCCGGGCCTTGCTTGGCGCCGCCTGCTTTGTCAGCTCGGCAGGCCCGGCGGGTGGGCAGCGTTGTTCGAGCTTTGAAAGTGGGACTGCTATCACAACGAGAGCGAGCCAGCGCGACGGGGGGGGGGCGGGGGGCTCTGTTGCGCCGCGTGGGGATGTGCGTCCCGCACTGTTGCTGCGGTGGATCACGCGCGCGCATGCGAGTGCCGTTTTGAGACACCCTTGGGTTACGGTTAGGGTTAGGGTGACTCCGTGCCATGACAACATGAGTCCGCTGATCCCCCGCGGCTTCTTGACCCTCACCCTACAAATACCAACCCTAACCCTAATCCTAACCTCAAACCTGACCAAACTTACCCAAACCCTAACCCTGGTCCTATCCCCGTACACAACCGAATCTAACGCCTGTGACGACCGTGCCTTGCGCGCTGCTGCCAGCGACCGCAGCGCCTGCGGGGAGCGCCCCCGTAGAGCCGCACGCCGCCGCTGAAACGGCAGCAGCGGCGGCGGCGGCGACGGCCGCGAACTGGAGCGGCGCGCACGCCGCGGACGAGTACCAGTGCCTGGTGCTGGCGCTGGCGGAGCGCGTGCTGCGCATGGGCGCGCAGGCCGCCGAGCGCTGCTGCCCCGGCAAGGACGAGCTCGCGGCGGCGCTGCGCGCGGGGCTGCCGCCGCCGTCCGTCTCCTCGCGGGTGCGCGACCGATCGCGGCTGCTGCAGGCGGCCAGCATCGCTTGCCGCTGTGTTGATTGGCTAGACCTGCGTTTCCGGCGGAAGCAAAAACGTGACGCTGGTCGTAGCTGCTCCAGGCGGTTGCGCAGGGTGGTGTTAGACATCGCTGCCGCCGCCGCTGCCGCTGCCGCTGCCGTCACTGCCGCTCCCGCTGCCGCTGCGTGTACATTCATCCAACTCTCCGCGTCGTTCCTGTGCTCCACCCGTGTCGGCGCTAGTCACATCGGCCGGGCAGTGCGCCGTGCTTGCCGCAGCTCTCCAGCAGCCGAGGCTGAAAGTGCCACTGAAGGGCCACTGGCACTGAGCACTGCCGCTGATCCGCTCTGACACAGGCGCTGTGCCATATGCTCAATGAGCATGTCACTGCCGGCAGCCGCACGCTCTCAGCACCATGCTGCAATCACACTCACGCTTTCAGAACCTCTCTGATTGTCCGCTGCCGCAGGCGCTGCCGCGCGTAGCGCCCGGCGCCCTCTCCGCCGCCGCCGCGCGCGCCGCGCTGCCGCCGCTGCAGCACGCCGCGGCGACCATGCTGCTGGCACTGGTCAGCGCGCCGGCGCCGCTCGCGCTGCAGCGCCGCGCGTGCGCGTGCCTCGCGCAGTATGCTGCCGCCATGCCTGTGAAGGTGCGCCCCTCCGTCCGCTGCGCGCGCGCGTATGCGATGCATGTTGGCCTGCGTAAGGCGGTTTGCTTGTGAGCGTGCAGATGGCGCTGCTGCCGCTGCCAGGCAGCGTTGCCGCGTGAGCGCCTGCATGCAGCGGCAGCACGCCGTGCTGCCGCTGCACGCATCGAGGCGCGTGCGTACGCAGCATCACTGCCCACTGAGCGCATGCCGGCTGGCTTCAGCTTGGAGTCATCAGTGAAGTCTGAGGAGGAAGCGCTTGAAAGCTACTGCTTGCTGCCGCCGCGCTCGTTGAGGCGTATGGCATGCGCAGCGTCACCGCCCATCGTGCGCACATCAGCTGGCGCCATGTTGGAGTCGCCAGGAAGTCCTGAGGGGGGAGGTTCGAGAAGCTACCGCAGCGCGTGCGATACCGCGTCCGCTGCAGCGGCAGGGCGCGCTTCTGGCGTGCTGACAGTACCAATGCGCATTGAGCAGATGCAACAATCCAGCTTGCCTCTCACTTTCATGCTGTCTTGTCAATGCGCCTCCGCAGGGCGGCATCAGGGAGACGGCCTTTGCTGCTCTCGCCGCGGCGCTGCGCGCGCCGGCGGCGGATGGCGCTGCCGCCGCGCAGCTCACCGCCGCCGTCGCGCCGCTGCTGATTAGCGAGCTTAAGCTGCTCGTCACACACGTCGTGGACGATGGCGAGAATGTTCCTGAGAACGTTTCAAGAACGGCGCCGGTCAGCCGCGACGGGTGAGTGCTCTGGTGCTGGAGCGTTGTACGTGTCATTGTTGCGAGGTAGGCACATTGCACGAAGCACCGTGTCGTGTTGGTCACGCCCGGGCTGGCTTTGCGCCCTGAGCCAAGGACGCCAGGCCTAGAATGCTTGGAGTACACAGAAGTACACAGTTCAACAATGCCTGTGACTACACATAGCCCCGAGCGTCTCTGACTGAAGCAGCAACCCTCGCAACTGCCCCACACTCTGCATTGCGCAGCAATACCGACGACACCCACCACCCCGCCAGTCACCTGGGCGACGGCACTGCCCAGCTCACCAGCGACGCCACAGGCGCAACCGTCGCCTCCGCCACCGCCGCCGCCGCCGCCGCTGACCACCACCACCGCCAAACTTCAACTTCAACAGCAGACCTCAACCACGGCCACGGCGCCGCAGTCGACGTCGCCACCGCGGCGGCGGGCGCGCGCGCGCTCGGCGCGCTGGCGGCGGCGCACGACGCGCTGCTGAGCGCGCGCGCGCGCGGCGCGCTCGAGGCAGCGCTCCGCGACGGCCTCCTGTTCCTGGTCGACATGGGCGAGGCGCTCAGCGCCGCCGCCGCGAGCGCCATGGCGGACAGCCAGCCGCCGCCGCCGCTGGCGCCGCACGAGCAGCAGCAGCAGCAGCAGCAGCAGCACCACGGTCTGAGCGGTGAGGACCGCGGCCGCGCGCTGAGCGGGCCCGTGTTCGGGGGGATCGAGGGGGACGCGGGCAGCGGCGGCGGCGGCGGCGGCGGCGGCGCAGCGCCTGTGCGCGCGGCAGCCGCGGCGGGCGTGCCGGTGGGGGCCTTCCCGGCGGCGCGCGAGGCGCTCATAGGGCTGGCGATGCAGTACCTCGCAGGGCACAGGTGGGGGGGCGCGCTGCTGCTCAAAGTACTCGAGAATTGCCCATGCACGTGTGTGGCAAGTGAAGTGGTTCATGTGCACTTCCAGCATTGCACGCGTGCACTTTGAGTTGCCAGCACAATGTGCGCGGGATGAGTCACTGGTGTTGGCCATGCATTGCGCACCTGCACCGTGGTGCCGCGCGATGACGTGCTGCCATCGACCATGGCAGGTAGTATGGTGCGACTCCAGTGACAGCCGTGCACTGCACATGGTGTTCTCCCTCTTCGGTTGACCCTGCTACTGCATGTGCGCCATGAGGCTGAGCCAACAGCGCCGCTGCTGCAAGCGCTGTCTCAACCCGCTGCCATCCCTGTGCATCGATCATTCCCTCCTCCTTGATTCCATGTGTTGACCGCCGTCGCATGCGTCACCCGGTTCATGCATCGACCTCAGTGGCCGCGCACCATAGCAAAGAGCAACCGCTGCTGCCGTCTGGTCTCATTCGCGTCTTCGCCTGGGCCGGGGCACTATAGAGGAGCGTCAACTGCTGCTGCCCCCCCTTTAGTCTCAGTTGCCTCTGCACCCCGCGCCCCCCCAGGCGCAACGACAACGTACCGCTGCACGCGCCGCTGCACGCGCTAGCTGAGGCGGCTCACGGCGGCGTGCTTGCACGACATCGTCCGGCAGCGCGCAGCGACCGCGCTGCGCCACGCGCCACAGCGCATGGTCGACTGCCGCTCCCTGCAATCTCACTCGCCCCTGCGCCCTGCGTGCAATCTGCACTGCAGGCTCAGCGACAATGCGCCGCTGCACGCGCTGGCCAGGGCGGCGATGGTTGCGTGCGCGCGCGCTATGAAATGCCGCACCGCCGCAGCGCGTAGCGACCGCGCCGCGCCACGCGCCACAGCGCATCATCTACTGCTGCTCCCTACCCGTCTCATTGGAAAGTGCCTGCGCCTCGCTCCGCAGGCTCAGCGACGACGCGCCGCTGCACGCGCTGGCCAAGGCGGCCATGGTGGCGTGCGCGCGCGACGTGGACGCGCGCGTGGCAGCGGCGGCGCGCGACGGCCTCGCGCAGCTCGGCGTGGAGCGCCGCCCGGCGTCGTTCCTCAAGGTGCGTCAGCGCTCAGGTGCAGCCGATCGAGGCGATCCCCGCGTCCGCAGACAAGCGCGTAAAGTGTGTCGCGCGCGGAACCACGCATGCAAGAGTAAGCGTTGTTCGTCAAGGTGCGTCAGCGCTCAGGGGGGGGGGGCTTGCGGCGCCCCTGACGTTACAAACAAGCGCGTACGTGCATGTCGGACGCGTCGTTCGTCAGGGTGCGTCAGCGCTCAGGAGGGAGTGCATTCTGCGCCCCGGACTGCACGAACACGCACATAAAGTGTATGGGACGCCAGGACACCGCGCGCAAAGTAGACGAGTCAAGGTGCGTCAGCGCTCAGGGGGGAGGTGCATGCGGTCCGCCCGCGTGCACAAACCACGCGCGTAATGTGTGTCGGGCGCGAGGACAGCGCGCGCGCAGCGTAGACGTTGCGAAATCCCAACCGTTGCCCGCATGTAGCTGTGTGTCATGTCGGGTGCGAGGACTTCGTGCGTGAAGTAGGCGTTGCGAAGCGTCAAGGGTTGCCTGGGTGTACCTGTCACTTGCAGTCGTGCGCGGTCCCCCCCTTTCAAGGCCTGTGACTGCGCAGCAGCTACTGTCGTGGTGCGCGGCCTTGAAGTTGCTGTCTCTGCGATGCTCTTGGGAGTAAGCCAGCATTTAAGCAGCGGCTGGGTGCACCGCTGGGTGTGCCGCAGCGCTCAGTCGGTCAGCGCGCAGCAGCAGCTTCAAGCATTGCAGTCAAGCAAATGAACAGGTTGCTGCCAAGGTCCCATCCTCCGAGCGCTGAAGTCTGCAATGCGTTTGCTCTGCGCAGCGGGCAGAGTGTCACGTGGCTCCAAACGCCACTTTGACTCAGGCATTCAACAGCGCCGGCTGCTGTACAGCACGCGCAGGTTCCCTCCCGCGCACCGCACCGCGGCTCGCACACCGAGGCACCAGCCCTCGGCAGCTGCTCACCAGTCACTCAATCGACGCGCGCAATCTCATTTGCGCGAGAGTCGCGAGCTGAGCTGAGCGGTGCCATCCACCCCCACGGCGCAGGCGGCCAACGTGCTGGGCATCACGCTCCAGCAGGCGGCGCCGCTGCTGCCGCCGCCGGTGCCGCGCCTCGGGCGGCGTCTGTCGCGCAGCTCGAGCCGCGGCGACCTGGCTGCAGAGGCGGCAGCGGCGGCGGCGGCGGCGGCGGCAGCGCAGGGGCCGGAAGCGCCCGTCGCACCAGCGCCGATGCTGGCGGCGGCGGCGGCAGCGGCTACCGTCAGCCGCAGGGCGCGCAGCGGCAGCGACAACTCCGAGCTGACCCAGTCGTGGCACGTGAGGTACGCCCTATTATGCTTACTGCCATGCCGGTGATTGAGTGCTGTTCATGGTTGGAAGTCCGTGGTCAGTGCATGTGACTGGTGCTCTCGTGTCAGGTGGCGGAGCTTGTGGCTGACGCACTGTGATGCCCGTGGCCCGCCGCGCTCGCGCCGTGCCCCGCGCAATGTGTGATGCGTGCGTGGCTCGTGGCCGGTCCGGCAGCGGCATGCGCTCGCTCACTGCCTGCTCCGAGCACCGCACCCTCAACAACTGCACCTCGCACGTGCTTCGCAAGTGGGCATGCAAGCTTGAACTTGTGTCCGCAGCTCAGCTCCCTCCCGCCCGCTCACTCTTCAACTGTGAAGTTGCAGAGTCACGCGCCACCGCACTCTCTGCCGCGCCGTGCATGCCTGACTGCGCGGTCATGTTGGGGCCCTTTCAACGGTGCCACGCCTATCCCGCGCAGCGCTCCAGTGCCCTATCACTCATCATCATGTGCCGTTACGATTGCACCTACGCATGTGTCGCCATGCAGCATTTCGCGTGCGTCTCGGTCATCGGCACGGCCTCCCGGTCCTGACCCCCCCCCCCCCCTGACCCTCCCCCCGACCCCGACCCCGCTTCTCCATGCAGGCGCCAGGCCTACCTGAACACTGCGCAGTGCGCAGCCTCGGCGTCGCCGCCGCAGCTGCCACGTGCGCGACGCCGCAGCGGCGGCAGCGCCGATGCTGCGGCAGATGTCGCGGAGGCGGCGGCAGCGGCGGCGCAGACTGCTGCCGCCACCGAGCGCGGCAGGCGGCGGAGCTGCGGCCCCGGCGCATGACGTGCAGTAGTCTAAAAAATATTGGCGTGGCGCCCGCACTTGCAGCAAGATGGGGGGCGCGATGAAAGGGGGGGGGGGGAGGACGGTGTGCATGTTGCTTTTTTATCTTATTCAGCGCCGCACGGCCTGGTGCGTGCTCTCGTGGTAGCATGGCTCAGCAGCGGCAGCAGAGGGCTGTGCGGGGGCAAACGGCGCCTGTGCGCACAGGGATCAAGCAGAAAGTGCACACGTGGCACTTTGTGACATTGGCGCAGTTGCGCCGAGAACGGATACGCACCACAGCAGCCCTACGGCGACGACACGTCAGTTTCCAGAGCAGCTGGCGCTTGCGTCGCTTTCAAGTGCTACACTCCTGGCCTTTTGCATCCAAGTACCACCCGCTAAGTACAGCTTTCGCCGTTGAAGCCCTGCCTTCAGATGAGGACAGGAATAAACATACATCAGCTACCGTAGTGTTTTTTTCCGTGCGACTGCGACCGGCCAATGCCGTCCCAGTTGCTTGTGTATGTTGGCTCATCCGCCCTAGGGCTAGGGCTAGGGCTAGGCTTTGCGTCATGGTTCCAGCATGCTTTTCAGATTACCATCCATGCCTGCTTGCGGGCAAACAGATTTACAGCAAGGTACTATACCAATGTTACAAATAGCGCAGGCTCATTGTGGTGGCACTAATGGGTGCCTGGGTCTGAGGGTGGCACTTGCCAGACATGTATGTCTTTCTTCTGCAATAATTTACGGCCACAAGCGCTGTCCCAGCAGTAGGCACATACATCGACACAAACGTCACGTGCGGTCATTTAATGTCAATCGCGGTTCATTCAAAGCTTGAGAATGAGCTATGATAATCCACATTCATTGCGCTGCTGTCCTGCTACACGCCGCCATGTGGCTGTGTTGTCGCGGATTCCACAATGTAGCCAGCGCCATCGCAGTGTGCAGCTGTTCGCTGCTGCATGCATCATCACAATGCGCAGCTGCTTGTGCACGCATTGCATCGACCGCAGACCAAGACGGGGAGCGGCCTGTAGGAGCGCTCGCGATACCATTAAGGCCTGCAATCGAGCAGGGTTGGCGGTTGAAGCCATGCTTCAGTCATTTCTCCAATGTGCGTACAGCTGCTTGAGCAAGGACCGTGCTTTGGCAAGGGGCGGGATGAAGAAGCGCATGCTGCCTCACCACTGTAGGGTTGGCAAAATCCGTATTTCTGAAAACCATATACTGATAAAATACCGTATTTTGCCGTATTTTCCGTGTATACGTATTTCTAAACCGTATCTGACAAACGCATATCACCAGTACAGGCGTTTAAACTTCAACTTCAACTTCAAAAGTGAAGCAGCTAAACCAGACACTTGTAAAACATAAATACAAGCAAACACACTTGAAAATAACATCATGTATGTGCGTAATTAGCCTAGTGTAGATATTGCCCTACTCCTTCATCCCCCCATCTGCATGTTACATGTTGACAACCTCTTCCTCCGCCGCCTCCATCACTGTAAGCATGACTTCCTCATCTGTCTTGCGCTCAGCAGCCTTATCATTGCCTTTAATGAACACTAGCTTCTCACCACGCTCAAGTGCAAGCCTGCTGCGGCACTTAGGGTACACATTGCCCCACAGGGACCAGTTGCGCTCGGTTGCACATGCAGTCACGTGGAACGACAGCAGGCGCACTGCCACCCGCGACAAATGAGGAAAATGCTCGCGACCATAGGTCTGCCACCAGCCGCGGCGCATGCTGCTGTCAGCGAGCTCAACCTTGCCCTTAGGCAGCGATGTACGCTTGGTCAACGTAGGCAACGCAGCCCACATGGGCTCGGGAAGGGGTGCAAGCTGCAACTTGACAAGCTCAGCCTCAACAGCCTCTGCATGCTCCCCTCCCCCCATATCCAGAAAGCACTCTTGCGCACCCTTGCTCTCTAGCCTGCTGAGTTTACTGAAAGGCAGAAACCACTCCCCATCAACCTTATAGGCGTAGACAGGGTCAAGCACATATGCTGCAGGCCACGACTTGTCGAAGTGAGTGTTGTAGCGCCGCTCAAATAGTGGCAGCACAGGGGAGCGCTCGACATTGTCAATGTGGTCATCGAAGTCTGCCGCATGCTGCAACAGCTGCTTCCAGATCGGCAGCATCTGACTCAACAGCGGCTTGTCGCTCTCAACCTGGTGAATGGCATCAGACACAGGCTGCACTAGCTTCTTCAGCGCTGCTGCCTCATCGAAAAAGTAGTATGCTGCCGCCCGCCCCCGTGCTGGCTCTACTGTGGCTGCAGTCGTAAACGCTGCCGCATGTGTGGTGCCCTCAGACACTTTACCCCAGCTGCGGTCGCCAACCATCAGCTTGATGGCCTCCTCGGAGTCGAGCAAGTCGGAGCAGATGAAGTGCAGGATGGCGAAGCGCGTGGGGCAGTGAGAGCGGACGGCCTTGACTTTGCCGTACTTAAACTTCTGCTGCTCACGCAGGGCGCTGTGTATGGTCTCTGAGCCGTTGATGGTGTTGGACATCATCAGCGCTTTGCCGTACGCTTTCCTGGACCAGTCGCATCGCGCATTCTTCTCGCCGTGTAGATCCTTGATGAGAAGGGCCAGTGCGTGAGCCTGGCACCCCAGAAGCAGCCAAGTCGGGTGCTTCTGCTTCATCAGGTCCAGCGCCTTACGATTTGCCTGCAAAGTTATTGCAGGTGATGGAAAACATCATGAGGCACTGCAGGCATGTACCAAGATTTGCTCCAGTTTTTATGGCCACAAAATGTGCATTTGCCAGCATACTATCAATTCCTGTGTGAGCTGTGCTACTAACCACGTGTCAAGCGAAGAAAGGGAGCATCTGGATAAGCGCGCAAGCGTGGGGAGCTGGTTGACTTGCTTCCATTCGATTTATTACAATGATATGCTGCATTGCATGCACTGCTGGACTTATTGTAGCATATATTGCTGTCATTGCATGCAAATGACGCACTGGCAAAAAACTTTCACACACCGTAGCAGCTTCTACAGCAGCACGTACCTTGGTATTGTCCATGACCATTCCCAGCAGCCTGTCCAGGTTCCCCCTGGTGACCTTCTTCGCCCACCGCATGTGCAGCTCCTCGATCCACTCCGCATTCTTGCAAACGCCTCGCGCTGGCTCCGTTGTCACGAAGTAGGAACCGCCCTTTGGCAACAGTGCGCAAAGGTTAACCAGCGGAGTGCCGTCTCCGCAATGCTTGCGCCTCCACCCATCGCTGGCAAGCTGGACGAGGTGCAAGGCATCGATCGCTTCCCAGACGTCGCGGCTGACGCGGTTGTGCTCCTTGTTCAGCATTGTCCCGGCCAAGGCTTTGCGGTTAGGCAGGTCGGCGCCAAGGGCAGCGAATGCTGCAACCAAGTCCTCCTGCTCAATCAGGTGGAACGCCACCCCGGACTTGTAGAAGAAGCGGGCAAGGCTGTTCCGTGCTTGAGTTATCTGGCCTGATGTAGCCATGTAAGGTGTGATGCCAGCAGCACCGCGGTGGCGTTTAGTGCCAGTCACCTCTACTTCCTCCTCGCCATCGCCAGCAGCAGCAGCAGCAGCGGCTGCTGCTTCGGCAGCAGCAACAGCTGCTGCACTGGCAGCAGTCGCTCTGAGGCATGCCTTGCTCTTAAGATGGTCGTTTGCTGCGCGCGAAGGGCTGCTGGCACCTAGCTTGGCTGAACAACGAAGGCAAACAAGCCGCACCTCGTGCTTCACTGAGTCCAGCTCGACACTGAATGACCCCCACCAGCCCGCCTGACCTTGGCGCTTTTGATCACAACGCTTTTGATACAATGCTCTGGCCTGCTTGGCCAGGTCGGGGCCAGGATCGGCGGCATCCGCCATGCTGCACTGCTCTGTGTGACTTGAAAGAAGGAAATACGGCAAAATACGAATTTTGGCGCGCCAGAAATTGACATACGGCGTAGATACGGCGGATATACGGATATACGGTGTATCTACGGAATACGGTGTTGCCAACCCTACTCACCAGAAACCAATCAACTCAACGTGCAGTGCACCACATTATGGGTCAGTACTGCTGGAGTCCTGCTCCTCTGAGAAGTGCATCAGCCGTCTGCAGCTGTCGCAGTGCTCAGCCTTCTAGCTGCCACGACGCTCGGCCTGCCTGCGGTGTCGGCGGCGTGCAACATCTATCAGGCTTGTTTGATTGTCGTGTCACAAGAAGATTACGCCTCGCGCAGTGCTCAAGCATGCTACATGTCATGGCCAATGGGTGGCTTCGTCGCCTCGACAGCTTCAGACGTTGAAGTCTAAAGCTGCTATCCACAACGTGTACTTGATCGTGAAGATTTGGCTCATGCACTCCGGTGCTGATCGCTGGCGCCGCGCACGCGCTCCCTGCATGCGCAGCGACATCAAGCAGAAAGCAATGCTCGCCAGTGCTTGCAAAGGTGCTGCACAGGAGCAAAGCAAGCAGAACTGACAGCAGCGAGAGAGGATCTAATATGTACGCAATGTCTGCGACATCTACATCCCGCGCAGCGCGCAGGCAGGCGCCATGGGGATAAAAGCTACGGCTATGCTTGCAGGAGGCACGGGTGCGGCGCGGTTCGCCTCGTGTGGATACACACATTACACACATTACACACATGAAAATGGGCGGACCTTGTAACCCCCACAGTCTCTAAACTACACGTGCTGGCGGCAGGCGAGAGGACGACGGCAGCGTCCGGGTGCCAGTGAACGGTGGCGCCCGAGACCGTTTCGCTACTCGCATTTGACATCGCGTTGCGAGCCACGCGCGCGTTCGACTTTGAACCTCGTTCGTACAGACAATGTGCGCGGCGCGGGGGCGCGCGGCGCGGCACGCAACGCGGCGGCGCGCGCGCGGCCGCTCGACGCTCAACGTGTACTTCAAGAATGCCAATCGAAGGGCAGGGCCCCGTCGGCAACGTGAGGGACCGCGTTCTGCGACACAGCGCGCTGCTGCTGCTGCTGCTGGTGATGGTTGCGATAGTGCGCCTGCTGCGGCAGAAACTCCGGCAGCGCAAGGCACGCGTCCGCCATGTCGGCGAGCCGCTCCGTGCTGAGCTCCGCGGCGAGAATGTGCAGCAGCGACGTGTCTATTTCGTCATCGAAGCTGGCGGCATGGAAGCTGGCGCCGCCGCCGCCGCCGCCGCCGCCGCTGCCGCCGCTGGTACCGCAGTGACTGGCAGCAGCGACAGCAGCAGCGACAGCGCGGCCGCCACCGCGACTGCCGGCGCAGCTGCTGCCGGTGCTGGCGGCGGCAGCAGCAGCGCGCGCTGCCGCCAGTGATCGAGACGTGCCGAGGGCATTGCCGTCGCCGTGCACCGCTGTTGCACCGCGCTGTTCACCAGTGGACGCTTGCGCTCGTGGCGGCAAAGGGAACTGGATCGGAGCCCAGCGCGCGTCAGCGTCAGTGACGGCGGCAGCAGCAGCAGCGGCGGCGGCGCAGCTGCCGTCCTGCAGCGCGGGCCGCACCGGCGTCAGCGCCGGCACTACTGCGTGTGCCACCGTAATATGCGGCCCAGCACCGCGCTGTAGCAAGACGGTGTGCTGTGGCACGGCGGCAGCGTACGCTGCCTCTGCAGCCGCAGCCGGCACATGCATCACCTGCGCCGTTTCAGCCGCCACCGCCGCCGACGGCACCGGCGCCGCCACCGCCACCGGCGCCGCCGCCGTCATCACTGGCGCTGCCGCCGCCATGAGCGCTGACGCAGCGTCCGCGACCGCTGCTGGCCGCCTGACGCCGCTGTGCTGCGCGGCGCCGGCAGCGGCGTCGGCGGATGGGCAGTCGGCGGCGACGCGCCCGTCCCACATGGGGGGCGGCAGAACGCCCGGCGGCGGCGGCGGCGGCGCTGCGTGCGCGGCGGCAGCGGGCTCCGCCTCCGTTGCTGCGGTTTCCTCCGCCCCCCCCAGCGCGCCCCCAGGTGAGTCGTACAGGAACACCGGCTGTGAGCGCCCCCGGACGTACAGGCCGGGCGGCTGCAGGCGCAGGTCGACGGCCGCCGCCGCCGCGGCGCCGCGGTGCAGCAGCGTGTGCTGCGTGAATATGGCGGCGTGGCCGGCCGCCAGGTTTGCGGCGACGACGCGATGCGCCGCCGCGCAGCGCAGCTGGCTGCGACGGGGAGGAGGGGGGAGGGAAGGGGGCGCGGGTGTGGAGGGGGGGTGACATGGTTGTTCGTATGTGATAGCGCACGACAGCAACAGCGCAGCAGCGGATGACGCAAAGCACGCGTGTGCTGGCGCACTGGCGGGGGCCCTGAACGCAGAGGCGTGCACGCGCTCTGTGTTGTCCTCGGTGCAGTGCAGTGATACGGGCCGTCCGCGGCGCTTGAGGACCGCTCCTTTACAGTGCTTCTCGCTCTTGGATAATGACTCAACGCTGCACGGGTGCAGCACACTATGTACTGCTTCCGATGAGAGTGCTTTGAAATATTGCATGAAGCGTACACACATGCCTGAACCACCGTCTGTACAGGCGCGAAGGCACCCTGCTGCCCGCCGTGACGCGCAGGATCCCTTCCTGGCACGCAGACCACCTGGCCACTACTTCAAGTTGAAGTATTGCAGTGCACTGCACATGCGTGCTCCACCTGCGCAAACACATGTGTGCCCCCGCCGTCCTCCGTGCCGCCTATACTGTCCGCTACTTCAAGCTGAAGTATCACAGCGCATCCGTACATGCATACCCCCACCTGGCCACTCTGGCGCCCCGAGCACATGCCACGTGGCTTACTCCTGCTTCAAGTTGAAGCATTACAACAGCGCACATCCTGCATGCATACCCCCACCTGCAAAGGCACAGGCGCGCCCTGCCGTCCTCCGTGTCGGGCAGGCAGTCCACGCTGTCGCCTACTTCAAGTTGAAGTATCACAGCGCACATCCTACAAGCATACCCCCACCTGCACAGGCACATGCGCGCCCTGCCGTCGTCCGCGTCGCCATCTGCTACTTCAACTTCAATTATCACAGCGTACATGCATACCCCACCTGCACAGGCACAGGCGCGCCCTGCCGTCGTCCGTGTCGGGCAGGCGGTCCACGCCGTCCGCGATGCCGGCGCCGTTGTACGCGGCGACGAGCGCGTCGTGCTGCGCGCGCCGCCCCGCGCTGAGCAGCAGCGCGGCCACGGCGCAGATGTTGTGCCTGCGCGGCGGCAGCGGCGGCGGCGAACATTAGTCAAGTAGTTGAGGGGCAGCGTTGCGTCAGAGGCGTCGTGATGTCTCTTCTCAACGGGAGGTTCAGCTACCAAACAGCAAGTGTCCCTGATTCGACTACTGGGGAAGGCAATGCGCATTCGTCGGGTGCACGCGCCGGCCGGCGCTGAGCAGCAGCGCGGCCACGGCGCAGAGGCTGCGTCTGCGCGCAGCAGCGGCAGCAGCGGCGGCGGGCAGATGCTCAGGCAGTTGAAGACTCATGACGTCGACTTTGGCATGGATGGGAGAGAATGAATGTGGATTGGAAGGGGGTTCTGACGCCAAACATTGGCATTGAGTCCCCTTCTGTGTACTGAGAGGGGCTACGCACACATACGAACACACCTACTGTACTGGCCAATGCTGAGCGATGCTGTGCCTGCACACGGCAGCGGCGAGCTGAAGTTCTGGTACTTGAGGGGCCGCGTTCAGTCACGCAGCATCGTGAAACTAGATGCCTCATTTCAACGCAACAGGGAGAAAGTGCAGCTGCCGGACAGCAGATGTCCCTGATTCAACAACTGGGAAGGGCTACGTGCATCCGTTGCGCAGCGCGCACGGGCCGGCTCTGAGCAGCAGCACTGCAGATGTTGTGCGTGCGCGCATCAGCAGGCGGAGCGCGCACATGGTTGAGGGGGGCTCAGGTTCAGTACCCGAATTCCATGATGCCGCCGGAGGGTAGCCGCGCGCAGTCGCCAAGTGGGGGTCCGTCGCAGAATATTGGCCTGTCACGTGTCCACGTGAGTGGGGGAACGTGCGCCCCTTGGAGGATGCGCAGAATTGCGCTGTCTCTTCAAAGGGGAACCTGCTGCCCGCAATGACTGGCGTGGAACTCGAGACAAAAACGCTTCCAGCTGTTCGCATCTGAGTAGCCCTAATTCTAACCCTAACCCTAACCCTAACCCTAACCCTGCCGGCACTCCTCGGGCGTCGATAAGTTCGGAATGCAGCAAAGCGCTACCAAATGGTGCCGCCCGTATTCTTCCACACTCGTAGATACTTCAACTGGACAAAAATTCGCTGTGTGCACGAGCCCTGCGTTCTCTTCCTTCCTGCTCGGTTCATGCCAGAGGCACTTGTCCCGTACAATGAGCCTCAGAACTTCCCAGAAAAATCATCATAGCTTCCCCAGAAAACAGCCTGAAGCGTGGATTGGCGTGCGCCGCAAGCCCCGCGCGCGTGGATTCGAGCGGCAGCATTTGCGCCAGCGCTCGACGGGCCAGCAGGGGAGCAGGCGGATGGAATAGGAATTGAAGTCGTTGCGTAAAGACTCTAGAGGACCAGCAGCGCAGAGCCATGCTGTGTTGATCAGCACAAGCCGACAACAATTAGGTGCGGGCCGCTAGCCCCGCACGTGTGGATGTGAGCCGGAGCGATTCGCGTCAGCGCTCGCTCGACGTGCTGTAAGCGTACATGCCGTGCGTACCTGTAGCCGGGAAACCGCATGAGGCCGGGGCTACCGCACAGCGCGCCCTGCACGCGCAGCAGCATGTCGAGCGCGCCCTCCTGCACAGGCGGCGGCGGCGGGCAGCGCAGCGCGCGGCAGCGACGGCGTCAGAAGGAGAGTGCTGGTGGCGACCTGACGCGTCTGACGGCGTCACAGGGCGCAGCCTCATTGAACTTAGGATTTGAAGTTGGAGTGGAGCCCCGCCAACTCTCACTCTCTCAATCTATACAAAACTGCATATGATGAGCGGTAGGCTCACCCTCGCCCTCACTACCACCCCAAGCTGAACCATAACTGCAATTCGGCGATGGCGGCGTGCTAGCGAACAGTGTGCCGTGCGGCCGCTGCGAAGCCATGGGAGCTTGGACACTGCGCAGGCCCCGTTCGGCGCTACTGGTACTGGACGCGCGACAGCACCGCAGCCGCCACGGCCGTAAAAGCGCTGCCAGCACTGCTGGCTCCGACGGGCACCCAGTGCCCGGGATCGTCATCGGCGTCGCGGGCGCAGTCGAGTGCGCACGGCCACGGTGCCCCCCTGCCCTACTGTTAAACCTCACCCCGGCCCAACGGTGCGTTCCCAATTAAAAAAAGAATGGTGAGTCCGCTGTGAACCGAGAGCCGGTGACTGCATCCTGCTGCGCGGCTCAGCCACAGCCCCCTGCGTCGCAGGCAGCTACGCCCTCGGCAACAACCATGGCAACAACATCGCGTAATGTCACACCCTCACGCTGCAACCCAGACTCAACACTCCTGGACATTAGCGGTCCCAGCTTGCTCAACGACTGCGGTTGTTTACAGCTCATCACACACAACGTTGGCCGCGCAGAATACTCTTCAGGCACCGTAACGGAGGTCTGCTGCACAGCGCGCATGCGCCGCCGCACCCCCCCAACCTCTCTTCCTACTGAGCACTGCGGCCACGCAACGTGCGCCGCGCGCCGCTGCTGCCGCCGCTGCTGCTGCCGCCGCTGCTGCTGCCGCGGCGCCGCTCACCTCGTCGCGCGTGAGCAGCCGCAGGAAGATGACGTTGTATGCCAGCAGCACGGAGCACATGCGGCGCTGCTCGAAGAGGCGCCAGCCGCGCGCGCCGACGATGCGATCGAGAATGCGCCGCACGAGCGCCCCCGCGGCTCGCGCCTCCGCGAGGTCGCCGCCGCCCGCCGCCGCCGCGGCGTGCACCATGTGGATGAGCTGCGGCGGCGGCAGCGGCAGCGGCAGCAGCGCGCGCACAGGCATAGCGAACATGAGGCACGACTCTATGTAAGTCAGCTGTAGCAGAGGCGGAGAGCGCCGCCCGCCGCCAACGCCGCGCGGGCAGCGCGCGGAGCGAGGCGGCGCGACGCGATGCGCGCTCTCAAGTCTACGGACGCGCGTGCGCGTGCGCTTCCCGTATCTGCACCATGCGTACCTACTCCCCGCCCGTGCATCCGCTGCCCGAATCTGCCCCATGCCTACCCCCCCCCCCCCCGCCCCCCAACAGTGTGACGCTCCCCTGCCACCGCACACGCACCTGCAGGACCTTGTGGTCGGTGCCCATGAACACGGCCAGCAGGCGCGTGTGGCCCCACGTCGACAGGTTCACCCAGTGCTCGGCCTCCGCCGCGGCGTCCGGCTCGGCGAGGCGCGCGAGCGCTGCCGCGACCTGCAGCCGCCGCGGCAGGTGCACCACCTGCGGCAGCGGCGCGCAGCAGCAGCGCGCAGCGGCAGCGCACAGCAGCACGTCAGAGCGAGAAGTGGCCGACATGAGGACGGGAAAACAGAGCAAAAAAGGAGCGCGTGCGTCCGGCTCGGCGAGGCGCGCGAGCGCTGCCGCCACCTGTAGCCGCCGCGGCAGGTGCACCACCTGCGGCGGCCGCCGGCAGCAGCAGCGCGCAGCAGCGATGCGCAGCACAGAGCGTCCGCCGTGCACGACAAGCATGGAACCGTTTTAGGGTTAAAGTTCGGGCGGCCTGGCAGGCTTATCGGCCGGCGGCGGGTGCCGCGTGCAGCAGCAACGCGCAGCGACACGTCAGGCACGTCAGAGCGAGAACTGGCTGGCATAGGGACGCAAAGTTGTTGTGGCGGGGGTTGAGGACAGTAGCAGCGCGTGACCGGCGGCGCAGGGCGCACAGCCCCAGCCGCAAGAGCTGCCTGTAGCGGGGTTCTAGGAGGAGCTGCAGCGCACGCAATCACAACTCGCATGGCGTGGACCGGGAAGGAAGAACACGCCGCCGCAGCAGCAGCGCGCCGGCCGTGGGCTAGCATGGAAAAGGGGCGACCGCATGAAAGGAGGCGCAGGCGCGCGGCGCAGCGATGCTCAGATGCGGAGGTCGCCGTCGCACAGGAGAGGGTCAATCACTATAGTGATACTTCAACACTTCAAGATGACAAGGTGCGTGAATGGGGGCACGCCAAGCGCGCGATGGTTCAACACAGCGGAGCGACCGCCGCCGCGGCGGAGGCCCCAGCTTGCCGTTCGCTCACCAAAGAACTCACTGTGAAATGTCAATGGATGAGTGACCCAGTGTGAATGCCGCACCTCCATATTAACGAATGGATGAATGAACGCCACGCCTACGGCCCACATGCGGCAGCGCGCTGCCATAGCCGCGCTGCAGCGCGCCATCCGGGAGGCCCGCCACCGGCGTCGCAAGGCCCGCCAGCAGCACGCCCGGCACCTCACGCTTTATAAACTAAAAAACTCATGATTGGATTCATGTATTAGTGAGTCACGAAATGCGAACGCTGCCCCCCTCTGACTGAGTGAGCGAATGAATGGCGTTCCCCTGCAGCGCGACGTCGTAGCCAGGCCCGCGACGCCGACCAGCAGCACGCCCGGCACCGCCGTTCTGAACCAAAAAACCTCATCAATAAATTTACAAATGAGTGACCAGATGCGAATGCCGCCCCCCTCTGACTGAGTGACCCAACATAAATGGCGTTAACCTGCGGCAGCGCGCTGCCGTAGCCGCGCTGCAGCGCGCCGTCCGGCAGGCCCGCCACCGGCGGCGCTAACGCGGCCAGCAGCACCTTTAGCTCCGCCGTTTGCTAACTGAAATACTCATTCATGATTTAGTGACCAAGTGTTGACCAAGTGTGAATGCCGCCGCCCCCTCTGACTGCGCGAGCGAAAATGAACGGCGTCCACCTGCGGCAGCGCGCTGCCGTACCCCCGCTGCAGCGCGCCGTCCGGCAGGCCTGCGACTGGCGGCGCGAAGCCCGCCAGCAGCACGCCCGGCGCGCCGGCGCCAATGTCCCTGCACTTGCCCGCGGACAGCCTGTGGCAGCGGCGAAAAAAGCGGCAGCGGCAGCGCCGGTCAGCCCAAGGCAGCGGGCGAACTGCTGCCGGTGAGGCATCGTGCGGCCGACGATGCGGCGGCGGTTGCTGCGCGCTGGCGGCGGCGGCGGCGCGGCGGCGGCGGCGCGGCGGCGGCGCGGCGGCGGCGGCGGCGGCAAGGCGCGAGAACATCGAGACTGCGACGAGGCGCAAGTCGATGCGTAGGCATGTAGAGGCTGCGGCAGCGGCGCCGGGGTTGAGCACTGACGCAATGGGATGGGGTGCCGTGCCGTGCGTCCTCGCGGCAGCATGCTGCCAGCGACGCAATCGGGGATTCGCGCGCAGGCACCGTGTGTGGCTCGGCCAGATCCATGTGCGACCACTCACTCGCTGTTCTCAAGGGGACAGATGCTGACCACACTGCGAGGGACGGCCAGTCTTAGAGTTGGGGGTAGGGGAGGAGTGGGCATGATTTGGGTGGTGCAGTTGCAACCGACGCATGTGTCAGTCAGTGGCCTCTATGATCTTGGTCGATCAACCCACTTCCTCATATGTCTGGTCGCATTTCAACGCTTCGACTTCATTGGGATGGGACTACAACATGAAAACTGATTATTGGGTGCGGTGATGGGGGCTGGGGTGAGGGTTCGCGCTCACCCGCGGCGCTGCGCCGACACGCGCCGCGCGCACTCCGGGTGAAGGGAAGCGTTAGGAATGCAATACGAGGACTAAGATTCACGCCCGCAGGTAGAATTAGTGCCAGAGCTAGCGGCTGGGGCCCTGGCTAGGGTTCACACTTATCCATGGTACTTCGCCGCGTTTTGTCTACGCTAGCCTACCAGCTAGTGCTCTGCTGCAGCTGTGCGCCTACGCTCGAGGTCTGGTGCCAGCCAAGCAGCCATGTACGAGCACTGCTGCCCCTTCCTTGAACTCTACGTGAGCACCGCACACTCCGAGACCTGTTTCCTCTGGCGCCAGGGCTAGGAGCTAGGGCCAGGAGCTAGCACTGAGGTTTGTGCTCGCTCGCCCGTCGACATGCGGCGCTGCACTACACGCGCAAGAGGCAGGTAGGGTTAGGGTCACAGGTAGGGCTAGGGTTTCGCGCTCACCCGCCGTACCCCGACGACATGCGTGGCGCTGCACGATACGCGCAAGAGGCAAATAGGATTAGGGTCAAAGCCAGGGCTAGGGGCTAGGGCTACATTGGGTTTCGCGCTCACCCGCCGTACTCCGCCGACATGCGGCTCTGCACGACCGCGCGCGCGCGCGGGTCGCCGTCGAGGTACGCGCCGCCAATGGCCTTGCCCACGCGCAGCACCTGCTTGGACACAGGGTGGGTGGGGGAGGGGGGGGGAGGGGGCGGGGTCACGTTCAGGATGCCACAGAGCAGAACGAAAGGAGCATAGTCGACCCTGCGCGCCAATGGCACACGCTCCCAGTTCTCGGGGCGCGTGCGTTGCGGCGTCGTTCCTGAGGAGTGTGATTCGGTGCCTGCAGGAGGCTGACATGCAGCGCTCCACGTGCGAATAGTACGTGCGAGACGGACGACTCATATGCGCCTCTGACCTCCAGGAAGAGCCACGTGTCCTCTTCCGCGAGCATCTCCTCGAGCGCGTCGCCGTCGCTCCTACGGCAGCCCGCCGGCGCGGCCTGCTGCTGGTATAGTTTGGTACTTGTAATGCGCGCATCAAAACGAACTTGCAGCGCTCCACGCGCGAGACTGCAAGCAAGACTCATGACTCATCCGCAGGGCACGCGCGCGTTCATCACCTCCAAAAACAGCCATGTGTCCTCTTCCGCGAGCATCTCCTCGAGCGCGTCGCCGTCGCTCTTGCGGCAGCCCGCGGGCGCGGCCTGCTGCCGCGCGCGCAGTATCGCCCACGCGACGTCGGTGGCGCGGTGGTAGTACGCATAGAAGCTGCGAGGCCACGGCGGGGGGGGGGAGGGCGCAGGTATCGGGCAACTGGGTATGAGAGTTTGAGGGTCGATGGCACCGCGGTGCGCAACTTCAGCAGCAATGAACTGCGGGAGATTGATGAGGCAGCAGCTTTCCGCACGTGTGCAGCCGAGCACGAACCGCCAGGTGGATGCGCTGTGGCAGGTGGTAGTACGGGCCACAGCGCGCGCGCACGGGGGGGTGGGGGTGGGGGGGGGGGGGGGTATCAGGCAAGTGGGTATGAGGATGCACCGGCACTACAACTCGACACGGCTCGGCGACGTGCAGAAACGATGAAAACCCACAATGGCCAATAGGCTCGAGGTCGATGGCACCGGTGCAAAGCTCAACAGCAATGAAACGAGGGAAATTGATGGTGGAACAGCAGCTCTCCGCATGTGCACCGCGACCGTGCACGCAGCGCCAGCTGGACGGCCGCCGGCGGCGCCTGCGCAGCGCCGCTCCCAACCATGTGGGCTTAAGACCAGCAGCCGCTCATTCGAGCTGCCGTCCCTAGAGTGCGCGCACGCCTCTGTGATTCGCACTGATAAACAGAGATGCGTGCGCAGTTCGCTTGCTTGCTCGCTCACCCCGCGTAGTCCTCCAGCACGAAGTGCAGCCACGCGAGGAGCGCGTGCGCGCGCAGCAGCGGCAGCACGGGCCTCTGGCTGCGCCAGCGCAGCGCCATGACGGCGCACACCGTGTAGCGCTTCGCCTCGGCCACGCCCCTGGCGTCCTCCGCGAGCGCGCCGCAAGCCACGGCGCTCCACAGAGCAGACTCGTTCGCGGCAGCGATCGTGCGGCGCAGGCGGCGCTCGGCGGCGGTGACTGAAGTTGAAGTTGACGCCGCGTCGGCGTCGTCCGCCGCGGCGGCGGCGCGCGCGCTGAGGCCGCGCGCGCCCAGCGTCATGAGGCGCATCGCGGTGCGGCGCAGCTCGACCTCCGAGGCGAAGCCCTGGTCGGGACGGGGGGCGGTGGTGGGCGCGGGGGTGTGGGGGGGAGGGGGGGGAGGCGCTGGTGAGTGCATCTGCTCAACGAGGAGGACTGACATATGTGCGAGTTTGTGTGTGGAAGAAGGGGGAGGGGGGGGGGGGAGTGCGTGAAGCACGTCTGCTGCTAGTGGCGCGTGCAGCTGCGGCCGCAGGCGCATGCGCTCCGGGCCGGGCTTGTGTGCAAGCTCTTCGAGGGGAGAGGGGAGGGGAGGGGGGGGGGCATGGGGTCCTTGCCTTGAGCTGAGTGAGGAACATGGATGCCAGAGCAAGGCACGGTGACTGAGCGATGCTGCACTGCATCCTGCAACCTGCAAACGCTGGCCTACTTCGCCGCTGCCGCGGGCGGCTGCACGGTCTCAAGCCACCGATCCTTGCCCCCCCCCCCCCCCTCCCCCCCCTCCCTCCCTCACCTCATGCCTTGCTCTAGTGTGGACATGTGAAAGGGGCCCCCGGGTGGGGGGGGGCAGAACATGCCTCCTCGGCGCAACAGACACAAGCCGCGCTTTCATGAAGGCGCTCTGGATGCAGCGCTCTGCACAGCGCCGACCGCAGCGGTAGCAGGCACAACGCGGAACAGCGGCACCAGGTGCGGGGGCAGGGCACGCCCGCTGAGCATTGCGCGCAACGGGCACGCGCCACGCCTTCATGACCCCGCCCTGAATGCAGCGCTCTGCGCATCGCCGACCGCAGCGGCGGCAGCAGCAGCGCACTCACCAGCCCCTCGTACGCCAGCACGTACGTCTGCAGCCGCCGCCGCTCCTTGTCGCCGAGCAGCTGCCCCGTGTGCGGCGCCGGCGCGCGCGGCACGGCGACGCTCTGCACCGCCGCCGCCGCGCGCTGCTGCTGCTGCTCTGCAGCGCCGCCGCCGCCGCCGCTTCGCTGCGGCGCCGCGTCGTCGTCTACGACAGCGCACGCGCCGCCTGTCAGCAGCGGCGCGCCGCCGCCGTCCGACTCCGGGGTGATCGGGCGAGCGGCGCGCCGCGCGCTTGCGTCTGTGCTGAGCGAGAGGGCGCTGGACCGCTGCGGCTTGGGTCCGCGCTTGGCGCACTGCGGCCGCCGCGGCGGCAGCGCGCACGAGAGGGCAGCAGAGAGGGCGGGAAAGCAGGGGGGGTGAAGAACGGCGGCTGCAGCGGAGCGTGGAGGTGGGGGCACGCTGCTGGGCGCTCGATGCGCGCACGCACGCATGCAGGCACGCGGGCGCAGGGGGGGGGCTGGCCGCAGTCTACCGCTCCAACATTTTTAATGAAGCGTACTACGCTGGCTGCTGCATGCCAGACTGCGCGCAGCTCGGCGGCCCGACGTGCCTCACATGCGCACGCGCCGACGCGCAGGGCCGGCGGGTGTCACCGGCAGCAACGCACAGAGAGGGGATTCGCCTGGGGCTCACTAGCCAGCGCACCGGCTACCCGTACGTATCGGGAGTGCGCGCTGCAGGAGGGCATCAGCAGCTCGCTCACAGACAGCGCTGCACGAGGGTGTAGGTACGCACGACGCGCTGTGTCACACCATGTACGGATGTGAAATTCCAATGCCCAGACTAGGTGGCGAAGAGACACCAGTGGGAAGAAGAGCAGCGCACTCGCAGCAGCGCCGCAGCGGCGGCGCGGCCCCAGAAGCCGATGACCATGGGGCAGCACAAGCTCCTGCATCCACTGATCACCTGCAAGTACGCGAGCTCATGAGGACGGCACATGCGTCAGGCTGATCAGCGGCGGCAGCGGCGGCAGCGCCGCGCATGCGATGACCCGCTCGCACTCACCAGCGAGAAGCGGCACACCACCCCCTTCTCCCGGCACCGGAAGCAGGGGGCTCTCCCCGTGCAGGCGCGCTTGCGCTTGGCGCAGAAGTCGCATGTGCGCCGCAGCACCGCATTCGCGGTCTGAGCATTGTGCTCGCCTTCCCGCTCCGAGTGCTGCTGAGGCTGCTGCTGCATTGCTGCGGCGCGGCTATGTTGCGCCAGATGTCCGCGCTCTGTAGCACGCCTGCTCCCCCTTCGGGCGTGCGATCGCCTGCAGATGCGCATGAGGCGCAAGATGACAAGAGACGCTTTAAGATGGTGCCAGCGTTCGCTGCGTGGAGGGGCGACCCATACACTTTGAGTGGTGACCGCTGTCGTCTGTGCTTGTCATCCTGTCGATGAAACGAGGTGATTGTGAGCATGAGATTGAAATGCAAAGCAAGCAGACTGATGAGCGAGGATGACAGTCTTGCGGCACAGGATACTCACTCGCAGAAGCGCACACACACTGCAGAAGTGAAATGAAACTACATATGTGTTGCCAGTACATCGGCCGTGGTCAGCTTGCACATTGATGAAAGTTGGACGAGCTGGCACAGTAATAAGCTGTGCATGCTTAGCATGCGCACAAGTGCGGATGAATTGCATCATTCAGCAGATAGCTGGAGGTATCGACAACGAAGGCATCAAGGCATAGTGCCCACCTGCCACCAGCAGCAGTCGCTCAGTCAGTTTTGTGCAACAAAAAACACGTATGTGTAGGTGAAGGGCGACACGCTTGAACCCAAGACTTTTCCACTCACGTGCATGTCAGTGTCGCCAGACAAGCGCCGTCCCCCGCCGTTTCCTCGGTGGCTACAGAGTCTCAGGTCTCACTGGTGTGTCACTTGAACTTCGGATACACTATGGCATAGATGCCACTCAGGCGAATGCTGTGTGTTTTTTTGTTTTTTGTAGCAAGTGCCACTTGTAAGAACTGCAGCTGCTTTCGAAGGCGACCGACTTGAGGGGCGATGTCGGAGCTAGGGGCACGTTCGCCTCTGCGAACAGGCGCGCAGAGCCGTTCCCTGCATCAGACCTCGGGAGGTGAGGTTCAAAAGACAGGTGCATGCATTGGCATGAATGCAGGTTACTGTCATCTGAGAACTGCAGCAGCTGCTCGTGAGACGAACGACATGAAGGACGGTGTCGGAGCTAGGTGCAGGCGCGCCTCTGCGGAGCAGAGCAGGCGTTCCCGCTCTCTTGGTGGCATGCGTCGTCAAAGCACTTCGGAAGTGCGGTTCAAGCAACAGCAACGGGCCCGCCGCGGGTCAAAACAGCGTTGTTAGGCAGGGACTCAGCCTGCTGCTGGCGCCGCCCGCGCGATTGGTGGTCAACGCCTGGGTCATTCACACGTTTTCAAATGAAAGAGCGCCACAGGACACCTCTACGTATGGCAGTGCGGCTGGTGGGCGGCGTTGGCGCCACGTCGAGGCAGTCGCAATAGCGCGTGCGCAGGTAAAACTGCTCGCAGCCCCGCAGCTCAGCGCGCTTGCGCGGCCACGAGCGGTTGCGCGTGTCGTGTCAGGGCCGCATCTGCGGCGGAGCGGGCAGCATGCAGGGGGGAAGGGGGAGGGGAGGGGGGGTAAGAGCATACTGAAGGCGATCCATGCAAGGTGGGGGTGATGAACGCTGCTGCAGTTCTGGAAAAACGCATCACTTACTGGCAGCAGAAGCTTCAGGCTCGTGCTGCTGAGTCACAGCATACGCATGGAGCCTACAGCAGTCTGCCCCGCCGCCGGAGCGCAACGCGACTGGGGCAAGCACGTGGGCAGCAGTGATGCCGCAGTCGCCACTTCAAAAGCCTGCCTGCCTTGCGTGCACTTTGTGATGTGGCGCGCACCTGCATGCGGATCGCCGGGGGGTCCGCACGCGGCGGCGGCAGTGTTGACGACGAGCACCAGCGCCAGCGCTCACTTCATGAAGTACAGGCACCCCAAGCGCACGGGCCGCCACAGGCACACCACCACCACGGAGAAAGAGAGTAAGCACCGGCACGCAGTGGGTCATGGTCATTTGCGACCGCGCGCGGTGGGTGCAGAGGTCAGGCCGAGCGGGTGAGTGACGCGTCGGCGGCGATGCAGGACAGTCTGCTGCTTCAATGTTGAAAAAGCTGAACCGAGGATGAGCGTTGGCATGGCAAGTGGTGTCATGGCGCAGTCTGCGGCGCAGGGAGGGAGTGAAACCGGGCACGGGGATCGGATGGAGTGAACTCGTGCGTGACATGAGGTGGGTTCGTCTGCCGCCGTGCCCGCCGTCGCGGCGCGCGCGTCGCGCTTGTGCGGGCGCGCCACCTCAGCAGTGCTCAGCACAAGCACAGCGGCTGGTACTCAGCGAGAGAGTGCAGTGTGGGCGGCGGGGGCACAGATGACCCCCCTGCGACTGTGACGCAGCGCAGTGCCAGCAAGCAAAGGGCAGCCGAAGAGCCGCCCAGCAGCGACACTGATGCCTGCAACAGCGTGTGCGATGCCGCCGCAGCACGCAGCAGGGGGGGGGGAGGGGCATTCTCCTGCGTTGTGCTTTTATTTCCTTTCGCTGGGGGCGACAAAGCCCGTGTTGTAGTTTTTATTACTTCTCACTCAGAGCGCGAAAAAGCCCAGATGAATGGCATCTAACTTGAAGCTCGCTGTACGGAACCTACATGTCGTGTGACAGTCTGTAAGTGTCTCGTCGACAACCCCTTAAACGCCGCCGCCGCCAAATGGCATCTCGGGATCCTCCCCTACGTCCTCCTCCATGCCCCCCCCCCCCTGGATTCTGCCATGTGAGTCATGACACGGCCAGAGTACGCCATGTGGAGCGCTGCCGACAGTGCCGAGCGTAAGCGCGCCAGGGCGATGCCCTTAAGGCGCTCCTCGCGTTGTACTTCATTGTAAACTTACGCTTGAGGGGCAGAAACCTCCTTCTCGCACCACATCATATACAATACGTATGCTCCTATTGAGCTCGTGCACGCTTTCCCCCATGGCACACTCGAGCATACACAAACACTCACAAACATATCTATGGATATCCATATGGGACTGAGACGGGCCCTCCTCCGCCGCTGACCACTTGGAGACCACCACCACGAGACTGGGGGCGCAGCCAAGTAGGACACAACCTGCTGCGACAAACCCCTGCATTGCACCAGCAATTGTCGAACCCTTCGACGCGCCCACACATTGTCCTCCTTGAGGTGTGCTCCAGCGTTGAAGCTCTCCTTGAAGTGCGCTCTCCAGAGGAGCGTCACGTCACTCACTCACTCACACACACACACTCACACACACTTTCACTCACTCACTCACTCACTCTACTCTACTTTACTCTACTCGGCGGAATGAAACTGTCGTTTAAGCTTGTTTATTCGCTCTTTTTGGAACGCTGGTGCTGGCTCTGCGGCGTATATATGTGTTTGGGCCGACTATCTTGCTTGGTTTTCACCGATCATCACCAGCAGCTGCTCCAGGCGCAACGCTATACACGAGCAGAGCCGCGACGGCTCGCTTTCTGGAGAGCGACAAGCAGGCACGCTCTGCCAATTTTTTTAACGATACGCTCGCCGAGCCGCTGCCCTGTGGTGAGTGTCCATGGAGAGGGCAGGCAGGGAAAGCGTTATTGGAGCGGCAGTCAGGAAAACTGCGGAGCTGCTGAGGAATGGCAGCACCAGCACGTCCCCAGACGGCGGCAACGCCCCCAGGCTGCACTTCATGGGAGAGGAGGTGGACGAGACAGGCAAGACGAGCCTGGAGAAGGCGACGGTGACTCTGATCATCAAGCGGTCCCACGAGCGCTTCCTGCCGCCGGGCTACAACAAGTGCGCCGTCGTGAAGAAGCTGCACCTGCAGGCGGTGCACGACAGCTGGGCGGCCTTCCTGGCGGGGGCCTCTCCCACCTTCAGGGCGCACGTGGAGGAGGACGACTCCGGGCGCGTCATGTCGCCCGTCACCTTCTTCTACGACCTGTTCTGGGCGCGCCTCTTCACCGTCGCGCCGAGGCTGCGCGCGCTCTTCGGCGACAACATGGTGCGCCAGAGCCGCTGCCTCATCCGCATGACGTGCGAGATCGCGGGGCTGCTCGAGGCGCTCGCTGCCGGGCGCGGGACCGCGGGGCTCGAGGCCGTCGCGCACGCCAACATCGAGATCGGCCTGCGCGCCGAGCACTACGAGCCCCTCGCCGCCGTCCTGCGCCACGCGCTCGAGTTCTGCCTCGGCGAGCCCGCGTGGACGCCGCTCGTCGCCGAGTCGTGGATGCGCGCGATCGCCGTCTTCGTCAACGCGAGCGTCAGCGTCACCGTCGCCGCGCTCGAGGACGGCGCGCGCCAGGAGACCGAGGCGGAGCAGCTCGCGGCGCTCGCCGCGTTCCGCGCGCACGCGCCGCCCGCGCCGCATGTCTCTCTGCGCGCCATGCCGACGGCGGCGGCGGCGGCGGCGCCGGGGGCGACGCCGCGGCGCGGCAGCGGCGCCGGCTGCGGCGGCGGCGGCGACCCCGAGGCGCCCTCCGCGCTGCTGCTGGCGGCCGCGGAGGACGACGACGACGATGATGACGGGCTCGTCACGCCAACGCCGCGCTGCCGCGACGCGCCCGGCGGCGGCGGCTCCGTCACGCTCGGCGCGCGCGAGTGGCGCCCGCGCATCCAGCTGAGCTTCGTTGACGAGGAGTGCGAGACCGGCGGCGCGGAGCGTGACAGGCGCGGCGGCGGCGTCGGCGGTGGCGGCGGCGCCGCCGTGTCGAGGTCGCTGCCGACGTCGCCCACGTGCAGCAGCGCGGCGGCGCCGGCGGCGAGCGGCAGCGGCGGCCTCATGATGAAGGTCTTCGGCATCAAGGTGACGCGCAAGTCGAGCGCCAAGGCGGGGGAGATGGCGGCGGCGGCGGCCGCGGCGGCGGTGACGGCGGCGGGCGGCGGCAGCAGCGGCGGCAGCCCGCGCGGCAGCGGGCCCGTCAGCGGCGGCGGCAGCGGCGGCGGCGGCGGCAGCAGCGGCGGCGCGGAGCCGGCGTACGCCGCGATGACCGCCGCGGACGTGCTGGCATTCATTGAGCACAGCGCGCCGGAGGAGCTGTGCCTGACGGCGACGCCGGTGGCGGGGGCGCTGCTGCGGTGGCTGGCGGCGCCGTGCGGCGTGCAGGACCGCGGGCTCGCGCTGCACGCGGCGGTGGGCTGGGTGTGGAAGCTGCTGGCGGTGAGTGCCGAGGGCGCGGCGGAATGTCGTCCCCTTTTGAATATGTTTTGGAAATCCTTGCACGCTCCGTGTCGCTTCCTGTCATCCGCGACAGTGGCTTGGGAGCCCGCTGCTGCGACGTGTGGGAGCAACATATTGCCCTGCAGTGGGAGCCGTTCTTACCAGCGACGGCCGCTACGCGCTGCAGGCGTGAACATGAAAGCATGTACTTCGGCATCAGACTGTGTTTGTGGGTTGCAGCAGCGCTGCGTGCTGCCTGCAGGCAGCGGTGCGCAGGCGTGACGGTGAGCGAAAGGGCTGTCTGCAGTGAGTGAGTGCTGTGAGTAAGTGAGTGAGTGAGTGAGTGAGTGAGCGCTGCAACATTGCGCAGTCCAGCCCACACGCATCCAGTAACTTACCGCAAGTACACTGCTTCTTGAGGCATACTTCTAGGAGTACGCGCACATGACGTCCCTGAAAAGTACTCCTGTGTTTGTTTTCAATTTTACGTCTCGTTGAGGAAGTGCCAGTGTGTTGGGCGTACGCAAGGAAGAAAAAACAGGGTTGTCAGTGCGCAACCGAGACCTCCCTCGCGAGGCACATGTAGAGTCCGGTAGCAAGATTGACATCAACCATCAACCATCTGGGGCTCTTTCGTGCCCTCAGAGCGAGAATTGCCAAAGTGCACACAGATCGGCATGTGCGTCAAGCTCTCCGCATTGGAATCTGACATAATGTATGGCAGGCGGGGAGGCCATTAACAGGCCTACAAAGGAGTTGTGGTGTGCTGCGGTGTACGTGCCGTGGGGGGTGCGACGTGAGTGCCATGCGCATGCGCCTATGCCGCTGGGCGACAACGTCGCAGCGGTTGAGGGGGGTGGGGGGGTGGGGGGGAGGGGGTGCATGCGATTGGTGGCTGAGCCCCCTGCATGTCAGCAGGCAAATGTGCCCGCGGTGATTTGCATACGGTGAACGGATACGTAAGCGGTTAAAGCTGGCTGAGCCGTTGAGGCAACCACGGCACAAACCGTCAGTACGAGGTGTCATGGTCTGATTCTCGCACAGCCATTCCTGCACATGGCCACTTGGACTTCGTGCCGACAGTTTGAAGTTGTGAACTGCAATGTGCATCAGTGCTCACCTCTGTGTGAGCACAACCCCACACGCGCACAGCACAGCATGGACAAACATGACAGAGCCCAGTTTTGCGGCTGACAAGTGGGCGTTGATGAAGCTGCCATCCAAAGTGCACTTGTTCCCCAGTTGCCTTGTAATGCCCATGTTGAAGTTGTGCTAGACCCAGCTTGCACTGTACTTCAAGTACATTTTTGCCACCTAGAAAATCTGGAATTGTACGGGAAGATGCAGTTGTGCAGATAGCCAGGAGTGAGGAGGATTGGACTTTCCTCAGGAGTTGCACTGCCGTCGTGGACGCAACGAGCAGCACAAGTGTGTTTCACGTCAAAATGTCTCAATCAGCGAGGCCACGATGTGATGCGCTCGCCTCGAAGTGTACATGTTGCCGCTTTACACGCCATGGGGCGGTCCGCTGTTGCAGCACCTGTTGGTAGGTGGGCCGTCATTCACATCTGCACCGCGCATGAGCTCGGGCCGCCCCGCCCGCGCATCCGCTCTCACAACCCTGGCGTCGCCGCTGCCGCCGCTGCCGCCGCTGCCACTCCCCCAGCCTCCACGCCAATCCCTCAACCCACACCTGACGGCGCGCTGCCCCCCCCCCCACAGCGCCAGCAACGCTCAGCAACCATGTAATAGCAGCGCTCACCCCCCTCTCCCCCCCCCGCTCCCCCCCCCCCACACACACATACGCAGATCGACAGGGCCGACAAGAAGTCGCTCAAGCTGCGGCGCGCGGCGCTGCGCGCGCACCTGCCGCGGCTCGTCCCCGCGTTGCTCGCGTGCACCGACGCCGGTGGCGCGAACTCTGCCGCGCCTTCGCCGGCGCCATCGCCGAAGCGGTCACCATCGGGCGGCAGCAGCGGCGGCGGCAGCAGTGGCGGCGGCGGCGGCGGCGGCGGCGCGGCCGACGTGCGCGCGCAGCGCGCGCTGCAGGTGGAGGCGCTGGACGCGCTGGCGCAGATGGCGCGCTTCTTGCAGGTGACCAGCCGCAGCTGCTGGCATACGCATGATGCAGGTCAGAACATCACAATCAGTGCCGCCTGAGTCCTTGAAGCAGTGCGAGGGTCAGGGGGAGGGTGTGGGTTAGGGTGACGGTGGAAGCTGCTGGCACGGGCTCCGTTTTGTACAGCTGCTTGCGCTTGCTGCAATGCGCTCACTGCCGCCGAACCCTTGCATCAATATCACGGTTCAGCTTGGGGTTAGGACTACAGTCTCTGGCAGGTGTGCTCACCCGTTGCATGGCTTCGTGTGGCATGCGTCAACGAGCACCTGGGGAGGGGGGGGTGGGGGAGGGGCGCTGCCAGTGCCGCTGCTCGCATGCACCGCCAAGCACAGCACGCCATCAGCCCATTTCACTGATGATCCCACGTATCCATTTCCATACCACTGTTTTCACCGTCTTTACATGGGCACAAAGCCAACGCTCACACGTCCGCTGCCGCGCCACCGCCACCGCCGCCGCCGCCGCCGCTGCCGCCGCCGCCTTCGCTGCAGGCGCGCTTCCGCGACCACGTGGAGGTGGTACGCAAGGGCGTCAGCCCGCTGCTGGCGAGCGGCGGCTCCTCGGTGCGCGCGACGGCGGCGTCGGCGATCGCGGCGCTGGCACTGTGCGACAAGGACCCCGACGGGTGGGCGCGCGCGGCGTCGCACGCGTGCCTCGAGGCGCACGCGCTGCTGCATCAGGTGTGTATGGATTGTCAATGTGTTGTCGCGTTGGGGCGTAAGGTCACCATACCTGAAGTATACTTCAGCGTATGTAGACTCTGGTGTCGGAGTCTGTATCTGTGTACTTGCGGCGCTGGCGCGGTGCGACAGGGACCCGGGCGCGCGCTGCGCCGCGCGCGCGCGCCAGGCAGGCATGCATATGTACTTCATCTAGTGTTGACTGGCTCTTGCTGAAGGCAGGAAATGGCACATGAGGTGCGGGTACTTCACGCGTATCTACCCTACCCAAGTAAGTCCACCGGGTATGTAGACGTTTAGATCAGCGAGCTCATCCGGCAGTCAGGGCGCCGCATGCATACACGGACGAGAGTGGCTCACGTCGTCGTTCTCCGATGAGGCAGCAAACGCTCCCACCTCATGTCAGTAATGCAGGCTTTCAGGCGCCCTGGGCAAGAAGTGGTGAGAAGCGCCTCAAACGTGCGCACGCACGGGGGCGGCGCGCAGGTTGCTCAGCACGATGCCACAATGGCCCTGAGCAAGATATTGCGTCCGTCGATCCTCGTCAAACGCTACCGCTCCGTGCATCTACGCGCATAGGCATCGCCCGCCAACCAAAGATTGCGTCTCTGACAAGAGTATACGTCTATGCGCGCGTCGCAGGCGTGGCCCGACGCGGACGCGGACATGAGCGGCGTGCGCATTGCTCAGCACTGTACCCTCTCACCCCCTCTGCACCCCCTGCGCTCCCGTTCCCCCGCCTCTCGCCCCTCTTGCGCCGCCCGCTGCGGCGGCGCGCCCGCCAAACAAACACTGCCTCTCTGACAATAGCGTACGTCCATGCGCGCGTCGCAGGCGTGGCCCGAACACGGGCGGCGTGCGCATGCTTAATTGATATTTTTTGTTTTCAATCACGTTTGTCGCACCTCACACGCCGCGTGACGCAACAAGGCGCTTTTCATTCATTGTTTTGGTGTGCTTGTGGAACGTGTCTCCCGCCTCACACGCCGTCTTACGCCGCGCCGCGTGCGCTGAGCGCTGCAGGCGTGGCCCGACGCGGACGTGGACATGGGCGGCGTGCGCATGGACGCGCACGCCGTGGCCGCCTCCGTCGCGGAGCACGCGCTGCTGCCGCCGCTCACAAAGGTGCGCGCCCGCCGCGGCGGCAACAGATCTGTGTACGGGCCGGGCACACTTCAACTCGGACGTTCTTCGACTCGATGCGTCGTCGCCGGTGATGCGCTGTTTGGCGAGAGCGGGCATGTTGCACGCAGGCGGGACGGCATGCGCAATTGCGATCGCGTTCTGTGCTGGCTGCGCGTCACTGAGTGCCGCCACCGTTGCCGCTCGTGGACATTCGCTGTCGACGAGTAGACGCACTGCAGTACTACACGCTGAGTCAGTACTATACTTACAGGCCATGAGCTTGCACATTCCTTCAGATCTGCTTCAGTGTCTGCTGTGGGGCACCTGGTACTTAAACCTTGTGTGCACCAGCCCATGGCCCCTGCACAAATTTGCAGCCCCCCCCCCCCTCCCCCCGTGCCGCGGCTATGACAAAAACAGCGTTGCCATCTGCTGGTGTGCAACAACTCATCTGTTGGCCGGGGAGCTGAAGTGCAGCCTGCTCCATACACTCAATGAGCGCAGTTTCACTGTGCCCCGTTGGTCTGCGCGTACGCGCACGTGCAGGAGGAGCAGAACGTGGAGTGCCACGCGCCCGCCGTTGTGCGCGTCAACTATGCGCTTGGCGTATACAGAAGCATCATGCTCCATTGCTGCGCATTATGCGCACATGCAGGAGGAGCTGCAGAACGTGGAGCGCTACGCACACACCGTCGCGCGTCAATCAGTGTATACAGAAGCACTTCAAAGTATACAGAAGCATCACGCTCCGTCGCTGCGCGCGTCGTGCGCACGTGCAGGAGGAGCTGCAGAACGTGGAGCGCTGCGCGCACGCCGCCACGCGCCAACTATGCACTTACTGTATACAAAAGCATCATGCTCGAATGCTGCGCGCACATGTACTCGCAGGAGGAGCTGCAGAACGTGGAGCGCTACGCGCACGCCGTCGCGCGGCGCCTGCCCGCACTCGTCAGCGTGCTGTGCCGCCTCCTGGCGAGCGGCGGGCGCGCGGCGACGGCGCGCGCGGAGGCTGCAAGCAAGGCCGCCGCCACGTCCGCAGAACTCATCGGTACGGTCATACGTGTATATGTGTGTATGTATCAGTATGTACATGTATGCCGTGTAGACATTCGCATAATATAATACCACTGCGCGCGCGGCGACGGCGCGCGCGGAGGCTGCGAGCAAGGCCGCCGCCACGTCCGCAGAACTCATCGGTACGGTCATACGTGTATATGTGTGTATGTATCAGTATGTACATGTATGCCGTGTAGATATTCACGTAATACCACTGCGCGCGCGGCGACGGCGCGCGCGGAGGCTGCGAGCAAGGCCGCCGCCACGTCCGCAGAACTCATCGGTACGGTCATACGTGTATATGTGTGTATGTATCAGTATGTACATGTATGCCGTGTAGATATTCACGTAATATAATACCACTGCGCGCGCGGCGACGGCGCGCGCGCAGGCTGCGAGCAAGGCCGCCGCCACGTCCGCAGAACTCATCGGTAAGGTCATGCTTCGTAGGACGTATACATAGAGTATACGTACGTATAGTGTGTGCATAATACCATCTACATAGGCCGGCAAGGCCGGCGCCACGTCCGCAGAGCTCATCGGTGAGGTCATGCGTATATATATATACATATAGTGTGTGTATATATATACGTGTGTATGTATGTGTGCGTGCAGTGCGTGCGCACCAAGACAATGGCGGTGTTGCAGAGCTCTTCAGTAAGGTCGATGCATACGCCACATTTCGGAACTGACCGAGCCGCTGCGCGCAGCTCAGCCGCCGCTCCATCCCATCATTGCGTGCCCCCCCCCGCCCCCCCCCCTCCCCACATCATTCAACCTGACTCTCACTCTCACCTTAATGCTACAGTAACTCTAACCCTGCCCCCACCCCCCCCCCCGCGCCCGCGCGCAGGCTCCGCCACGGCCGCGAGCGCCGCGGCGGCGGCGGCGGCGGCAGCAGCGGCGGCGTCCGCGGAGGCGGCGCACTGGGCGCAGGCCGTGCACGAGTACCACCTGCTTGTGCTGGCGCTCGTAGAGCGCGTGCTGCGCCTTGGCGCCGCGGCGGATGACCTGTGCCGCCTGCGCGACGAGGACGCGGCGGCAGCAGCGGCGCAGGGGCTGCCGGCGCCCAAGGTGTCGCCGCGGGTGAGTGTGTGGGGGGGAGGGGGTGGGGGGGGGGCATGCCGTCGGCGTGCCCCTGACCCTAACGCTAGCCCTTGGTGGTGGTGGTGGTGGGGGGGGGGGGCGTGCCATGCCGCCACGCGCTAGTGCGATTGCTGTCAGAGGTCGAGTTCGCGTGGCAGCGCTGCTGTAGCAGGCGGAGCACAGCGGGCGCTGCCGCCGCCCAATGCATCGTCACGGTTCGGACCTAAAAACCACAATTCTACGCAATGAGTGGCGCGCGGGTCACGCGCGCGTGCAGCGCTGAGGCCGCTCCGCCGTTGATCGAGTTCCGTCTTGAAGCGAGTGGGAAAGACCATGGCAGCCTCCCGTCTTTGCTGCAGTGCTAGGCCACTGTGTTCCTGTACGCAGCTTCTCGCCGCCGCCGTAAAGTATGATCGTTCGGCATGTGAGTCTGTTGAGTGGCGACGGTGACGCTCGAGGGGCGCGCAGGGCCGCGCTGAGCGCTGCGGGTGCGCACGAGCGGCGCCAACCCAGCGAAGCGCTGCCGGTGTCGCGTGAGCTGGCGCGCATTGCCAGTACACGGGGCACAGCGAGCGCACGTGTGCTGCGGCGGTGCAGTGCTCTGCCTGTGTCTGCCGATGACGGACCACTGGTGTCAATTGCTTACAGGACACAGACAGATGGCAGTGCAGTTGTCAAAGCGATGTCACTTTGTCCAGTTGTAATGTGAGCGTCTTGTGTTCTGAACACGATTCATACTCAAGTCCATACCACTCTCCGCCCCCCCCGCCCCCCCCCCCACTCTCCAATGCAGGCCGGCCAGCGCATGGCGCCGGAGGCACTGACCCCAGGGGCAGCGCTCAGCATACTGCCGCGGCTGCAGCATGCGTCGGTGGTGCTGCTGGAGGCGCTCGTGGGCACGCCGGGGCTGCCCGCGCCGCGCGACTTGCAGAAGCGCACGTGCGCGTGCCTCACGCAGTACGCCGCCGCCATGCCTGTCAAGGTGCGTGCGCCGCTGCTGCGGATGATGATGGTGCTGCTGCTGCTGTGCGTGCCTGTGCTCGGGGCGCGGCAGTGCTGCGCGCGCGTCACGATGCATCGCGGAGCGCACCATGCGCGCGTCTCATGCAGCGCGCCGCGGCCACGCTCGTCAAGGCGCACGCACCGCTGCGCTGCTGCTACGCTGCTGCTGCTGCTGCTGCTGCTGCGACCGCCGCCGCGGCCGCGTGCGTCGCGCATCGAGAGCGCTGTACGGCAGCAGTTCGCAGTGGTGAGGTGAGGGGCATGCCGCGCTGGCGTGCACGCGCCCGGAGCAAGCGCGCAGCGCGCAGCACCAGCGCGCACGTAAGCGCGGCGCGGTGCAAAGGTGCCCGTCGCCGCGAAGGACGCGAACGCAACAATGCATTCGTGCGCACCTGACGTTGACGCCACCTCTTTCCACAGCCGCGTGCGTCAACGACACATGGCGGCAGTCACTCCCATGACAGCGAAACACTGACTGAAACTGCGCATGCCGCTGCCGCCGTCCGTCGCCAGGCGGGCCTGCGCGAGACGGCGTTCGCGGCGCTTGCGGCGGCGGCGCGCGCGCCCTTCAACGGCGCCGCCGCGCTGCAGCTCACCACCGCCGCCGCGCCGGTGCTCGTGGACGAGCTCGCGCTGCTGGTGGGGCACGCCATCGCGCCGGGCGGCCACTTCAAGGCGCCGACGACGCCGACCGCGGCGGGCAGGTGAGCTGCGCGGCGCTGCCCCACACACAGAAGCGCTGCCGCAGAGGCCTCAGGGCGATTCGCCGACTTGCTTACATGAACTCTGAGCAAGAGCAGCCGCTGTCGCTGTTGCAGAGCTGCGCTGCGGGCAGGTGGGCTGCGGGGGAGCGCCGCGCTGCGGGCGCGCTGCGCTGCGGACGCGCCGCTGCGGAGGCCTCGGAGTGATTCGCCGACTTACTTGTGCTTGAAGCGAGAGCAGCTGCTGTGGCTCGTCCAGACCCTTACCGCAGGTCAAGGACCGCAGGCTCGCACCTGGTCTGTCGGTGTCGGCTTGGTGTCGATGTCAAGCGCCGCTGGCTTGCATGCTGCTGCGGAGCATCACGATGGCGGGGCGGGGGTGCTGCTGAGTCGCCGCCGCTGAGCACTGCTGCGCATCACACTGCTGCCGAGCGGTGCTGTTGGGGCTGGCTGCCGGGCCGCGCCGAGGCCGGATGAGCGCCGAGGCTGCAGCGCGCTGCCGCCACCCATTCTCTGCGCGTGCGCATCTGCTGGGTGCGGCGGCGGTGCAAGTTTGCACCCGATGTGGCACACCGACCCTTTGCGTGGCCATGCTGCTGGCACTTTATCCACTTTATAATACGAGTACACAGTGCGCAGGCCGACGACCATTGGCGATGCATCACTGGCAGGCTCGAGCCGTTGACAGCGCAGCAGCAGCGGCGGCGGCGCGCGGCGCGGCGGCGGAGGTGGCCGGCCCTCGCCTCTGCACTCGCTCACCCCTTGTTTGTTCAGCAGTCCAGTGGCATCGCGTGCTCACGCGCGCATTCACGATTCCCCCCCCCCCCCCCCCCCCTGGTTCGCCCCCTGTAGCCCCAGGACGCCGCACGGACACCACGCGCACGTCACGAGCAGCCCCGGCGGCAGCGGCGACGGCTGGGGCAGCGGCGCCGGCGGCTCCTGGAGCGGCCGCCGCAGCGCGAATCGCGGCCACGGCGCAACGGTCGACGTCGCGACGGCCGCCGCGGGCTGCTACGCGCTCGCGACGCTCATCTCTGCGCACGACGAGCTGCTCAACGCGACGGCGCGGCGCGCGCTCGAGGCGGCGCTCACCGACGGCCTTCTCTTCCTTGTGCGCAGCGGCGACAGGATGATGGCGGCCGCGACGGCGGCGCACGGCGGCGGCGGCGCGAGCCCGCTCGGCGGCAGCGCGCACGCCGGCGCGAAGAGGCTCAGCCTGAGTGCGCACGGCCTCGCACTGCTGCCGCCGCCGCCGCCGCCGCCGCAGGCACTGCAGGGGCCGTCCGGCTACACGTCAGACGAGGAGCGGCGGCGGCAGCTGACGGGCCCCGTCTTCGAGGACTTCAGCGAGGAGCGCGAGAGGGACGACAGGCGCGTGCGCGCGGGCGGCGACGACGCGCCCGTCGGCGCGTTCGCGTCCGCGCGCGAGGCGCTCATCCGGCTCAGCGCGCACTACGTCGTGGGGCACCGGTGAGCTGCGCGGGCGGTGGCGCTGCGCGCCGCGCTGCGTCGCTTCGACTGGACTGTGTGTGCGTCGCTTGTCCTTGGACGCCAGAGGGCGTGGCGTTGGCATTGCACCGGCGCCTCTCGCCGCCCGTGTCTGAAAGAGAAACACATGGCTGCACACATGGCTCCTTGTGCCGAACGGCATTAAAAGAGAGCACTGTCACTGACTCCTGTGCACTCGCCCGAGCTCCGTTGCTGCAGCCGTGAGGGCCGCGCTGCCTGCTGCCTGCAGTCGCCAACCGCGGCCGTCACACTTTGCCAAGCTGATTGTGCGCCCACCGCAATACGCGCCCCATGTGTGGTCCTGTCCTCGCCGTTCGGCACGCACTGCACCGCTGACCATCACCATGCTGTCGCCGTCCGCATCATCGGTGGTGCCAGTCAGCTGAGCCGCCGCACGTGTCGCCGAGCGCTGATCACGCGCCCACCGGCCCGGCCATGCAAAGAGACGGCACCCTTCGCGCATGCATGTCGTTGACTCCCAGTCTGAGCACCCTGATTGCGCTGCGCGCGCTCCGCGCTGCCGCGCTGCTGCGGGGCAGCACACGGCATGGTGCTATTGCTGAGTGCCAATCACGCGCCCGACCGACCGCGTCGCGCAATCACAAAACACTCCTCGCCCGCCCCCGCTCACTCTGTCGCCCGATACGCGCCCGCCCCTCGCTCTGCGCCGCCGCCGCGCCGCCGCCGCCGCAGGGTGGGCCCGGACGAGCCGCTGCACACGCTGGCCAAGGCTGCCATGTTCACGTGCGCGCGCGACACGGACGCCGGCGTCTCGCGCGCGTGCCGCGAGGGGCTGCAGGCCATGGGCGCGGCGCCGGTGCGGCGGCCGTCGTCAGTCGCCAAGGTCAGCGCGCAAATCCTAGGTTATGCCGTGCACGCCGCAGTCGCTGCTGACAGCGCGTCGCGCGTACTCTGTGTACGCTGTGTGTGAAGAGCGCATGTCATGTGCCACGTCGATGCGGCTGTCGCGTCGGGCGTGTCGTCTGACGTGACGGCGGTGGCAGCGGCGCGGCCTCCGCGGCTCGGACGAGCGCTGGCGCAGGTCATGCGCAGACGTGACTGCGTGCTCTATGGAGGCGTTCCGCCGCACTCAATGTCTTCACGTGCTGCCGCCGCACCGCCGCCTCTGCGCAGGCTGCGACGCTGCTCGGCCTCACGCCGCAGCAGGCCAGCTCGCAGTCGCCGCCGCAGCTCGCGCGCACCGCGCGCCGCGGCAGCGCCCAGGCCGTCGCCGACACCCTCGCCCCCGCGCCGGCGGTGCCGCTGTCGATCGCGGCAGCGGCGGCGGCGGCGGCGGCGGGCGGCGCCACCGTTGCTGGCGGCAGCGGCGGCAGCATGGGCGCGGCGGGGCCTGTCGCGGTCGTCGCCAAGGCGCGGCGCGGCAGCGCGGCGGCGGCGGCGGCGGCGGGCAGCCTGCCGGCGGCGCCGGACGGCGCGGACGCGCTGAACCGGCGCTCGAGCCGCTACTCGTCGCGGCGGCGCAGCTCCATCCTCGCGGTGCCGAAGGAGGGCCTCGACGACGACGACGACGGCGCCGGCATCGTGCTGCTGGACGGCGGCGCGGTGCACGGCGCCGGCGCGCTCGCGCACCACCGCAATCACACGCTGGGCGCCGCGGCAATCGCCGCGAGCGGCGACGGCATCTGAGCCTAGCCTGCTGCTATGTGCGCACTCCCGCCTGCTCGCTTTCTCTATCGACGCCGCGTGACGCGGAAGGTGGGGGGGGGGGGGGGGGGGGGGGAATGCTGCCACGCACGCTGTGGGGCTTGCTGCGCGAACCGCTGCAGCATGAGTCAAGAACTGCCTACGATGTCTCTGCAGGGGTCCGGCATTTTGAGGCGCGCACGGCGGCGGCGGCGCCACGCACGCGCTGCCGGCCGGCAACGTGCACGCTGCACGCAGTGGCACATGGGGATGAGCACAAGCTGTTCATAGCGGGCAAAGCCGCCTGCCCCAAGCGTGGCGGCAAATGACTGTGACCGGTTCATTCTTTCTTCCATTAGGCAATTTGTTGATGACACCGTGGTGAAGGTAGAGTTGCAGCTGCCCCCCCCGGTTCGCTGGTGCCGTAATTGCGGCGCGCTAGAGCGACGGCGGGGGGGGGCGCCGCCAGCCGCCGCTGCGCACGCCGCACGCGGCTCCTGTCTGTTGGTTCTCCCGTGTGTGGACGGTCCACATCACAATATGTACAATAGATGCGCGGCTAGTCGTCTTTCGTCGCCTTTCGCACGCACACTTTGCGCCCGCTGTGCAGTCTGCTGCCCTGTGCCTGCTGCGAATAGAATGCATCGACACACTGGATCTCTGCATGCGTGTTTGGCTGCATGTCACGATGGTGCAATGAACAGAGTGTTGCCCTGTACCTGCTGCGAGTTGATGCATCATACACTGGATCTCTGTCACAATGGTGCAATGAACACAGCGCATGAGACATCGGTGGCGCGTGAGCGTTGTGAGAACACAACGCTCAAGAGGGCACGTTCAGCGCCCGCTCCCCCCGTGCGTTTCCACAAGGCTGTATGTTCCAACTTAATCATGACATGCTGTGCGTCTCTTCTCATTTTTAAACATACTTCAAGTCCTTCACATGTAGGCGTGGATGCATGCAAATGTGAGCCAGCACTGGCACTTGATCATGATCATGGGCAGCGATGTTCAAGAACTCGCATGGCTGGGTAAGGGGTACAGAAGTTGATTGACGCTGCAGCAAATGTCTGGAAAGTAGATGATGTGTTGACTGCTGCATCTACAGCGCGGCTTGCACATGGCACCCCAGCGGTCACTCTTTGCACAAGCATGGAGGTCACATTGCGCGAGGATGCGGCGCCGCGGCTCGCTCTGCCGCGGCAAGTCGCCGCCTGCGCTTCACTCATCTACCCCCCATCAGCTACAGCGCTCCCGTGGGCATTGGAGTGGCAGTGCGCCGCGTGCAGGCTGCCGAGCAGCCCGCTGCGCTCACTGAACGCTCACTGAACATCCGGCAAGAAGGGCGCCTGCTGGTAAGCGAAACTGTATCTGTACATCAGCGCCCGCGCCGCAGCACCACGAACCCCACGCACGCCACCAGCGCCGTGCCGAGCACCGCCGCCTGCAGCAGCGAGAGGCTGGCGCCGCCGCCGCCGCGCGCCTTTCTCGGCGCCGCCGCGCCCTCCACCGCTGCACTGTCGTCAGAGGCGTCATCTGCATCGTCTGCTGCAGAGTCTCCAGCGGCGGCGACTGCGCCGGGCGCCGCCGGCGCGGCGCTCGCAGGTGGCGTTGCCACCGCGCTCGCGGGCAGCTCCGCCGCTGCTGCTGCTGCCGGAGCCGCTGCCGCAGGAATCGGAGCTGCTGCCTCAGGGGCCTCCATCGGTAACAACAAGTCTGGCGCCGCAGGTGCTGCTGCTGCCGCTGCGGCGGGTACGGCATCCGGTGCGACTGCCACGGGCGCCTCTGCTGCAGCAGCCGATGCCGCCATCGGTGCTGCCACCGCGGCTTCCACAGGCGCAGCGGCTGGCAGCGCAGATGCGGCTACAGGCGCCGCCGGTGCTTCCACTGCGTCTTCAGGAGGCGCAACTGCGCCCGCCTCTGGGAGCGACGCGCTGACCTCCAAGGCCGAATGCACGGGCGGCGTGCTGGAGGCAGTGCTCTGCCGCAGGCCATCCGCTGCTGCTGCTGGCACAGAGTTTGTGACTGCCCGAGAAGCGTCGGCGTCTGCTGAAGCATGCACGCTGGCGCTGGCATCCCGCCCCGCATCAGCTGACAATGGTGCATGGGTTGCAGGTGCATCTGCAGTGGCAGTCTCAGCGAAGCCGTCTGTGCCAGCGGCCGCAGCGTCGTCACCAGTTGGCGAGGGTGGCGCTGCGAGTTCAGACGGCGGCACGGAGGGTGCAGCTGCCTCCGCAGGAGCTGCAATGCCATTCGCACCGTCTTCGTGCGACGCGTGAGATGCTGAGGCCTGAAGCTCCTCGTTTGCCTCCTCCTGCTGCAGCTGCTGCGCACTGTCGTCAACAAGAGCAGGCGCCGAAGGCATCGGTGACTCCTTGGCTGCGTCAGCAGTTGCGCCAGAGGGGGAATCGTCAACCACCTCCGCTGCAACTGGCGACGCTCCCGCTGACGCACCCATTGAAGCTTCCGAAACTTCTACGGGAGTGACGTTCGCTGCTTCGTCTGCAGCAGCAGCCTGCGCCGGTGCCGCATGCGCTTCCGCGGCCCTCTGGTCGCTGTCGTCTGCAGTGGCGCTGGCGGCAGCGGCAGAAGCAGGAGCGGGCGCGCGGCTGCCATTGTACGCAGGCGCTTGGGCATAGGACGGAACCCACTCGGCGGCAAAGGCGTTGAGCGTGGACTTGAGAGGCTTGGTAATGCGCACGGCAGGGCACTTTGCCGCCTGCGCCTCCGCAGCGCCAGCGTGCTCCGCCGCCGCCTCCGCTGAAGGTGCCGCAGCATCCGCCGGCAGCTCTGCTACGGCACTTGCCTCCGGCGCTGCTGTTCCCGGCTCTGTCTCCGGCTTCGCTACCGTAGAGGGTGTGTTGGCCTCCGCTGCCGCAGCATCTGCGCCCAGCTGCGTTGCAGCATCGGTGCCTGGCTGCTGCGTCGGCTGCTCCGCTGGCGCTGCTGCAGCGTCTGCCTGCTGCTCAGCTGCTGCGGCATCTGCCTCCATCGCTGCTGCCACAGGCTCTGCCCCCCGCTCTGCTGCCACAGAGGGTGCGTTCGCCTCTGCTGCCGCAGCATCTGCGCCCGGCTCCGTTGCAGAACTGACGCGTGGCTGCAGCTCCTCCACAGTGACTGATTGGTGCAATGGCTGCGGCGCAGGTGCATCACCATCGGTCTGCGCGGCAGCAGCAGCAGCAGCAGCAGCAGCAGGAGCGTCGCCAGCCTCCGCTTCCAGCGCATCGCCTGAGACAGGCACCGGCGCGGCGGACCCATCGAGCTCCCGCTGCTGCTGCTGCTCTGCTGGCGCAGCGACTGCTGCCGCTGCCTCCTCCGCCACCACATCCCTGTCACGAATCGCACCCTCGCCTGCGCTGTGCGCATCGCCGTCCTCCGGCGCGGCGCCGCTGCTCGCTGCGCCCGCCCCCGCCGCGGCGCGCGCAATCACTGCCAGCATCTCCTGCGCCTCCTCGCTCGTGCCGTCGCCGAGAACGGGGCTCAGGAACAGCGCCACGCGCCGCGCCTCTGCCGCTGATGCCGGCAGCGTCCGCGCTAGGTCCAGCAGTATGCCGGGGCTCGCTATCACGACGGGGCTCTCGTCCAGCCGGCGCTGCGGCGAACGCGCACGAGGGCACGTGGCGCACAGGTGACCGATTCGGCAGGCTTTGGTGCGAGCTGCGCAGCTGGTGCAGTTTCACGTGCTGGCTTCACATGACCACGTCACTTGCCAAGGTGCTGAAGGATGGCGGGGGGGGTGCGGCTGGGTGGCGCTGTAGCTGCGCGTCATGTGCGACTCTTGGTAGGGGTCGTGAGAAGAATGCTGCGCTGATCGCTGTATGGATCTGCAGGCATGCGGTGCCCGTTGCACTACACAGGAAAAGCCCAACGCACGGAGCTGCTCGAGCGTCACACAGCACAGGCACGCTACCGCCGGGCTGCCTGCCTCCTGAAAAAGCGGCGGATGCCTGTGTGTGCGTGCACGCTGACATGGTGTCACCTCATGACCGCACACCAGCTCTCTCTAGAACGCCGGCGTCCGTGTGCCACAGACGCATAGACGCTTCCTGCCGCGCCCTCACCCCCTGACCGCATCCGCTCTAGCTACTGCACGCTGCACAGGTGCAGCTGCGAGCGCCCCTGACGCGACAGCGTTCAGCAGCCTGCGCTCTCACTCACCGCCGTCTGCTCGCGCCACAGCAGCAGCGCCTCGTACGCGGCCGTGTTCTCAGGCCCCCAGCGCCCCTGCCCCGCCTCCGCGGCGTCGATGGCGCGCGCCATGTGGCGGCAGCGCTCCGCCGCTGCGCGCGCCGTCGCGCGGCTCCACTCCGGCCGCGGCGTCCACAGGCGCTGCGCGAGCTCTTGCGAGCGCAGCATCAGCTGCGGTGGCGGGCGGACGCGGTGCGGAATGCGCGGTCAGACCGGCGGGTCGCGCGCTGCGGTACGTATGACATGCACGCCTGGCTGAGCACTGTGTGTGAGGTGGCGGCATGACGGAGTGCGCCTGCACGGCGGCAGCCGCCGCTGCCGCGCCAGCTGTCAGATGCAGTGCACAGCAAGGTTGCGGTGACATGGGAAGGTGCTGGCGGCAAGGCGTACAAAGTGTGGCACCGTCGACCCATGTGCATGGAGGTGCATGAGAACTCAGCTTCGTTGAGCTGTTGCTGAACAAAGCAAGCAACGATTGCCACGTGCATATTTTTGCTGACTGCGATACTCAAGCTTCTGCAACTGCCGGCAAGCCAGAGGCATGAGTCGCAGCAGAAGCGCCATGCTTTGTCAGCACCTCTGGCGCCGAGGGCCCACCCTTGGCAACCTCCACACATGCACTCTGCTTTGCGCATCCACTGCACTTGCAACAAAATGTGAAAAACCAGGGCCTCGTGGCTACATCCTGAAAACGCATTCTCAAGTTGTTTCCAACGGCAACGCAACCGCTGCGCGACGCACTGCGCAGCAGCGCTGCGCTACGCACCTTACGGAGCCGCAGCAGCCCCGGCGCCGCCGGCGCCTTGCTGGCGCGATCCACGCCCCCCGCACCCCCTCCCGTAACCGCTTTGCCGCCCCCGTTGCTCGCGCCCTCATCGCCGCGCTTGGCCGCGTGCTCTGGAGCGACGGCCGCAGCGCCCGCAGGCTTGGCGGCTTCCGCTGGTGTAACCGCTTTGGGAGCCCGGGCCTGTACTGTCGGTGCTGGCGCCGGCGCCTCTGACTCCCCTTCGGGGGCCCCTGAAGGGACCCCGCCCCACCTGTTTGCCGAGAAATGGGGTTGTTTAGCATGGATATGTTCTGATGCTGAGCGCTGCCGTAAGTGCCTTCTGGTATGTACACACAATAGTGTGATGCACTGGATGTAGTGTGGTGCTCGACCTCGCAGCGCGAGTGTGGAGCACTGCTACAGTCAGCTCGACGGCGCACTAGCGCACGCACGTGCAGCCCCCAAATCCGCAGATGGTATATGCTCGCTGTCAGCAATGCGTACACGCCTGCCGCACACTCTGCACAGCCGCATGAAACGCCTCAGCCAATCCTGCCGTCACTTCCGGTGCCGCCAACGGTCAATACGTCTGTGCAGAGAGGGCCCTGGACCATGGAGGTGGTGAGAAGCGGCACGGCAACTGCGCGCCTCGCAACGAGGGCTGGCGCAGCATCGCACGTGCACTTCTACGCGCTGCACGTACTACGACCGAGCTCTTCTTCCCGTAAGGGCACCCTGTGCGATACACCACAAGTACAAGAGCCATCACTGTACTGTACTGTACTGTACTGTTGTCTGTGCACATGTATGCGCCCCCCCCTCACCCGTCCCACATGTCCTCGTCCTCCTCGCCGTCCCCCAGCCCGTCGTCCCCGCCAAACTCGTCGTCATCATCGCCAAACTCATCACCGCCGCCGCTCCACTCCTCCGACTCGTCGTCGCTCCACGTCGGCGAGCGCGGCGGCTTGGGGGGCGCGGCCCCCTTGCCCGCCGTTGCTGCCGCTGCTGCTGCGCCAGACGCGCTGCCGCCCTTGCCCTTGCTGCCCGCGGGCGCGGCGGCGGGGGTGGCAAAGGACTGGACCGCGGCGATCCTGGCGCGGAGCAGCCGCCACAGTGGCAGCAGGTAGTGCGCGTCGAGGCGCGCGTACTGGCTGTGACAGACGCGGAGGGGGGGGGGGGGAATGCGAGTGAGGGCGCGCGACGACGCGTCGTGTGCGTGCGCGCAGCGCCGCAGGGTGCGCTCATGGCCAACGTGGTCTGTCCATCGCCTCCGACGCGGCAGAACGCGCTGCCTGCTGTCCACACCTGCGCTTGTGTGACACTTGCAGTTGAAGTGCGCTGAAGTGCAACTCAGGGGCTTTCATCTCGCCGACGCACGGGGCTCCCCTATTCATGCATGCATCTCACCCTCTGGGGCGTCCTTGCTGGCGGCGCGCTGCACGCCGCCAGCGCAACATCTGCTCTCCGTGCACCTACCCAATCAAAGTTTGCATCCACTTTCAAGAGCTGCAAACACCGACGGAACGAGACTCTTGCCGAGCCGATCAGCGTGAGTCACGAGTGACTCGCATGGCCTCCGGATCCAGCGGGCGCGCGCGCCAGTCCGCCATCTGCATGCGCGTCTTGCCCTCATTTGGAGCGTCGCACCCTGCCACTGCTCCCTGCGTATCAACCCGACTGATGCAATTACCAACTCCAAGAGCCGAGAACAACGACTCTCGACCAGCGCAAGTCACGAGTGCCTCACATGGCCTCCGCGTCCAGCGGGCGCGCGCGCCAGTCCGCCATCTGCATGCGCGTCTTGCCCTCCGCGACGCCCTCGTCTGGCGCGCCGCACGCCGCCAGCACGCCCGCCAGGCCCAGCGACTTGAGCCCCGCGCTGCGCGCTGCCTCTGCCGTGTCCACGACTGCGGGGGGGCAGGTAGGTATGGGAGGGCAAACACAAGTTGGTGACTGAGCGTGGTGGCGAGCGACCGGTGCAGGCAGGTAAAAGGCAGGTACGGGAGACAAATGCAGATCGGCGACTGAGCTTGGTGGCGCGGGCGCGCGCGGCCGCGAGTGCGGGGTTGCCATCGCGGCAAGGAGTGAAAACAAGACACACAGGGCTTCAGCACAAGACTGCACGCGCGCCGCGCTGCTGGCGCTGGCCCTGCGCACGGCATGCACGTCCGCAGAGGCTGCATGTACTTCCGACACATTGAGAGTGGCGCTTTGCGCAACTGGCGTGGAGCAAGTGCGAAAAATGCGTGCCAATGCGTAGGGCACTGCAGCGGGGCGACACGCGATGCGGGCCGCAACGCCACGCTTGTGCCAGCGGCAACTACAGGCACGTACCTCCGGCCATCACGATGCCAAAGTCGCGGTGGAGGGAAGGCACGTCGCAGCCTGAGATGGCGTGGCCAACCTGCGCAGCACGTGCGGCGGCAGCATCAGCATCAGCAATACTGTAGCCGGTCAGCTGCAAGTTCAGTTCTGATCACGTGCACTCCGTGAGCGTCATGCTGTGCAGTGCCATGACAACGGCAGACGCCAGCAGCCCCTGAGCTGAGCAACCAGGTGCGCCATACAGGACACCACAACGGACGGCGCTGGTGTATTGCACCGAAATCAGGTGACTCTCCTATCTCACATGCAGTCTTGCAAATACAATACAAGAAAGAGATAGATGGTCGGCAACGTCAAGCCCATCACCAGCACGGGGAGGGATATGAGGAGCATCTCCTTTCGATCGTCGAAAACATAAAGCTCACATGTACCAGCACAGGAAACGGCGCGTCGCTCCGCAGCACAGCACGACACGCGCGCGCGGCCGCACCTTCAGGACGTCCGGATCCGCAAAGACGGCGCGCAGCTGCGTCATCGCCTCCCACATCCCCGGCGCGAGCGGGTCCACGATGAAGTCGCCGCCGGCGTCTGTCGACACCTGCAGCAGGCACGTGAGGCCGTGGTACGAGCGGTACGAGTGGCTCTCGACGTCGAACGCAAACTCGCGCGCGCGCGTCAGCTCCGCCGCCAGCGCCGCCACCCCCCGCGGCGTCTCCACGAGCGTCAGCGGCGTGTCCGCGCAGCGCCGCGCGCGCGCCAGCGCCGCCGCCGCCGCCGGCACGTCCGCCCACGTCGCCTGCCAGCGCGGCGGCGGCCGCAGCGGCGGCACCCACCACGGCTCCGGCCGCGCCGCCGCCGCCGCAGCAGCAGCGTTGTGCGCCTTGGTGGAGAGCAGCACGCGGACGCGCTCCTGCGCGGCGGCGCCGGGCGCGACGACGGCAGCGGCGGCGGGCGCGAGCGCGGCGGGCGGCACGCGCGGCTTGGCGGTGCCCTCGCGGAAGAAGCGCGCGCCGCCGATGCAGGGCTCGAGCCCCGTGAAGGCGCCGCTGCGCGAGACGACGACGTATCTGCGGCGGCGGCGGCAGCGGCAGCGTGCAGGGTGCGCAGGTGGCACTGGTACTTGCATCAGCAAATTGAAGAGGCAGGAAGCATGTTGGTTTGTGCCACAAAGCATGGAGACTGCGGGAGCGTCCTGCGGCATGGATTGGATTGCGCTGAAGCGCGTCAAATCCGAGACAGCACCGCTCTGCGATATGGCAGCACGAATGCGGCACCTCATAAAGCACCCATGTTGGCATGGTGATGCGCTTGGAGGCCAACGAGAGCTTGCGTGCGCAAGCCCCAGACAAAAGCCACTGTGCAGGACCTTATCAAACACTGAGCAGAGCCTTCTTGAACATGCAGTATAAATGTGCCAATGAGGGTGTGCTATCCTGCAAGTTCATAAGCGATGTTATGGTTTGACTGATGTGAACTTGAGCTGCACAGCCACACCGCCGCGTGACATCCTCATGTAGTTGTATGCAAGCATTATTGAAACCTCAACAAAAGCCTGCACTCAAGCGTCCAAGCTTGATGTAGCAAACACCGAGCCCATCAACGTACGTACAGGCAGGCGGCAAGCGGGCCGTGACTTATGTTGACCAGGTTTCGGCATCCACGTGACAGCATGACATTCAAGCCACGTCCATCTCAAGCAAATGCATCAGATGTGTACAGCAAATATACCTACGGCCAGTCCAAGCATGGTAGTGCCACCACCAGCTCAACCCCACGCTATGGCATAACGACGCCCCCTGCACTAGAGGCTGACACGAGAAGCGTCCTCGCCCAGCTGCACGGCATGCAGCAGCGCCTTGACATTGTGTCAGCTGTGGCAGAGCACACGATGCGCGCGCTCTCTCACCTGTCCGCGCCCGCGCCGCACGACGCGTGCAGCAGCCCCGCGCGCAGCGCCGCCGCGTGCACCAGCTGCCTGTCTGCAGGGCTCAGCTCCATGGGGAACGCCAGGTCGTCGCATGCGGTGTTGAACAGCGCGTCGTCCACGCCCGGCAGCGCGCTCAGCGGCAGCGCCAGACCCGCCTCGTCTACATCCTGCTCACCCTCCTCGTCCCGCTGCTTTGAACCATCGCTGGCGGCGGCGGCGCTGTTGCGCCAGCGCACCAGCCGTGCCGTCAGAGCGCGCTCCAGCTGCTGCCGTGGTGACTGTGGCATGGAGCCTGTGCCACTGCTGCGGTGCTTCCCCCGGCTCTTCTTTTTCTTCTTTTTCTTTTTCTTGCTGATGGAGGTGCTCTCGCCGTTGGCTGCATGCGGCTGCGCTGACGACGCGTCCGGCAGTTGAGAGGAGGCCTCTGCAGCCGAGAGATCCAGCGTCAACCGGGGCTCGGCGACACTCCTCGTCGCTGCTGCGACTGGCCCTGCCGCAGCCTCAGCGGCATCAGCTTCAGCTGCAGGCACAACTCGTGCGGTTCTTGATGATACAGCATCTTCAACTACAGGTGCAGCCGTGTCAGCCACCTGTTCTGCCCGCAAAGCTCCGTCGCTAGCGGCGAGGCCATCAGCATCCGTGCCAACAAAGTTGTGAGGCGCAAGAACAGGCTCCAAAACGGAAAACTTGGCTGTTCGTGTGGCTCGGCCCGTGAGTAAATCTTGATCGCCCAGTGTCATGTTTCTAGCGCAGGACCCGCCGGCAGCAGCCTTGCTCCACATAAACTCGCCGCATGGATCGCAACCAGCCCCCGCAGCCGCGCTGCACTTGCAGTCCGCACCACACTGGCACTCGGCGCAGGCACAGCAGCTCCGATGATTATTTGCATCATGTGATGGCTCTGGATCCCGGTTGTCTGTGGCGCCTGCCAGCTCAAACAGAGCGAACCTTGCGGTTTTGACGCCAGCGCACAGGGCCGTCGTCGGCTGCACCAGCTGCGCCGAATCTGGATCGTACATCAGCTCCGACATGATGCTGTCATCCACGATCGTGAAGTGAGTGATTTGTTTTTTAACGTTGGGGGGCACAGATGAATTCAATAGGGCTAAATCCCCCCTGCCTGCTGCGGAGTTAGGGTTTCAACCGCCGTCCGGCAGAAGTGGAGTTTGAGTTTTTGGAAAACGGCGCTGGGAGAGAGAGCATGAGCGCGACCTCGTTACTTACAGCAGCAAAGCAACGACCGACAGCAGTAGACCAGAAGAAAGATCCGGCTCCGCTAGTAAGAGCATGAGCGCAATCCAGCAGGACGTCGCAGCCCCGGTGGGCAGCAATCTGGACATCGAGGCACAGAGCCCACAGAAGCCGTTGACGCTGAAGACGCTGTCGCCTCAGCATGCCGCCATCGTCGCAGAGAAGAAGCAAGCGAACCCTGCCCCGCTAGGCCTCTTCGCGTTCGCGCTTACTACAATGGTGAGACGTCGTTGCGTGCCATGCACAAAATACAGATCGCCTCTGCGATACCGGCTACTGTGTCGGCTACTGTGTCACCGCTACTGTATCACCTGCGTCTTACTGTATCACCTGCATCGCGCATCAACTTGAAAGCACTCAAGAAAAACAAATCTCAGATGAGCGTCAACTGACACTTTTACTGCCAGCACATTAGCTGCTGACCAAATCATTCGGTTCCATACATGTCCTTCTGGATATGCTGTGACGCGCCTTGCTCTGCCTTCCGCTCGCTTTTTGCAGATGCTCATGTACGTCGAGGCTGAATGGGCTGAGCCAGGATTTGTTGAAGTAGTTGTCTGCACAGCCATCTTCTTCGGGGGCGCCGTCCAGATCATGGCCGGCATGTGGGAGATGGCACGGGGATCTACCTTCGCAGCAACAGCTTTCTCCTCATATGGCGGATTCTGGTGAGTGCATTGCTGCACTTTGCGCAAGCAGTCGCTCAGCGTGTGAATGACTCTGCGATGTCACTCGTCTTGATTCATGGCAAAACCTTGCACTCGCAGCAGCGCGTTCCGTTCGCGCACATGACAAGCGTGCACTGGCAGCCTTTGTCACCGCTCAACATCCACTAGTCCCCCCGCATCTTGCACCCGAGGCACGCAACTCACAGCGCTCCCCCCCCCCCCGCCCCGCCCCCCCGCGCTGCGACTTCCAGGCTCGGATGGGCCTTCCTGCGGGTGCTGAAGCTGGCAGGCTTCACATTCGGCCCCACCACGGAGGGCTACGAGACGGCGGAGGCCCTCTACCTCGGCACCTGGGGCCTCTTCTCCTTCCTCATGAGCCTGCTGCTGTTCGGCAAGCCGTGGGCGCTGCGCCTGACCTTCTACATCCTCACGCTCGCCTTCTTCCTCCTCGTCATCGGCGAGTTCCACGAGCACGCCAAGCAGGCGGGCGGGTACGTCGGGCTCGTGTGCGCGGCAGGCGCGGCCTACACGGCCTTTTCCGAGATGGTCGAGGAGACATACCACTTCAAGATGCCGCTGATGTAAGTGGCAGCTGCTGCGGCAGCAGTGGTGGCGGCAGCGGCGCTGCATCGCTGTGCGGGGGCGGCGCGCAGCAGCGCGCCAGTGCGCGCGCGCCGCCTCCCTGCTTGATCACCCTTTTAACCTTTTCAAAAGCATTGGTCCGTGCTTTGAGCCCACGGCTCGCAGTCAGGAAAGCCCCGGCTCGGCAGTAGTTGTCCTTTGCATCACACTCGACACGAAATCCCTTGCGCTATGTAGCCCCGCCCGTCCCTAGGACAGAGGTCCGCCACCGTTGTCGTTTGCCTTGGCGCGGCCGGTTTCTTGTTCAGTAAACCCCCTGTGAGGGGCACACGGCGCACGCCCTGCGGCTCCTCAGTGTTCACACGTCGTTTCGTCTCGCACCTTTCGTTGGTACTTGGTGCTGCCTACCCAGTTCTCGTTGTGTAGTGCTCGTTGCAGTCATAAATGGATGTATTGAGTCATACTACTGTCCTTCGCACGCGGCCAGCGGCTGCGCACCTTGAATCTTCACTTTGCATTCGCTGTCGCCTTGCCTCTGCCTCTCTGCACATTCTACCTGCATGACCTGCTCATACATTCAGCGTGTGTTACGTCATGCCCCGTGTGTCGTTTCAAAAGCTGTGGCACCAGCCTCTCCTTCTTTCGATTGTTGTCAGCAACGTGTTGCAGTGCTGTTGTCTGATCCAGCTGGTTTGCAAGCCAGCAGCACTGCAGGCACACGCCGTACTACAAATTTGCTGCAACATGCATGCTGGATCAGTAGGTCATGTATCGCGATTGTTGCCTTGCAATGATGATGTGTTTGAATCTGAACGCTTTGCAAGTTCCATTGTGCATGCGTTCTACAGCACGGACATACTTTGTCCCTGCCAGTGCGGATTCTTTGTGATGCAATTGACTACCAAAGCTGTGCCAGGCATGTACACGGCGATCTAGCTGCTGCGACATTCTGTTGCTTGGGTTTCTACATCAGTCTTTTTCCCGCGTGTATGTCGTCCACCGGCTGCAGTCCAAGTCGCATGTCAGCGCCCACTGCATAATTATGTTCAGGTAAGTAAGGCTTTGTTGCGCGTAGGCTGCTGCTCTGCACTGTGTCCATCCAATCATGCCACGTCCCACTGAGCACTGCTTCGCGTGAGCACTGCTGCAGCCCCCCCTGATCATCCCCCTTGCCATCCCCCCCTTCCGGTCACCTTCGTACGTTGCACAAAAAGTTTTGGTGCTGTTGTACTCGCTGTGCTACAAGGACCGGCCTCGCGCGCTGTGCAGACATCAACCAATCAGCAGCCTTCCCGATCCACTAGGACAGATCGAAGCGATGGCGCTGCTAGCCCATCATCTTGTGGATCTGCAGCAGGACATGTCGTCAAGCGACGAAGCTGACATGATGCAGGCCGAGGTAAGGATCCTGGCGCTGGGCTGCTGTGTTAGTGCGACGTACCTTCAAAGTAAAGGAACCCTTGTAGCTGACTTGCCCGTACGCGTCTTCGAAGACTGCCACCTTGGACATGAAAATAAAGTTGAGGACATTGAAGTGTCAGACTAGGGTGGGCCCTTTAGCGGATACCACAGCTTCAGCGAGCTAAGCATGGCATTGGAGTCGTCTATGCTTCATCACCTTACTGGCCAAGTCGCATGGCGCCAGTGCTAATTTAATTACGGTCGACCTGCGCCTACTTCAACACCTCCACTCATGCGCGTTGCGATCTACGACAGCAGCACCTGCTACGAACCTATTGAGCTAATTATCAACAACGACTCCATCATCTCCATTATTTAACCAACGGATCCGCTGCAGTTCTGTGCGAGGTGAGTGGAGCGCGTCACCTACACAGCCGCTCTCATCATGCTTTGATGTGCTGGCTCCCAGCAGTGGGCAGTGACACAAGGCGAAGAGCTCTGTGATCATGCTGCCCACACCAATGATGAATCCTCTGCATGTATCTCTCTTCAAAGGTTACTTTTTGTGCTTTACACGCCCTCGCTTCACCAGCTATGTCTTCTGCCATCAAGCCATCAACCTGTACCCCTGTTGCGCAGCACCTCCCGTGTGCGAATGGTAAGCAGACATCTCGTACCTGTTCTGGGTCTATAGATGCGAGCAGTTGCCGCTATACCCGTACCATGCAAATATGTAACCGCTGAGAGTGCCAGCGCTCAGCACATGATGTGACTGGTTGATGCTGATGTGATGCCATGCTGACGTGCTCGGTGCTGCCCTGCGTGCCAGCTTTCTGTGTTGTGTGATACACCAACGTTGTCACATTCACACGCGTGCCCGTTCACAGGACTTCCAATTAAACAAACAGCGATAACTGGAGCCTGGCGAGCCTGCTGTAGAGCTGGACTCTTTGTTGAACACCAAACTCTGTGTTGAACTAGGAGCTCATCCACATCATGCGGCATGATGAGTCACATGTGCATGCCGTGACAGCGATTCATGGTGATACACCCGCACACATGTACTACAGCAGTATGCTGATCCGTGCACCTTTTCTTACGCCGACAACAGGCTCACGCGCGCAAGGCAACTGTTGCCGCGCACACATGTGCTACGGCAGTATGCCATTGTCTGGTGCTCACAAGCCACCCGTCCATGCCGCACATGATTGCCGACGCTGCAGAGCCAGTCGGCGACGATCGCGTCGCAGCGCGAGCGCATTGCGGAGCTGGAGGCCGCCCTCGAGGACACGTCTGAGAGCCTGTCCAACGCCGAGGCCGTCACCGCCAAGCGCACGCAGGTACGTGCCGAATATTGCAGCCTGCTTAAACCATTCATTGTTATTGAAGTCAGTAGTAGCTCTGTGGCCTCAACTTGAGCACCACGAGTCAACGCGCAAGAGACTCAGCGTTTCTGCTGCAGACATAATTTATCTGGCGACTTGACCTCATGCACTGACAGCGTGCAAAGTCGCTTCCAGGGGTGACGGTGCATGGCAGCGCGCGCTCGCGTCGTGTTGCTTAGCGCAGCGCAGTGCCTGCAAGGGACGTCCAGCTGGTCCCCGCCCAAACTATGCAAACGCCCATCCCTATGAATACCCCCTTGCTACTTCAAGTATACCTTACATTGGTGCCTACCCATCATACTCCGAAAACACCTCGGTACGTACGTACCCACACTATATCATACCTGTCAGTGCTTACATAACCACATGACTTACGTAATCGTGCACCTGTGCTCCCTCCGCCCATGAAGCGCACCACTCCGGCAGTGATGCCGCCGCCGTCTCCCACGCTCTCGCAGCAACAGCAACGGTGCATGCTGCGTGTGCACGATGGCTTGCCAGCCACAGGGCTTTCGCTGCTGCGGACTGTCGTGGGGCCGGCACCTGGTCCCGCACCATGCCACCAAAGGACATGACATGACGGCGTGGGCCCTTGCGCGAACCTCGCGCGCCCAGCAATCGTTCCCTCACCACATTATAAAACTTATTGTGATGTGACCTCCGTGTCATCTGACAGGACGCCGCGGCGCTCGCGCGCGAGAGGGCGCAGCTGCGCGACGAGCTCGCCGCTGCGCGCGCCGCCGCCGACGCCACGGCGCGTGGCCTCGAGGCGCGCCTCGCCGCCGCCGAGCGCCGCGCCGCCGCGCAGGACGCCGCCGCCGACGAGGCCGCCGCGCACGCGGCGCAGCTACAGGACGCGCTGAGCGCGGAGGCGCGCGCGGCGGCGGCGGCGCGCGAGGCGCTCGCGGGCGCGCAGCGGCAGCTGCAGCAGCGCGGCGGCGGCGGCGGTGGCGGCGAGGACGCCGCGACGGCCGCCGCGCTGCGCAGCCGCATCGAGGACCTCGAGGAGGAGATCCGCGTGCTCAGGGGGTGCCGCAGCGGGCTCGCGGTCGCACTGGACGAGACGCGCGACGAGCTGGCGCGCGTCGAGCGCGCGGCGGCGGCACGCGCGGCGGAGGCGGATGTGGCGGCAGAGGCGGCAAAGGCGGCGGCGGCGGCGGACGCGGCGGCCGCCGACGCGCGCGTCGCGGCGCGCGAGGGCGAGGCGGCGCAGGCGGCCGCGGTGAGTGGCGACGTGGCCTTGAAGTTTTTGGCTTTGAAGTTTGGTTGTGCACGAGCGACTGATGGAGTCGTCGCGAAGTGGCGAGCACTGCTGCAGCGATGAACGCCTGCGTTTCGCGGCTGGCGCGGCCGTAGCGCTGCCTCTGGCAAGCATCAGGGATGGCCGGCAGCGGCAGACACGCTGCACACTGCTGAGTGGCGGGGGCCCGACATGTGGCAGTGCTCAGCCAGAGCCGCCCTGCCCATAGGGATGCTCTCTCACTATCTGCTTGCGCCGTGTCCTGTATGTGCTTGTATGTGCTTGTCGACCCTTCCGGCACCAATGTGAGGGCCATGCTACGCCACTGTCCCTCTACTTGGGCCAGAGTCTGCTGGTGTGTCTGGCAGCACGCAGGCAGAGGGAGTTCTGGCTGTGAGCCGCCGTCCATCAGCTCACTCTCCTGACAGCGACGAGTTCTGACGATGGCAACACCGATGGCCTCATGCCAGCAACTCCCACGCCACATGCGACATGCGTCCATGCATGGCATCCCCGCCGCTGTGCGCCCACACTCAGCGAGGTCCGCTTGCTGACCTCTCTCAAACGCCTTCCGGCGCAATCGACGCTACTGCGGCCGCGCCACTGCGCATCCGCAACTCACGACTTATGCATGCCCCCCCCCCCCCCCCCCACTGCTGCAGGCGTCCGCCGCGGCTGCGGAGCTGCAGCGCGCCGAGCTCGCCGCCGTCACGGCAGACCTCGGCGAGGCCATGGCCACCATCGAGGCGCTGCGCGCGCTGCTCGCTGACGCCACGGCGCAGCTGCGCGCGCAGCAGCAGCAGCAGCAGGCGCCGCAGGAGGCGGAGCCCGCGGCGGCGGCGGCGGAGGCGCGTGCCTGCCAGACCGACGGCGGCGGCGGCGGCGGCGCGGCGGCGGCGGATGCTGAGCGCTGCGCGCCCGCGACGCCGGAGCGGCCCGAGAGGGCGTCCGTGTGGGGCAGCGTCACGCGCCTGTTCTCGGGGCGCAAGCGCAGGCGCACCGCCGCGCCGGAGGACGGCGAGCCGGAGCGGTTCGAGGAGTAGCGCGCGGCAGTGCAAAAAAGAGAAAGTGCGGTATGGTGTGCGCAGCGCGGCGCGCAGGGCAGCGGCAGGGTGCGGGGATCAACGATGACTCCAGCACAGGCTCGCCGCCGCGCCATTGCGGGTGCTGCTGCCGCCGCTGCGCCACGGCCTAAGACGTGCCAGCGACCGGCGGCGCGCTCGGACATCATGCCTGAGGGGGGGAGGGGGGGGAGGGCGGGGGGGGGGGGGGGAGTGAAGCACTGTACATAGCCTTGTCATTCAACCGCTGGAACTCTTTGCAGGGCAGTCGGCCGTGTCCATAGCATGGGGGATCCTCAGCGCGTACGCGATGGCTCACGATGCGTGTATGCCGAGGGGGGGCGAGGGGGGGAGTAGTTGAAGTAGTTTGTGCCAGTTCAACACCGGTGCAGTGCGACGTGGTGCTGCGCGTCCATCATGACGTCAGGCGCCACACGTCCATTGCGGTGTGGCTGTGTAAGATGAAGGTTAGAGGACAATGCGGCTGGGCGTGCTCGTGCGCACCAGGCAGGCTGACCCTGTGCATAAGTCCACGAAACAATATACTGCCATGTGTCATGAGACTGGAGCAGGGTGCAGAGGCTTGCTGTTATTGCTGCTGTTAAGTCATTGTGACATGGTCACTCGCTGCACATCGTGCAAGGTCTGCCCAGTTGCTGCTTTTGGTCATTTTAGAAGGCATCTGCTGCATGTCATGCAAGGTCGGCAATTCCCTACATTTGATCTGCTTTGTGTTGGGATGTGGCTGTACTGAGCAAGCCTTGGTTTTTCTCGTGGACAAACGTTCCAGAGGCATATGCTGGCCGTCATGACCCCTTTTTCCCTCCCCGCAAACTTCAAGTGCAACTGTGACGTACTTCCATTTCCTTAAAAAAATCACATCACGACCTGAAGACAGCGCACGTTGGGCTCGTGCGCGCGCGTTGCGCACGACTTTCATCGAGAGGCGTCATGTCCGACTCTGATTCCGACATCGAGATTCTGGATGGCCCGCCTCCAGTTGTAGCGCGGGCAAGTGATTTGATGTGCTCTTGTTGTTTAGTGAGTGTGGGGCATGCTGCGCTGCCGGACATGCGTTGCCCGATATATTCACCAAATGCTGGCAACTGCGGCGACCTGAGCATGTCTCCCACATACATCTCGCTCTCTCACATCAAGCTTGTTCAAACCTAGCAAGGACCCCAACTTTCGTTCGCTAACTGTTGTAGCTGCGCACATGGTTGATCGTGAGCAGGTGCTAGAGTGAATTCGTTTCCATTTCACCAACCAGAACCCTTCTCTTTTTATTCCGAATTCCTTGCTTCGTGTGTGCCGCAACAGCAGCCGCAGCAGCCACAGCAGGATTCGACCCGCGTCGCCCAGCTCACGCAGGATCTGGAAGCGCAGAAGCGCGTGGCAGATGATGCGACGGCGCAGAAGACGCGCCTGGAGGCCGATCTCGCCGCCGTGAGGAATCAGCTCGCCGCCGCCACCCAGCGAGAGCAGCGCGCCACGTCTCAGCTGGCTCAGATGACAGGCCACGATGCGGGATCCGGGCCGCTGCAAATGGAGGCCTACACCGGCCGGCTGCAGGAGATGCTGGAGCGGCTGCGCGCGAACCGCGCGAAGCTGTGCGCCGACGCCGCTCGCACGCGCGAGTCCCACGCCGCTGAGCTGCAGCACGCGGCGGCAGTGCACGCGCAGGAGCGCGAGAGGCTCGGCCGCGAGCGCGACGCCGCCGCGCAGCAGCGCGACACCGCGCTGCAGCGGCTCGCAGACGCGCGCCGCGAGCGCGAGGCTGCCGGCGCCGCGCCCGCAGCGGCAGCAGCGGACGAACTGCGCGCGGCGCGCGACGCCGCGCAGCGCCTCCAGCACCGCGCCAACGGCCTCGCCGCCGCGAATGAGAGGCTGCAGAGCGAGCTGCACGATGCGGTGCAGCGCGCGGCGTGCGCCGAGGAGCGCGCGTGTGACCTGCAGGCCGCCGCCGAGCGCAGGGAGGCGCAGCGCGCGCAGCAGGAGGCGTCCCTCGCGGCGGCGCGGTCGTCCAACGTCGGCGCGGAGGAGCGCATCGCGGCGCTGAACGCGGAGCTCGCGGCGGCGCGCAGCAGCGGCGGCGGCAGCCCTGCGGCGGCGGAGGCGCAGGAGGCGCGCGCAGCCGCGGCGGCCGCAGTCGCCGCGGCGGCGGCGGCGGCGGCGGCGCAGCGCGGCGCGGAGAAGCGGCTCGCGCAGCGCGAGACGGAGCTGACGTCTGCGAGCCAGCAGTTCACGGCGGAGATGGAGAGGCGCGACCGCGAGGCGGCGGCGGAGGCGGCGCGGCGCAACCTCGAGGCGGCAGCGCTCAGCGACGATGTGGCGCGGCTCGAGGGGCAGGCGCGCGACCTCGCGGTCATGGTGGACGCCGCCAACAAGGACGCGGAGCGCCTGGGTGAGACGGATTGCTGCGGTTCGCGTTGTGCAGAACACGTTGCGTTACACAGCTTGTGGGGCGTGTGTGCATCGGCGCCGCGCCCATAGCGACGTTTCTGATAAGACGTGAGAGAACACATTGTGTGTGTTTTGCTCTTTCCACTGCGAGTGGCCCCGTGTGCCGGGTGTTGGACGTGCCGCTGCTGCTGCGGATGGCCGTGCATGTGCAGGTGCACAACGCAATGCAGTGCCGCCATCATTTTCTCTTACACATCATCTGGTGGCTGACGGGGCTCTTCATCTGCTGCCCGCCTGCCGCTGCCAGACGACGAGCTGCACGACGCGAAAGCTCAGGCGCAGCGGGAGCGCGCCCAGGCCGCCGCTGCGCAGCGCGACTTGCAGGCGCTGCAGCGGGAATCATCCGCAGCGCTCCGCAACGTCACGGCGGCGCTCGATGCCGAGCGCGGGCGCGCCGCCGCCGCGGAGAGCGACCGAAAGGCGCTGCAGCGGCAGGCGCAGGAGACGCGCTCTGCGCTCGGGGACGCCGACGCCGCTGTGAGCGACACGAGGGCAGCGCTCGACGCCGCGCGCCGCGACGCCGGCGAGCAGCAGCGCCGCGCGGACGCGCTGGCGGCGCAGCTCGGCGACGCGCGCGCGCGGCTGGCGGAGGCGGCGGCGGCGCGCGACGCGGCGGCGGCGGCGCGCGACGCGCTGCGGGGGGGGTTCGACGCGCTGCGCGACCAGGGCGACGATCTGGAGGTCGAGCGCGACGCGCTGCGCGAGGAGTGCGATGCGCTGCGCCAGGAGTGCGACGCGCTGCGCGACGAGTACGGCGCGCTGCGCGTCGAGCGCGACGCGCTGCGCGCCGCGTGCGACGCGCTGGACGAGGAGGCGGCCGCGCGCGTCGCGGCGCTCGGCGAGGAGGCCGCGGAGGCGCGAGCGCAGGCGGCGGAGGCGGCCGCGGCGCTGGACGCCGCGCTCGCGGACAGCGAGGCAGCGCGCGCACGCGCGGACCGCGCGGAGGCCCGCACTGAAGCGCTGGGAACGGAAGCGCTGGAGTTGCGCGATCGGCTCGGGGAAGCCGCGAGCGCCGCTGCTCGCAGCGAGGAGCTGTTCGAGCGGCTGCAGCGCGCAGAGGGCGCGCATGCAGCGGCGCTGGCGGAGCAGCGCGCCGCTGCAGAGGCGGCGGCGGAGGCAGCGGCCGCGGCGGAGGAGACCGCCAGGCGAAACATTGAGGACCTGAACGCACAACTCACGGCCGCCGCCGGTGCCGCAAGCTGCGCTGACGCCGCTCGCGGTGCGTTGGCAGCGGAGGCTGATGATCTGCGTGCGCAGCTGCGCCACGTGACAGCGGCGCTGGAAGGCGAGCGCGCAGCGGCAGCGGCGCGGGAGAACGACGCTGCGGCAGCGGCGCTCGCGGCGGCGCAGGCGCAGGCAGACGTGGAAGAGTCCGCGCAGCGCTCGCTGCAGGAGCGCGCGGCGGAGGCGGAGCGCATGACGGACGCGCTGCACGCCATGCAGGCGGCGCTGCGCGAGACGGAGCGGCAGGCGCAGGAGCAGCGCGCGCTCGCCGCGGGCGTGGAGGCGGCGCAGCAGCTGGAGGGCGCGCAGCTGCGCGCGGAGCTCAGCAGCGTGGCGGAGCGGCTCGCTGCGGTGAGCGGAGAGCTGGCAGTAGCACGCGCGGAGGCGGCGGCGGCAGGTGCAGAGGCTGCGGCGGCGGGCGCGGCGGCGGCGGCGGCGTGCGAAGAGCGTGACGCGCTCGCGACGCACGCGGCGGCGGACCTGAGCGCTGCGCAGCAGGAGCGCGACGAGCTCCGTGCGCAGCTCGTGGCGCTCCGGCAGCAGCACGAGGCGCTGCGCCAGGAGGCAGACGCGGCGCAGCAGCGGCGCGACGCGGACGCCGCCGCCATCGCCGCCGTCGAGCGGCGCTTCGCCAGCACCAGCGCCGCGCTGGCCGCGCTGGAGGCAGCCGCCGGCATGGCGGAGGCGCAGCAGCCGCAGCGCGCGGCGCCGCAGTCGACCCCCGGCGGCGCTGTGGGTTCTGCGCATGGCGGCGGTGACGCGGATGGTGAGCAGCGTGAAGCGGACCGCGGCAGCAGCGGCGCCGCTGCCGCGGAAGGGCACCAGGGGGGATCCGAATCGGACGACGATGAAGAGGAGGGTGGAGGGTCGTTCTGGTCGCGCATCCTGGGGGGGCTTGGGGGGCGCAAACGCCGCCGCGGCGAGTGACGGTCGATGGCGGCAATGCGCGCGGAGAAGCGAGGTGATCACGGGGCAATCGTTGCGGCGTGCGCGGAGAAAAAGGGTTTGGCCTGCGAGCGCGGACGCACTCAGAGTAAACGGGCTCGGAGCAATGCAAAGGGATTTCTGGATTTAGCGAGATCTAATGGTGCTAAAGTCCAGCTGGGGCATGGTGGGGAGGGCACCGTGCAGGGGACTTGTATCATTGTATGGCAGTCATGCGGTGGAGCTGCTTGACTCGCCTGTAAAAACAGACAGAACTGCACCAATGCACTTTGTTGGATGGGGGGTGTAAATGTTACATACAAATGGCTTATTGCAGCAGCGGCAGCAGCAGCAGCAGTTGCTGCCCGCTAGCGTAGGGGAGGTAAGTGCGTGTGGGGGGGGAGGGGGGCCGCTTACTGCAGCAGCACTGGCAGCAGCAGCACAGAGGGCTGCCCGTTAGCAGACAGGAGTTAAGCGCCGCGGCGCATGGGGGGGGGGGGGGGGGGCATGGGGGTTTCAGGATGTATGTACCCTAAGGGATAGGCGGTGAGCATTGGACATCACGTGTAGCTATACTTGCGCCTTGTGCTGATGCACCATTCACTGGCGAGAAGCACACGAGAGTGCAGGCCGAAGCAACGGCGCGAAGTAGGTGCACCCCCTAAATTCTTGTTGACACCATCGCCCTTCTGTGCAATACATTAATGCCATGCCCTTGTCACTTCTGCAAATACGCCATCCACAGCTGCAGTGCAATGCAGGAACCGCTCAGCTTGCTAGACCGAGCGAATGTGTCAATGCGCCACAAACTCACCATCACCTCACCTCTACAGATGCAATTGGACAAAAGCATGTTCAAAGGAACTGCTGTCCTAGCGACAAGTGCATCATTGCATGCAGGCTTGTATCGGGCACGCTGATGCGCCTGTTGGTCCTAGAGGTGTGTGGTATTGCGCACGTGCTGTGGCTTTTGAGCGTTGATCAATTGCCTCTGCCACAACAAAAGATTTGCTGCAGTCGAGACGATCAGCCATCAGCAACGTTAACTGGGGGTCACAACTGCTTGGCTATGCCTTGTCGCAAGATTACACAGAGAGCGCGCACTTTAGTTGCGGTGTTGCTTGGCACTTCTGCTTCCTGCGATCCATCGCCGGCAAGCCATTCGCTCATCGCCACGTAAAAGAGCACGCTTCCACCCCGCAGCAGCAGGCTTACATATGCCCTGGTCGTCACCTCTGCCCATGTTCCCTTCGCTTGCATGTTGCGCCCTCAACCCCGGCTGTATCACAGATTACCTGTGATGCGCGATGCACATTGCATTTTTACTGGGCGTCAAGTGTGTGAGTGAACACACCAGCAGGTTGCGCGCAGGGCAGATAACGCGAGTGTCGCTGCAGACCACACGCACACAAGTGAACCTGGACAGGCGAACCTCACAGCGTGTTCAGCAGTTAGCAGCATCGGAATGTACGATTGCCATGGCGCTGCAGCTACTGTCCACCTGTAAGCACATACTTGAGTTGGACAGCGGTTCACATCGAGGAGGGCAAAAGGTCCACAAAAGGTGGCAGTATGAATTCCTACAAAAGATCCCACGCTGGCATCTGAACTCTCGAACGCGGCTGGTCCATGAGGTGCAGCGCACACGTTATATACATGTGCACGCTGCGTGTGTCCTCAACCCAGCAAGTACAGAAGTGGGGGGTGCCCTGCGCCACCAGCCAGCACGGTTCTCAGCTTCGAATTCACGGCCTTTCCAGCAACGCAGCTTCATGCCGGGCAGCCCCACCTCGACAAGGCTTGAATGCATATTGCTAAAGCAGAGCCTGATGATGAACTACGACTTCACCGGAGGCGAGTCACACGCACAGGCGAGTCAACGACGCCGAGGAGAGGCAGCAGCAGCTGCAGGAACTGACCGGGAATTGACAGTCGACGACGGTTAAAGCTGCCAAACCCCGTCTGAGACAATCGGGGAGGGCGTCGCCGGCTGTGATCAATCAGTTTGGCGGACAGGCTTCAGGTTGCTCACACATGGAGGCTGGCGCAGGACAAGCAGCTGTTGAGAGGAGGCACGCCACCAGGCGCAAGAACTGGCACAAAACGCAGCTTTACGAGTTTCTGCAGGGGCACATGTAATCTACCCCATCAACACAGCGGGTGGAAAGGCTGTTGAAAATTGTCAGCAACCTCGCGGACGCACAAAACGATTTCTCGGGGCGTGCACGCGGGTCCATGCAAGGCGACGCCTTCGCCCAGGATGTATTGACGAAGACGATGGCACAAGTGCAGGCAGAGGAAGTGGAGACCGAGGTGAGGATTGGGAAGCTCTGGCGTATACGAGATGCGTGTGGCACCAGTACACACGCGTACAATACTCCGAGTGCTGACGCTGCGATGCGGCGCACTGCATGCCCCCCCCCCCCTTGTTTCATCTAGAACATAGAGGATGAAGGACGACTTGACATCGACAAAGCCGCACCGCGTTCTGAACCTCGTTTCTGATTTTTTTCCCTCCAGCGCCTCACCGACAGGCTTCAACGCGAGCTGCACGAGGCGGCGCAACGGGCGTCGCGCGCCGAGGAGCGCGAGTGCGAGCTGCAGGCAGATGCTGAGCGCAGGGATGCAGCCGCTCCTGCGCAGCAGGAGGCGTCGCTCGCGGCGGCGCATGCAACCAGCGCGGATGCTGAGGAGCGCATCGCGGAGCTTGCGGCAGCGCGCAGTGGTGGCGGCAGCGGCAGCGCTGGAGCGGCAGCGGCGGCGGCGGCGGCAGCGGCGGCGGCGGCGGCAGCGGCGGCGGCGCAGCGCAGCGCAGAACAGCGGCTCGTGCAGAGCGAGACACCGTCGGAGATAGGGTCGGCGCGCCAGCAATTCGCCGTGGAGATGGACAAGCGCGATCGCGAAGCGGCGGCGGAGGCGGCGCGGCGGAACCTCGAGGCAGCAGCGCTCAAGGACAGTGTGACGCGGCTTGAGGGGCAGGCGCGCGACCTCGCGGCCATGGTGGACGCCGCAAAGAAGGATGCGGAGCACTAGGGTGAGGCGAATTGCTCTCTGTCCTGTGTCATGAGCAGCACAGTACATTGCGCTTTGTGCATCCCATGGTGCCCAGTATGAAGTTGTTGCGAAGGGCTTGAAATCAGCGTTATCCTCTATTCCTAATGGCAGTTCTGCGTGGGCCTGCGTCACGGTGCCTGCCAGTGGCTAGGATGTGTTGCCGCTGCCGCGGATGGCTACATCGTATCGTGAAATAAGTAGTTGAGCACTGACGCAGACGAACAGGTGCAGCACAGCACAGGACCGCCCGCCACCATGCTGCATATCTCTCGTACATCCTCTGGAGGCTAAACCCGACCATGGAACCACTGCCTGCCTGCTGCTGTCAGACGGGGAACTGCGCAACGCCAAAGCTCAGGCTGCCGCCGCGCAGTGCCACGCGGAGCTGCTGCTGAATAAATTGAAAGAGTCAAGCAGAGCGCTCCGCGCGGCAACCGCACAAGTCATCGCTGAACAAGCCCGTGCCGCCAGCGCGGAGTCTCGCATTGGTGCGATGGAGGCGGAAGCGCTCGAGTTGTGCAATCGGCTTGAGGAAGATGCGAGCGCTGGTGCGCACAGCGGCGAGTTGGACGAGCCGCTGCGCATTACACAGGGCGAGCACGCAGCGGCGCTGGCAGAGCAGCGCACCACCGCAGCGGCAGCGGCAGCGGCAGCGGCGGCCGCCGCAACCGAAGCCGTAGCCCAGCGCACCATTGACGCCCTCAATGCGAGACTCACGGAAGTCACTGGCGCTGCAACCACTGCCGGCGCCGCCCGAGATTCGTTGGTGGCAGAGGTCAATGGCCTGCATGTGCAGCTGCGCACCGCGGAAGCAGCGCTGGATACCGAGCGCGAAACGGCGGCGATTCAGGCGAGCGATGCTGCGGCGCATGCGGAGCGCATGACGGATGCGCTGCGCGCATCGCAGGCGGCGCTGCACGAGCTGGAGCGGCAAACACAGGAGCAGCGCACGTTTGCTGCGAGCGTCGAGGCAGCGCGGCAGGTGGACATAGCGCAGCTGCACAAGGAGGTGAGCGCTTGCGTTTGTCTTCTTATGTGCCGTTCTTGGCAAGTCACCGCCAGCACTTGACGTAGTGTTCACGGTTCATGTGCACGCACCATCCTCTCTGCCGATACGCGTGCAATTTGCGGTATGCGAGGCACATTGTGTGCGCAATCACATGCTGCTGCCGATGGCCGCTGCCGCATCGCGTGTCTTGACCGCTTGCCCTGTAAGCCAGTGGCATGGTGCATCATGAAGCCCTGGGTGTGCCTTGGCGTGCGTGAATCATGCGATGTGTATGTGTTGTTGTGGCACTCGTGCAAAATCATCATTTCCGTTGTGGTCACTGTCCAGCTGCTGCACCCGCTGCAACGTCATTCTGCAAAGCACCGCAGTCATGTCACGGTGTGGCATTGCATGACACAGCGGACGATGTATGAGCCTAGCACACTGGCATCATGTATCAAAGCGTGTGTCGCACCTGCCACCCGCCACTGCGGCACCAGGTCTCAGACCCTGCTGCCGCCACCTCTGCTGCCCACCCATATCCTTGTGGCAGTTGGAGGAGCAAAAGGCGGCGGCAGCGCAGCTACGAGCACAGCTGGCCGAGCGCCGCCACCGTGATCATCATGATGCTGCCATTCACGACGGCAGCAGAAGCAGCGCCCAGCGCGACGCGGGTGAGATCGCCATCCTGCGCGCCGCACTCGGCGACGCGACTGCGCTGTTGGCGGAGGCGCGCGAGCAGCATCTGGCAGTTGTCGCAGAGCTGAAGGCCATCCAGCAGCGGCAGCAGCACTGGCAGCAATGGATAGAGCTTCAAGTGGAAGCTGAGCAACAGCAGCAGCAGCAGCAGCAGCAGCAGCAGCAGCAGGGCTGGGCGGGGCGGTTCCTGGGGTGGCCGCCGAGCCGGAAGCGCCAGCGCCGTGATTAAGGGGCACATCTGGCGCATTGACCGCAGCATCTGTACATGTGTATAGGTACTGGGTGTATGTAACCTAGGGATCGGTGTACAACGTTGAACGTCAGGTTTGTAACTATATCTGCACTTTACTCTGATGCGCCATTCATGATGAGGCATCTGTGTATGTCAAAGCACCATTCCCTTGTCCATCAACATCTGTAAATGCATGAAAGCATGCTTTTCAGCTAGTACGATTCCTGATATGGAGATGAATGCTCGCGCACTTCAGGGGCGCAGCAGGCCATCTACAAATTCAATGCAGGTACTAACGGGCACGACTGTTCAGCTCGCTGGACTGAGCGAGCTGGTGTAAACGCGCCAAACATGAATGATTTGTTTGTGTTCGTTGCATGCTGAGCATCACCTCTTTTCTACTTCTACTCCACTTCTGCTTCTACACACTCCTTGTAAAGCATTTGCCATTCTAAGGCATGCTCTGGGGGCTGCTGATGTGCCTGTGGTCAGTCTGGGCATGAATTTTGGCGACCTTCACAGCGTGAAGTTTGGGCAGAATATTGTGCTGTGTCAGCGGTGCTGATGACGTGAAAGCCGTCCGCATCTCGGAGGGGGCAAACTGCCCTGCTATGCATGCCACCATAATTGCGCCTTCATCAGAAAGCAATGGAGCGCAGTTGTGACCTTTCATGGTCGTATGCGAGCAGCTTCACGCACTGCACCACGAGCTAGCTGATGACTCACTCGCGCCACCTGCAAAACGCAAGCTTCCGCACTGCAGCAGAAGTGCAACTATGCTCTCAACGCACCACCACCAATGTCTGCTTTGAATGTGACAACTGCGCTTTGTTTCAATGCATTGCTGGGTCACAAATGCATCTGACATGTGGTTCACGTTGCTACTGAGCATCAGACATAAGTGTCACATCTGTCAGCATCCTGGGCAGCGCGGACTGCACAATCGCCGCAGTTCGGAACATAATATGGCAGGCGGTCTTTCAGCAGCCTCGGAAGTACTAATGTAAAGCAAGCTTCAAGTTAGATGCCATTCATCTGGGCATTTTCGCGCCCTGAGCGAGAATTAATAAAAAGAACTAATGTAAGTACCAAGCACAAAGCTGCTGCTCGCGATGGCCCCTGTAACACTGCAGCCACGGCGCTGCAAATTGTCCTCACAAATATTGGCGCAGCGCAGCTCAAAAGTTCAGCCAAGAGGGCGAAGCCCTGCCCGCAGGTGGCGGTATGAAATGCCCTGCAAAATCCACGCTAGCGTTCATCACATGTGCATTCTGGATTGTTCAGTCCCTCCCCGGCTTGTCCCAGAGGTCTCAGTGGTATGCAGCAGTGTGATGTCTGGAGGTAAGACAGCATGAAGCCTCTGAGGTCCAGCGTGGACAGGTGGCCATGAGTGGGCGAATCCTTGCGGATCGAATGTCCATAGATTAACAACGGTTTGTTCGTGTGGCTTTGTAAAAACTGTCCCTCTGGTAGAGAGGGTCCTTGTGCGAGACAGCATGCTCGAATCTCTGCGCCAAGCAGCAGGACGTGACCGCGTCTTTCCCACACGACGCAAGCAGTAGTTTTCATGCACTTTGATTTCTTGCGCCTGCGGCTTGGCTGAGGGCTGTGGCGGTTGCTGCGAGCGAGCCAGGTGGCGCTTGCCGCAATATGCCCCCATGCCACCTCTAAACAGCCGATCAACCAGGAACAAGGCGTGGTTAGAAACCCATCCCTTTCTTGCTGTTTCGCCGTCATCATGGCGCAAGGATGGTGAGGCTTTGAGCAATGGTTGCTGAGCGTCAGGCAAGCGCGCACGGCTTCAGGTCTGCATCTCTGGGAAGGCAAGTCACCGGATGGAACTTGAAGTTAAAGTTGAGGAAAACAAAAACACTCGGCAGCAGCGCGCTTGACAACCACCGGACATGGCGAACCACGTTCACCACCAGCGTAATGGCGTCTATGGTGTCGCCGATGAAGCACAACTTCAGGAGGTACGCCTCAATGCAAAAACACCGCATCTTTTTTGATGTGACACGAGCTTCAAGCACGTCAATGCCGACACGAACATGTGTGTGCGCACGTACTGGGGAATAACACTCTGCAGCAATTCCTGAACCGAGCGATGTGCCTTCCTGTGTCATTGGTCCTTCTCTGCATTGTCACACCGAAGTTGAAGAGGGCTCGTTCGCTATGTACCATCAGCGCCTCAATACAATTGGCAATTCGACTTGCGGCCATCACTTGCCTTACGCCTTCCCTGCATCTGCCTGACAACGAGTAGCGAACTGCGTCACGTACGGCCGTGGCCACAGCGGGGCGTACACCAGCTTATGATCTGTACCTGGCAATGAACTGCTCTGCAGGCTGTGATGCAGATCCAGTCGCTGCAGCAGTTGGTGGACCAGCTGCTGGCGGAGCAGAGCAGCAACGCTCAGCAGCTTGAGCAGCGCGTGGCGCAGGTGACGGAATTGCAGGCACAGCTGGACGCAGCAGCGGCAGACCCTGCCGATGCCCGCGGCGCCGCCGATGCTGCCACAAACGAGCAGCTGCGCCAAGTGACCAAGAAGTACAAAGCCGCTGCAGCAGCCAAGAAGGCCGCTGATGGCCTCAACGCAGCGCTGCAGGAGAGGCTCGACGCTGCCAATCGCACCATCAACGAGCTGCGCAGCGATGCGGGGCCAGACCCGGCTGCAGCGGCTGCAGCGGCGGCAGCGGTGGCGGCGGCGGCAGAGGAAACGGCGAGGGCTGCCGCTGCAGCCGAGACGATGCGCACCGAGCTCGCAGCCGCCCGTGCTGAGGCGGCGACGGCGGCGAACGCTCAACAGGCGGCAGCGGCGGCGCGCACTGCACTGCAAGCGGAGCGCCGCCGCGCAACCGCTGCTCGCCAAGAGGCGGCTCAAGAGACAGCGAATGCTCGCCAGGACGCAGAAACAGCGCGGAGCGAGGCGGCAGCAGCCGTGCAGGCGAGGGACGCGGCGCGCGCGGACGCTGCAGCGGCGGCGCAGCAGCAGGCCGTTGAGGTCAACGACCTCTGCGCCGAAGTTGCGCGCCTCATTTGCGCCAATGAGGCGCTGCAGTCGAGCCATGACGCGCTCGAAAGCCAGGTACGCGAGCTCTGTCCAGTCCTGCGGCTTGCACTGCGTCGTACGCTCGTCGCTTGTGGGCGCCGATGCTGGCTGGCGGCGCTGCGCGCACTGAAGCGGATGTACGCCTCTGGCAATGCTGTCTTGTTGATTTTTCACGTGCAGTCCTCGCTGCCTCACGCCAGTCACCTTGTTTGTTGTGGGATGTGTGTTGCGAGCGCAAACACGCGCTGCCAGTAGCCACTGCTGCATCACGTCTATGCCGCTTGCCTCGTGAGGCATTGGAACGCTGCATCATTAAGCCTAGTATTTCGAGACATGTGCGAATCGTGTCACGACGAACTTGTAGCGGCGCACTTCCGTGCGCAAACATTACTGCCCCTGTCATCACTGCCCATCTGCGACACCGGCTGCACTGCCATGCTGCACGCAGCGGCAGGCTTCGCACTGCTTCAGCGATGCTGCCAGGCGGCTGGTGCCTGAGCATGGCGCACTGGCGCCACATCTTAACGCATGCGTGTGCGGCGCCCACCACCCGACACTGCAACACCCGCACAACGCTCATACCCTGCTGCCACCGCCGCCGTTGCGCACCTGTGACAGCTGGATGAGCAAAATGCGGCGGCGGCGCAGCTGCAAGCACAGCTGGCGGACCTTGGCAGCTGCGAGCGCGCTGTCGTTCGCGGCAGCAGCGGCGGCAGCAGCAGCAGCGCTCAGCGCGATGCGGGCGAGGTGAGCATGCTGCGCGCCGCGCTCGCCGACGCGGCCGCGCTGTTGGCGGAGGCGCGCGGGCAGCACGCGGCTGTGGTTGCGGAGCTGGAGGCTATCCAGCAGCAGCTGCAGCAGCAGCAGCAGCAGCGGACGGAGCGCGTGGCCGAGGAGCAGCAGCAGCCGCAGCAGCAGCAGGGCTGGGTGGGGCGCTTCATGGGGTGGCCGCCGAGCCGCAAGCGCCAGCGCCGTGATTAAGGAGCGCGTCTGGCGCGTGTCATAACAGTTGAAGGGACGCCAGAGATTGCCGGATTTGGAGGAGGCGTGCAGCAAGTGCTGCTGTGCGGCGATGTCACAGTGCTGGTGCATCACGGGGGGATGATGGTGCTGCAGAGCGCGGATCGCAACTTGATCTTCATGGAAGCGAAAGGTCGGGGGGTACTGCACATTCTCATGTCGGCAGCATCTGTACATACATGGCACAGTATCTGAGGGGGGGGGGGGGGTTGGCGAGTATACATTGGCCCGTGGCACCGCTGCCGGGGGGAAGTATGGACATCATGCGTGGGCCCTTGCGAACAGGCTACGAAACTATGTGATGCCAGGGACAAGGGTGCAAGTTTGCAACTCAGTTGACTATCTGAGTACACGTAGAGCATGGAAGCTGCTGATTCAGATGCCAAGGAGAACCACTAGATGCTTGATTGTGCATAATGCGGTACGTTGCCCCATCTACCTATGAGGTCAGTAGCTACAAAGCCAGCCGGGCAGTCAGCGCTGAGCATGGCCGGTTGTCTGCTCATGCACCCTGTGTAATCGGCTGGCATATGGGTCTGGCACATACCTACACCACATCAATACATTTTGTGTCACATACAAGTGGCTCGCTCTTTATGAGCAGGGTTAGTCAGCTTCAAGACTTGGTGCCTGCAATTGAGCATGGCACACAGAGCTGGGGTTTATGCTGCTCGCTTCATGAATCTGCATCAGTTTGTGTGGAGTCGAGCAAGTCTTCCTTCAAGAACCCCCCAAAAAAGGGGCGGCGCGAAACTGCCGCAGCCTGGCCGAACTCGCAGGGTGCAGAGGAGGCGAGAGCCTTTAGCCTGTACGTCCAGTCGAGTGCCGCATACATATGGCGCATGTAATACACTTGACGTCATAGCGGCGAGCAAACGGTGCTGCCAGCCACAAGTGATGTCCCGGACACCGCCATCGCCGAGAGGCGCAGACCAGGAGCTCTGCGAGCGCAGGAACGCCAGGGTGCACGCCGCAGCGGAGCAGCTGCAGTCTGGGCGCATAGGTCGCGCCAGTACGTCCGAGCCTCATTTCTGGAGGGCCAACGCCACCGGCCTCTCCGTTTCTCGCGGGACGAGCCCGAGTCGCAGCGCCTCTCCTGTCCGAAAGCTCGCTGCTGTCGCCAACGAGGGTCACACACACATGCGACCTCGCGGAGCCTCCTCAGTCGTCGCTGATGAAGGACCCGAAGCATCAGGAGTGCCTGGCAGAGACATGAATCCCGTGCAGGCGGAGACCGACGCTGATTGGTTCACTTATCGCAAGAGGCAGGACAGCTTTGACCTGCATGCTGCCGACAAGGCGTACCTCAAAGCCTGTGGCATGCAGCAGGAGGGGGCGGAGGGCCGCTGCAGCCTGGACCTGCTCGTTGAGGCCACCACAGCGCAGCTGCAGGAGCTGCACAAGGGGGCGCAGGTGCGGGTGTCGGACGTCCCTCAGAGGAGGTCGCTGCGGGGGAGCTCACTGCGGGGGAGTTTCGCTGCCTCCAATCACGCCAGCGCGCGCCAGTCATTCCTGGTCAGGCTGGACTCTGCGGAGGACGGCGACAATGTCAGCAGCAACCCTGCTTCAGCAGCGTCAGCCACCGCCACCGCCGCTGCTACAGCAGCGCCTGCCACCGCCGCCGCCGCTGCTGCTGAGCCAGTGCAGCGCCGCGCAGCGCAGCAGCACATCAGGAGGGCCACGCGCGGCTGCGAAATACACCCGCCGCCGGCGCCCGCGGCGCCGGACGCCGTCTGCGAATTCCAGCGCGTCGCCGCGGCGGTGCTGCAGGGCCGCATGGCGCGCGCCGAGCAGCGCCAGCCGCGCCCCACGCACCGCCACGTCAAGTCGCTGTCCGTGGAGCGCGACGCGGCGCCGCTGCTGCGGCAGCTCGCGCTACACGACGCCGCCGACGCCGGAGGCGCCGCCGCCGGGGACGCCCGGCGCGATGCGCTGGCTCGCGCGCCTTCCGCAGCAGCGCTCAGCGGTGGCGGCGCGCACTGGGGTGACGGCGGCGGCGGCGGCAGCGGCGGGAGGCGCGAGTCGCTCCACCGCCGCCCCGTCAGCATGGGCGCCGCGGCGATAGAGGACCTGATCCGCGAGACGCGCAGGCGCCTGGCGCCGGTGGGGCGCATGAGCGCGGCGCCGCCGCCGCCGCCGGGCGCTGAGGCGGGGGTGCCGCCGCTGCCGACGGCGTCGAGCGTGGAGCGATGCGACAGCGACGATGCGCGCGCGGCAGAGGCGGAGCGTGCGATGGAAGCGCGATCGGCGTGCACCGATGTTGTCAGCACTCGCGCTGGCGAGCGCTGTGGGGCAGGCAGCGGCGGTGAGGGCGGCAGCAGCGTGGGCCGCACGCACGTTCCCCCTGCTGCGCTTGCCGGCGCAGACGCGACAGCGGCAGCGGCGGCCGCAGCAGCGGCGGCAACGGCGGCGGCAGCTGTGAGCGGTGTGGACGCGGAGAGGCCCGCGGATGCTGATGACGGCAGCGCACAGGCGCACAACACAGAGCACGATGGACAGGAGCCAGACACGGTGACGCGCTGCAGGGGCGAGGAGGCAGACGGCGCGCGATCACCCCTCGCGCAGCACCGCTCGCAGGGCGGTGCTCACGCTGCTGCTGCGGGCAGCGCGCGCCATGGCGGCGCTGCACCGGCTGCGCAGGCCAGCGCGGTGCTGGCGCCGCTGCCTGATCCGCTACAGGGCGTCTACGGTGGCGGCTCTGTCAGCGATGCGGATGCTCAGAGGACCCGGCCGCATGCGTGTGGCGGGGAGGCGGAGGCGGAGGTATGCTGCAGCGGCGGCGGCGGCGGCGCGCGCGCTGCGCAGACCTGCAGCGGCAGCGGCACCGGCAGTGACGCACACCCGCCAGAGTGCACAGGCGGCAGCGACATTGCGAAGGGACATGACGCGGTGCTTGCTGCTGCCGTGGCCGAGGTGCTAGGGCGGCCGCGCAGCGACGGAGACGAGGCACAGGCGGCTGCGGACGGCGCATGCGGTGACGCTGTGATGCCGCAATGCGCGCAGGATGTAGATGCGAAGGCGGAGGAGGGCGGCGCAGGGGGTGCGAGCGGCGGCAACGCTGCAGACGCAGCAGCGACACCCGCGCCGCCTGAGCACCCACGCACAGAGCTGGGGGAGCTGAGGGGCGCGAGCGGCGCCGGCGCGCTGCCGACGACAGCTCGCCAGGTGGCAGTGCTCAGCAGCAGCGGCATCCTACAGTCGTCGACCCACGACAACGCCGTTGCTTGCAGCCCCAGGCATGAAGAGCATGGCTCTGATCCCGGCGCCGCCGCCACCGCCGCTGCTGCCACCGCCGCTGCTGCCGCCACCGCTGCTGCTGTGCTGCTCAGCGGTCAGTCAGCGGCAGCGCCACTCCGTAATGTCGAGGGCATCGCGAAACGCGGCAGCGAGACGCCCAATCTTGATGCCAGCGCGCACCTGCCGCTGCCGCCGCCGCTGTCGCCGAAGCATGCGCTCCAAGTCACACCGGACTGCACACGGCTCAGCGGCGCGGCGGCAGCGGGGCGCACCGCTGATGCTGGCACCAAGCGCGCGCCATTCAGCACGAGCCCGCCGGCGTCGCCGCGGAGCGCTGCCGCAGAACAGCGCTGCGGCACGCCCACTGCCGCCGCGCACATCGTGCACTTCCTGCGCCCGGCATCGCCTGCGGGTGCTGCGGGCGGCGGCGCGGCGAGCGCGACCGTGACGTTGGCGGCGCGCAGCGGCAGCACGAGCCCGCCGGCCTCGCCGCGGAGCGCTGCCGCGGAGCAGCGCTGCGGCACGCCCACCGCCGCCGTGCAGAATGTCCGGTTCCTCCGCCCAGCGTCGCCTGCGAGTGCTGCGCGCGGCGGCACGGCTGGCGCAGCATCGGCGTCGACGACGCTTAGCAGCGGCGGCAGCAGCGCGGCGGAGGGGAGCGCGCTCAAGAGCAGTGCGCGCACGGAGGACTGCACGGCACTTGCGAGCAGCGCGTCTGGCGCCTGCTGCGATGCCGGACAGGCGCAGTCAGTGCCGCAGGACGCGAGCAGCAGTGGCAGCGGCGGCGGGTGCGGCTGCAGCGGCAGTGGCGGCAGCAGCGATGGCGGCAGGCGTGCAGATGCCGTGCTGTGTCCATCAGCAGCGCCGCCAACGCCATGGACCGCTGGCGCCAGCATCTGCGGTGGCGACAATGCTGGGGCAGAGCCATGGCTGCACCGCTGCTTCAGTCATGCGCACTACAGCCTCGGCGCTGCGCCCGACGCGACAGCGCTTTCGCGCAGCATCAGCCCTGAACCCGACGGCGTACGTTCACACGCTGCCGCTGCTAAGGCTGGCGGCGCCACGGCGAACGACGGCGGCGCAGCAGCAGCAGCAGCGGCAGCAGCGGCAGTGACGGAGGTTGCACTGGACGGTGCAGCAGCCGCCGATGAAAGCAGCTGCTCAGCAGCGGTGGCGGTCGAGCAGTGCCACACTCTAAACATGGAGGCAGCAGCTGGCGAACTGGAGGCAGCAGCAGCAGCGGCAGCGGCAGCGGCAGCGGCGTCAGCGCAGCAAGCTGTGCGCGATGGCGAGGCGGGCGTGCTACAGCCCTCAGCACCGTGCATCGATGCGGCGGAGCGTGCTGCTGAGGAGCCGTGCTGCAGCGCAGAGAGCGCCGTCGCTGCAGCGGCGACGGACGACGGCGAGCGCGAGCCTCCGGCAGCAGGCGCCGCAGAAGCCGCAGAGCCATGCGATATGCCGCAGGCCGTCGCGCCGCAGCTCAAGCACGACGCAAGCGGAGGCAGCGAGCGCGTACTCTGTGCTGATTCAGGGCCTCTCGGGGGCGGCACAGAGGCGGCGACGGCGTGCGAGCTGCGGGGGCCCTCGGCTGAGCAGCTGCCTTGTGGCGCGGCGACTGCGCAGCAGCCGCTCTGCGCCAGCCATGTACCTGCCTCAATTCGAGGTGCACAACCCTCGGAGGCGGGAAAGGCGCCAGCAGACGCAGCGGAGGAGGAGGAGGCAAGCGAGGAGATCGCGTCTATGGAGTCGGAGGAGCAGGGGGATGATGCGGCGGCGTCGCCGCCACCGCTGGTGCCGTGGCCCAAAGACGTGGTGCAGTACCATCGCGGCTTCCAGCGGTTCGGACGCCAGCTCGGCACGCTCGACCTGTACATGTGGCCGGGAATCACGCGGCACGAGCTGCAGGAGCTGTACGCCGCTGCGGCCGCAGCGGACGGCGCCGACGAGGAGCACGGAGGTTGAGCGCTGCTGCTGCTGCTGCTGCCGCTGCTGCTGCTGCTGCTGCTGCCGCTGCTGCTGCTGCCGCTGCTGCTGCTGCTGCTGCTGCCGCCGCCGCCGCCGCCGCCGCCGCCGCCGCCGCCGCCGCCGCCGCCGCCGCCGCCGCCCGCATGTATACGCATACGCTTACAAAGGAGTATCACATCCAGGGTGTCTCAGCACGCAAACGTGCGATGCACGTTCCGATGCGAGCACGCACCGGAACGCCGAGGCAGCGTTCAGTCCGTCATTCATTACAGTGGCATTTGGCGATCACACATACCGCGACCCCTCGATGACCACCCTTCAGTCATCACAAATGATACACAGACACGCGCAGCGCTTTGCAAGGGATTGATGGCCTCCATTCATTTTCAATGTGCATGTTTGCCCCTATTGATTCTCGATGGCTGGGCGAAGTTGTTGCCCTCTGTGCCCGGTGTTGGGCACTTGGTGATGACATTGTTGTGCAATTGGCACCATGTGATGCTGTGGCTCCAAGTACATGATATGATACCCCCCAAGATATGCACCTTTGCTTAGACCGGGGGCAATGATTATGGTACACATTGTACTTTTTATTGATTCTCGCTCAGGGCGCGAAAAAGCCCACATTGTACTTTTTATTAATTCTCGCTCAGGGCGCGAAAAAGCCCAGATGATTGGCATCTAGCTGTAAGGAATCTACATGTCGTATGACAGTCTGAAAGTGTCGCAACGACAACCACTCAAACGCCGCCGCCGCCAAATGGCATCTCGGGGTCCTCCCCTACGTCCTCCTCCATGTGCCCCCCCCCCATTGTACTTTTCATTAGTTCACTTTGTACTTTTATTATATTCCACTTGTGGCTGTGGAAATGCCATGTTGTAGGTGTGTCGCCTTGTTCTCACTCTTGGATGTAGCATGCAAAGCTTGCACGCCACACCCCGCCCCCCACATCACCCCCAACAAAGCACCCGCAAGCGACTGTCCCCCACATACTAGCAGGGATACCAAACAAAGCTACAAGACTCTCCCCCCACAGACAGACCCGTCTTAGGGCCACCCAGCTCCACGCAGACTCCATGTCACTTTGTACTTTTATTAATTTCGCTTCGCAAGGGGCGCGAAAAGCCCTCTCTTTGTACTTTTTGTTAATTCTCGCTCAGGGCGCGAAAAACCCCAGATGAATGGCATCTAACTTGAAGCTTGCTGTACGGAATCTACATGTTGTGTCACTTTGTACTTTTTATTACTTCTATCTTCAAGGATGAGCTCACATGTAGATGCAACTCAAACAGTGAGCGCTGAGGCAGGAATGAGATGGCCGCGCACGGCGCTGGCCTGTGCAACAACATCAAACTCACATCTACCTTGTGTGGATGGAGGCACCCACGTCCATCTGGCCTCCTGTGGCTGTGCCTCCTGTGGCTGTGCCTTCTTTCACATTTGGATTATGCTCCAAGCGTCAACGGACACAGTTGCACCTGGCATCAGATTGCCAAGTCATTTGCCACTACGACTGCTTCAGAGACAACCCAGAGACTCAGATGCTGTGGTGCAGATCCCCAGTGGCCCACAATTACGGCGCTAGCGGCTGTGCATGCGGAATGCAAGTCAACTTTGTACGTTTTGCATGTGTGGTTCATGGTATGCGGGCACTTCGCTCTCATGACTGTAGATATTGCCCATGCATCCCACTGCTGGAGAGAGCCAACACAATCATAATGATTAAGTCCACATGCTGTGCCGGATGTACTCCACGTGGCAATGTCCTTTAGAGTGATTGTCAATGGCATCGCGACACTTACTCACAATGTACGTGAATCATCTGGCCGCTGCAGCGCTAGACTCTCCAGCAGCACGCAGCAGCGACCACCTTGCATGTCGTTCCAGCCTACCCTCAAGTGCGGCAAGCGGACATCAACCTTTTGCATTTTTTCGCACCCGAGCGAATATGCAAAGACAAAAAGTACTCCACATCTGCCCCCTCTGACGTTCGATCCTCCACCAGCAACCATCGCCCGCCAGACACTGTAACAAAAAGTACAACACCCGGCATATCGCCACGGACAGCTGAGCAAGCACCCACGAGCGTGCAGGACATCGATGTCAGCAGATATTGCCACATATACAATGTGCGACAGCTTCAGTATCAGCAGACAATGCAGAGCAGTGTGCGACGACTGAGTCACAGGAGTCATACATAAAGGGCGGCACAATGCACAGCACAACACCTGCGGTGAAGACAGATGAGTGACGCTGTATTCGATTTATACGCACAGGAGGGTAGAGGCGCTCGACAGCGCCGAAGTGACTTGGCCGGACGTGCGACACTTGTGTGTTTGATTGATGACACCGGACGGGACGCGCTGGCTGCTCTAGGCACCCCGCAGCCTCAGAACTTATTTGGCTTGGGGTGATGAATGGACGCTATTGTAAGCGTTTGGGTGCCGCCTGGTTTCGTTGAGCTTGAGGCGATCGACGAACGCGTCGCTGTGCTTATCACAGGCCTCTACCGCTTTCTCCTTGTCCATATGCACGGAGATGGAATTGTGAGCGACACCACATCTCACCAGGTACACATCGTAGCCGGTGACGATCCACTCCAGGGCTTGCTTCCCCTCGGCGATCTGAAGCAGCGGGTGGTTGACGATCTGAGCCAGGGCCTGCTCCCGCGCGGTCAGTACGCAGTTCCACATATCGCAAAGGGGGGCTTGGTCCAGTCTGTCCTTAAGTACGTCCAAACTCTCTTGTATCTCGATCAGGTGACGTACCGCCTCGAGGAAGGAAGAGCGCATGATCACTCAATCGAGAGAGAAAGAAAGAAAGGTTTATTCTTTCGGTGAAGCAAACTTCAAGTTGCATCTTTAGGGTCGGTGCCCCCTGGACAAACCTCCTGGGTGGAGAGCTCGATTCGAGGGTCGCAGCAGCGCTTGCGGTCATATCGGTGTAGTCCCATCTCCCCTCTGCACCTGCCTGACATCTCAGCAAGGTCGAGTGCCACTGCCTAGCCGCTAGCCGTGCAATGTGCTTGGGTGCATGCCGAACGCACTGTCACCTGACACACAGCTGAGCCTTCGGCCGCAAGCGGTACATATCATGTAACATATGCATGCACGATGCTGCCTGAAGCACTGCCTATTTGCAGAGAGCACAGAATGTGTGAACATGACAGCAAAGAGTAATGAGGAAAACAGCGCGATGCAGTGCACAACGTGACTTGTGACGGGGGGCGCTGTCTCATTGACCTGCAGCATGGGCTTGTTACCTCAATTTCAAAATGCCACTCATGCACCTCCAAACAACATGCCGCACTACAGTTGTCGCACTACAGTTGTGATACGGGCGTGCAAATGCCGCTGCGCACGCTCGTTTGCTGTGGTCCCGTCGCCTGCTGGTGCTGCTGCTGCGACGGCGGCGGCGGCGGCGCAGCCACCACGAACGACCTGCGCGCTGGCACGCAGCCATGCGACTTCCGACGGTAGTCCACCATGCGTGATGGTACGCATGGAGAGTGGATGCTTGTGCCACATCATTGGTGCTCTTGTGCAACAGCAGACTGCGCGCGTGCAGCCGTCGAGCAAGTGCTGCGCATGGCGGAGTCGCAGTTGCAACAAACCGCGGCGTGCATGTAATCCGTGCCGCCTGCCCCCCCCCCCCCGCGCGCTCCGGCTGGCTCTCGTTGCCGCGCCGCTGTCCATGCGCTGCGACATGCGTGAGAGCGGGTGCCTGGCAGAGGACGCTGCTCAGTGACACCGCAAACGCGCACAGCTCCCACCGCAAGCAGCACACTTTCTGACCACCGCTCGCGTCACGCCTACACATCATTCGGCCAGAGCGGTTGCACTCGACCGGCAATTCGCCGTGGAAGCGGGGCGCTGCGGAGCAGTGCTGCGCCGCCTTACAGGCGCACGCTGTGCGCTGTGGCATGCTGGGCGCTGCGGCAGCGCCTCAGCAGTGCTGGTGAGGCCGAAAGCTTCCGCTGCTGTGTCGGCAATCGCTGGTGCACGGCGGCTGCGCCTGCTGAACGCGCTGCTGCTGCTGCCTCTGGTGCCGCGGCTGCTCAGCAGGCGTGCGGGGGCGCTGCAGCGGCTGCTGCGTGCGTGCATGTTGCGCGTCTGAGCAGCGCGCCGCCTCACGTCCGCCGCTGCGAACGGCAGCCCGGCGGTGCCTCGCCTGCGTGGGTGCGCCGCTCCCTGCTCCTGCGCTTGTTCACCGCTGCCGCTGCCGCTGCCGCTGCTGCTGCCGCTGCTGCTGCTGCTGCTGCTGCCGCTGCTGCGAATCGTCATGTCAAGCGACAACACAGCCAATGCGGCCGCCGCCGCCGCCTCTGCGTTGCAGTCACCTCCTATGCATCCCCCTCGCCTGCCTCCGCTGCTGCCGCCGCCGTCGCCGCCGCCGCCGCCACCGTCGCTGCGCCAAACGACATGGTCCAGACAACGGGCGCGTCCGTCACCACCTCCACCTCCGCAGCGGCGATCCTGTTGCTGCTGCTGACGCGGCCGCCGAAGGCCAGCGGCTGCTGGTGGAGGTCCCACATGAGTCCCGACGTGGTGACGCTGCCGCAGGGGTTTCCTATTGGCAGCAGACCGCAGAAGGGCCCCTCCATGCGCGGGTCCGGCACGATGCGGTGGCGCCTGTCGGGCAGCAGAAGGAAACTGGTGGGGGGCAGAGGGGGTGGGGGGGTGGGGGGCGGAGGGGGTGTGGAGGTGAGATGCGCTTGCGGCAGATTGAAGGGGAGCGGCGGCACCGAAAGGAGTGGAAAGACAGGTGCGGCCCTCACTTGAGCGCATCAGGGCGCCTCCGACGTGCAGCCGATGGGAAGGGAGACCACGAGGCCGAAGTGAGGGGAGCAGGCAGAGGAGGGCCCAACGGCGCGGGAGCATTGCCGCGGCGGCGCACCGGCCGCGCACGACGACGCCGTGCAGCGGGCTGGGCACTGCTACGATCGTTGCGCACGCAGCGTCGCGCAAGTACTGCGGGTGAACAGCGGGCGAACGTGCAACAGTGGGGGCGCACTTGGCAATGTAGACGATCTGCGATCTGTGCGGCTCTGCCCGCGCCGGACGAGGCTGTTCCCCCCGCTGCAGCAGAGACGCTGCGGCGGACGCGCCGGCGCGCGGTCGCTGGCGACGCACTCAGCGCGGCCATGTATGTGCACAGCTGCCTTTGAAGCGACGGAGAGGAGGCGCGTCCACTCCGCTGGCGTCCCCAGACAATGGCCGTTAGCTTTCCACTCTCCGAAAGAGCCCGTGAACACTGTGCCACTGGGAATATTTGTGTGCGCTCATGTCGCCGCACCTGACGTTGCCCCCGCCGAGCAGCACGAATCTGCGGAACGCATGGGTGTACTGATACAGCAGGTGGAACGCGGCCATCTCCTGGTCGAATCTGCCGCCGAAGGCGCCGAGCGCGACCACGGTCGTGTCGCGCGCTGCCGCGCCGGCGCTCGCCAGCACCTGCTGCAGGCACTTCTCAAAGTCGTTGCGGTCCTGCGTCGCGCAAGCGTCGCGCGGAGCGTCACGGGGGGGAAGTTCAACAGGTCAGATGAGGCAAGCGTCAGGTGACTGCAGGAGGTGTATATGTGAGGATGATGGGGCAGCGTACGGTTAGAACCCACCACATCAGGCAGTACTGAATGTTATTGGACAGTTGCGCTGCGCTGCGTGATCAGTGCGCTGCGCGCGGTTCCTGTTTGACGGCGCAACTAGGTGCCCTCTTGCAAGCCGGTACTTTGAAGAGGGTGCACTTGAGTGAGTGTCATCGCAGGCAAGTTTGAGTGTGTGTCATCGCAGGCCAATTTTTATTGGTGACCTGCTCTGTCTCACCCTCATGATTAGCTGCGGCGCTGCTGCGGCGCCCTATTACTGACAAAGCTGAACGACACCGTGGTACGCTTAACTGCGCATGTCGACAGCCAACTCGCAGGGCATGAACCGTATGAAATACTTAAACTGCCATTTTGCATTTGTTGCAAACGCACCTGATCAGACACCTTCACGATGGCCGCACCGCTGTCGCGATAGTAGTCTGCGACCTCAGGCCTCAAGCTGTCCAAATCCCCCACAACCATATCAGGAAGAAACAGAGACCTGTTCTGCTCCCCCAGCGAGTCGTACAGGCTGTTGGCGCCGCCGTCCGCGCAGAGCCGGAGCGACGCTGAGTGCCAGGCACTGCGAAGGAACAGGCTAGACCCGCTATCCTCACCCACATTGTTCAGAACAATGATGGCAGTCGGTTGGCCGGGGTGGCCACTCTCCGATGGCGGTGCGATGATGCTCCGGTGCACCAGCTCGTCAAGAGCTCCCCCTGTCACAGCGGCAGCCAAGGACGCTGCCGAGGATGCAGCTGCCATTGTTGGCGGAGGCTGCCGGTGCGTGCGTAGGAAGTGGTGAGCGAGAGATCTGACTGGCACCGCTGGCAGGCAGAGAAGTAGGCACACAGGCAGCCAGTAGCGCAGCAGCGGCCTTGTCACCACCCTGATCTGTCCTTCAGGCATCAGTCAGGCTCACCAACTCTAAGGCATCCATCGCGGAAACTTCACCTTCAACTTCAATACCTCCAGGAGCTGGGAGCTGCGCCCACTGTCATCCGCACAACCATTATGCGGATACGAACATCTACCCGCTGCTGCAGCTGCTGGCTGGTGCTGCTGGTGGTCACGCACTTTCACAGCTGCTGCGGCAACCTGAACACCCTTGTGGGCATGAGAGGCAAAGACTTCGTGCTGCTGGGTGGGGACACCTGTTTCTTCAGAGGGCTGACGGTGATGGAGGGCGGCTACAAGAAGGTCGTGCAGCTCGACGACACCCTCGCAGCGGCTGCGTCGGGGCCGAAGCAGGGCGATGTCGAGGTATTCGTGGACTGGCTTCAGCGCGTGCTGTGCCTCAAGCGGATGACCTCAGGCGGCCTGACCGTCAGCGCAGCGGCCTCCCTGGCCCGACGGCAGCTGGCCCAAGACCTCCGCAGAAGGCCCATGGACGTCAACATGCTGCTGGGGGGCTGGGACAAGGTGCGGGGGGCGCAGCTGTACTGGCTGGACGGCATGGGCTCCCTGCAGCCGATCCCCTTCGGCGCGCACGGCGCGGCCTCCAGCTTCGTCATCAGCGTCCTGGACAAGGGACACAGGGGGGACGAGACGGAGCTGAGGGATGCGGTGCGCCTCATGCGCGACTGCGTAGCGCAGCTGTCGACGCGGTACCTCGTGAGGGGCGGCGGCTTCCAGATGATGGTGGTGGATGCGCGCGGCTGCAGGGACATTGGCTGCGGCGAGTGCGTGCTCGGCGGGGAGGGCGCGGGCGCGCAGGACGGCGCAGCGGAGGAGCAGCAGCAGCAGCAGCAGCGGCGGCATCTCTCCGGTGTAGACAGATGACAGCTTGCGCGCTCGATGTAGATACCATGTACATCTGGTGAGATCACAGCAAATGGACCAGTGTACCCTCTGCTGCTGCCTGCTGCGTGCCTTGGCAGCCATTGAACCGTGGCGTCATCGTTGCCATGCTGTTGTTCTATGCTGCGTTGTTGAACAGTTTCGTAGATGGCTTCTGTGTCGCTCTTTGCGGGCACATGGACAGCTGCAGTTGCCATGAGGTTCCGTACATGTATATGCCCGTGACTATTAGCAGCTTTGCGATGGGACCACACCTTGGCAAGACGACTGGTCTCATATTGATGGTCACACATGGCGATCTTTCTTGGTTGTTGGTCGCCCAGCACGGTGCAGGCAGGAGCCCCCTTGTCGTTGAGATTGTCAGTTCACGACTAACCTAGTACCTACTTAATGCGCGCCGGCTTAAGGTAACACGTGGAGGTATTGAGATGAAATCACTGGCAAAGAATGCAGATTACCACACCAAATTAGTACCACAATGCAGTCTAGGCTGCTGCGTAGAAGCAAACTTTACGATTGCATGGGACACCCGCCTCCCTCTGTCTACCTACATGTGGAAGGCCTGAAATGTTATTGTTGGCGATAGCAGCAGAACCCACACAACGCGTCATGTAGAACTTCAAGGTGCAACAGGCAAGGCACCTCCCTCTGTCTACTTACATGTGCAAGGCCTGAATGTCATATTGCATAGCAAGTGTCATGTACGCAAGCTTTCGATTGCATGGGCAACCCGGCCTCCCTTAGGGTTAGGGTTAGGGTTATACAAGTCCATCCGTACTTCAAGGTGCAACAGGCGAGGCACTATTTGAAGTTTATTTCGTGAGAAAAAAACGTGTGAGGCTGCTGGATCTTGTCAGCGTGCGCACTTTCGTTGCATGGCGGCTGCTGAGAGAGGTGTGCGGAAGGAGAGGGGCCATGTTGGCGTGGGTGCAAAGGAGACGAAGCAAGGCGAGAACCGAAGATGCTGAGCTTGCTCCGAGTCCTGACACCATCGGGAGCCTCTACGGCGAGCAGGTGTGGGGGGGGGAGCCGCCATTTGGCCTCTTTTACACTTTGACAGGCCACGGTCTTCTGCACCTGGCTCTGCTGGGAGGTGAGGAAACATAAGAGAAAACTGAAGTGTCTGCTGGGGCAAGTGCAGTGTCATTGATGATCGGTGGCAGCTCCCTCAAGGCGCTTGCTGATCCTCGATTTCGTCACATCAGTTCCTGACTTTTCTGGCTGTGTCGGTGATTGAAGTTTGTGCATTTCACTCACGAAACTCCGGATTCTCGTCATCGGCTCACTGCATGCCCCCCCCCGGCGCCTGCGGCAGGCCTCTACCAGTACATCGACACGGTGGAGTGGAAGGTGCTGCTGTTCTGGGCGATCCCCCCGCTGCTGCACGGCTGGCTCCACGGCCGCAACCCCCTCCTCTGGCTCTTCCTCAGCCCGCAGTGCCTCGCGGCGAGCGGCCTCGGCGCGGGGGCAGCGCTCAGCGACGGCCTCGACGCGCACGTCCTCGGTCTGCGCGTCAGCGTGTGGGACGCCGCCATCGACGCGCTGCAGTGGCTGCTCATGGTCGCCGGCGGACTCACGCTCTTCCTCGCGCCGCCGCCGCTGCCGCCGCGCCGCGCCGCCGCGTCGTACGCGCCCGCGGCGCTGCTGCTCGCGCTCGCGCTCGCGCTGCCGGCGTGGCAGATGCGCGCGCTGACGCGCCGCGTCGTGCGCCTCGTGCGCGCCGCCGCGGACGGCCTCGACGCGCGGTGGAGCGGCATGAAAGTGCTGGCGCAGGTGCGGCGACAGAGGCAGAGTGCGCGCGCGCGCTGCCGCTGCGGGGGCGGCAGGTCTCGTCGCGTGCAGTAAGGGAGGAGCATCAGCATGCGCGTGTGTGTGAGTGCGAGGAGAGGGGCAGCGTGCGCGCGCGCGCGCCGCCGCTGCCGGGCGGCAGTCTCGTCGCGCGCAGGAAAGGAGGAGCATCAGCATGTGTGTGTGTGTGCGCGATCTGGGCGCCGGCTGCGCCGAAGCGCGCTGCGGCAACACACCACTGTATGCACGGTGTAGCGTCTGCGTTCGAGTGTGCACTGCGCGTCCGCTGTGTTGGCTCGAGCGTCTCGGCTGCAGGCTAGGGTTGCGCCAATGCTGCCTGCAGTAGGGCTTTGCTGGCTTTTCTTGCAGACCAGCTGGGCCACTGAGTCTGGCTGGTGATCAGCTGCGGCACCCAGAACGCCAGTCGCCATGACCGGGGTCAACATGACCTTGCGGCAATTGAGTCTAGGGCTAGGATCAGGATTAGCGTTAGGGTTACCATGTGTGGTGTACTCCCACTGGCAACGCGTTGTCAGGAGCTACCGAAAGCACCCATTTCTTCAGCGAATCATTCACAGCGCGCCGAACGCAGCGCTCGCCGCGCCAGCGCACAGTCGGCGCATGGCTCCTGCCGTGCCATCCCCCCACCGCACTGGGGGCTGATCCGGCGGCACCAGCGCCCTGCGTGCCGCCTCACTCTGCGGTACCCCCACCGCCGGTCGCCACCAGCAGCGCTCAAAGCCTGCGCACCACCGACGCGAAAGCGCTCCCCCCTCCCCCTTCACGCAGGCTTGTCTACTCGCTCTAGCTCAACCCCCCCCCCCCCCCCCCCCCCGCGCGCGCCCCCGCGGTCGCGCGCAGGTCTACTCCCTCTGGGCGCGCGCGCGCCTGCCGCTGTGCCTGCTGCAGTGCGGCGCGCTCATCGCGGCGCACGCGCTCGGCGGCGCGCGCGACCGCGCCGTCCGCGGCGCGATGCTCGCCGAGGTGCTGCTCTTCGCGGCCGTGTGTGCGGCGGGTCACCGCTTCCACGGCGCCGCGCTGCGCGGCCTCGGGGAGCTCGCGCCGCCGCCAGCGCGCCTGCTGCGGCGCTGCGCGCTCTTCGCGGCGCTCGTGGGCGCGGACGTCGCGCTAAAGCTCGTCGAGCTGCACGTGCTCGCCGCTTTGCCGCGCTCCGACTACTACGCGGACTTCGACGTGCCGGAGAGCCTCGCGTGGATCGCGGTGAGGGGCTCCGCGCGTTCGGGCAGGCTGCGTGCGAGGGGGGCGGGGGGGGGGGGGGGTGCTGCTGTTGCACCTCAGTGAGCGGCGTCACCACTCGTCAAGTCAAAATTGAGGTTACAGTGTCGAGCTCCACGTCCTCGCCGCGTCGCCGCGCTCCGACTGGTACACAGTTCTCGATCTGCCCGACAGACTCGCGTCGACCGCGGCGCGTCCAAGCGCCTGCGGCAGCTGCGCTCGCGCGGCTGCGGCAGCGGCTGCAGCTGTCTGCGGAGGCTGCGCTCTCGCGGGTGCGGTAGCTGGCCGCAGCAGCATTTCGTAGCAGTTCCTGCCACACGCGTGAAGGCATGGGCGGGGGAAGCGCAATGCATCGTCGCATCGAACTGCATTCACGTGCCAGGCGCACGCGCCTCCAGCTGCTGCTCAGCGTACCTGACCCCCACCCCCCCCCCCCCCACCCCCCCCCCCCCCTGCGGCAGCTCTTCACCACGGTGACGCTCAACTTCTACTTCCTCGCGCTCACGCTCATCTACCTGACGTACAACCGCCACGTCCTGGACGACGTCCTCGTGCTGGTGACGACCATGGGCATCTACCGCACGGCCAGCGGCGAGGCGCCCGTGCCCGAGTGGATGTACTCGCAGGCGTCGCACCCAAGCACCACAGTGCTCAGGTACGTTTCAAACCCTAGCCCTAGCCTTCGCAGGCGTCGCACCCCGACACTGCAGTGCTCAGGTCCGTTCCAAACCCTAGCCCTAGCCTTCGCAGGCGTCGCACCCCGACACTGCAGTGCTCAGGTCCGTTTCAAACCCTAGCCCTAGCCCTCGCGGGCGTCGCAGCGCAGCACCGCAGTGCTCAGGTGCGTCCCAAACCCTGAGCCCCTAGCCCTCGCAGGCATCGCACCCCAGCAACACAGTGCTCAGGCATTGCGCTAAACCCTAACACCTAACCCAAGCCTACTCCTGCAGTGTAGAGTATGTTGACTACCGACGCGAATGCCGACGCTGCGTGCGCGGCGCCCGCGCGCTGTTTAAAGGCACATACGCGACTCCTGTCACCACAAGAATACACTAGGACTCTCGGACAGCAGGCTTGACATCCATCTCAGCGTTTTTGCGCCTGGAGCGAACATCGATAATACGCTCACGCGTCCGAATGCGGCGCAGGTCTGCTGTCGCAATCGGCGCCCGCGAGCCTCGCGCTTCGAGGCTGCTACTTCCAAGCACCACTTGAAGATGACACGGCGCGCCTCCGTCCGACTGGCTGTGCGTTCGTCGCGAGCGGTGGCGGTGCCGCGCGCCGACTGCGCACACGCGCCTGCACGTCATCAACCGGTGGCGGCAACGTCTGTTGCTGCTGCTGCTGCTGCTGCTGCTGCTGCTGCTGCTGCTGCTGCTGCCAACGTGCGTGTCCTCCTTCTGCTATCGCGCGCTCTGCGGTCTCCTCTCTCCAGGGCTGTGCGTGGTGTCCCGCGCCCTGCATTGTGTGCCGACCCCCGCTGACCGATGTGCAACAGGTAGTGCTCTCACCAGAAATTCTGGCACGAGCTTTTGCCGTGCCGCGACCTACACGAGAGCACTCTACTGCAATCGGTCTGTGATGCTTTGCTTCAGGACGGCTCATTTTTCCTCGTTTGCGCTCTCCCCCTCCCCCCTTTGCCCCCCCTGTGCCCATCTGCCCCCCCCCTGTGCCCCTCCCTCCCCCCCCCCCCCCCCCCCCCCGCGGGCAGCCCCCACATCATCCACTTCTGCATCATGGCGCCGCCGACCATGGCCATCCTCGGCGTCCACTTCTTCCAGGAGGCGCAGCGCGGCGCGGACGCGCTCGTCGAGCAGATCCTCTTCCTCGACATGCTCGTGGGCGTCGTGGCAGTGCTCCTCTGCTTCTTCTCGTTCCTGGCGGAGTCGCTGCTCGGCGCGCGCGTCGTGCGGCGCTGCGTCGTCGCGAACCTCGCCTTCACGCTCGCCGCGACGGCGTTCCGCCTCTTCACGCCGTACGAGCTGTCGAGCGACGGCGCCGCCGTCGGCAAGGCGCTGCCGCCGCACGTGCTGTACTCGCTGGTGAGCGGCGCGCGCGCGCTCGAGCGCTGATCGTGCACCATGTAGTACTCTCGCAGGGTCAGGCTGGGGGCTAGGCCGCCGGTAGTAGCAGCGCAGGGTTCAGGCTGCCGCACATGCTGTACTCGCCGGTGGGCGGCGCGCACGCTGGAGCACTGATCGCTCGTATCTAGTAGTATTGTAGGGTCAGGAAGCGGGCTAGGCCGCCGGTAGAGAGGTGCTCCATGCCGACAGAGGTAGATATCGAGGTCACCAGCGCAACGGAAGACTGGCGCCAGCGGCGTGCTGCTATAAGTGACTGTGTAGTGGTCCGTGCACCGGCAAGTGTACCTGCCGTGACCGTCAAGCGTGCCAACGGCAATGAGCGTTTAACTGCCAAACGCTCCCAGCTGTCGCATCATAGGCTTGGGCCGCCGCGTGCGCTGTACTCGCCGATGAGCATCGCGACGACGCTGGGGCGCTGACCATGCGTAGTCGAAGTATACGACCGGCCCAAACCCTGGCGGCAACGCCCCATGCGCCGCGTACGAGCTGCCGGGCGACGGCGCAGCGTTCGCAGGTCCCGTCCCGCCGCGCCGCGCGCGCTGCGAGAGCGCTGTGACCGCCCGCACGTGTAGGAGTGCACCGCTCGCAGCGTAGCGCGAGGAGGCCGCTCCTCACGTGTGAGCCGCCGAGCGCTGATGCGGAGGTCGGCAAGGCGCCGCATGCGCCGGCGAGCGGTCGGAGCGCGCTGCGTGGTGCGCCGTGTGGTGCGCGTGCAGCGAAGCGGCGTCCTCGTCACATGTGCGCATCCATCACGGCGGCCACGGCTCGTCGAGACAACAACGCTTTGCAGAAACACGGCTCCCACACGCCCCCCCCCCCCCCCCCCGCCCCCGCCGACACTTGATGTTCATCAGCGGCGTCTGCCCCCCCTCCCCCCCCGCGCGCGCGCGCGGCGCAGGTCGTGCGCAACGCGCTATTCTGGATCATCCTGTCGCTGTCGTTCTGCGCGGCGGTGCGCCTGTGCGCGACGTCGCTCATAAGCGGCTCGCTCTGGGCGGGCCTCGGACTGCGCGAGGACTACCTCGAGGCGCCGGAGGCGGTGGCGGCGGCGCGCGCGGCGGCGCGCCCCGCGCGCCCCCTGCTGGGCGCCTTCGCGTTCCTCATGGCGTACGACGTAGTGCTCTGGGTGGCGTGCACGGCAGAGGACGCGTGCTCCGCGGGCAGCTCGCTCGCGCAGCAGGTGAGCGAGCGCTGCTGCTGCTGCTGCTGCTGCTGCTGCCACTGCGGCTGCTGCTGCTGCCGGCGCCGCCGCTGCTGCTGCTACTGCTGCTGCTGCCGCTGCTGCTGCTGCTGCCACCGCCGCTGCTGCTGCTGCTGCTGCAGCCACCGAGCGCTGACTCGTCTCGCCGCGCTGAGCCTCGGCGCGCCGCATTGCGCTGAGCCTCGGCACGCTCCACCCAGCCGCCTGAGGGCGTGACACCCCTCGCCACCGCTGCGCTCTCAGAAGTGCTGCAGCGACCGCGCCTGCTTTGAAGTATTTGATACGCGGTGCTGCGTAGAGCGCGCAATGCGTTGTTGTTGCACGCATGCGTTGCGCCCGTGCCTCTGACCTCTTCGAACACTAACGCGGACCGTCATGCATTGTGCGCCCTTTCGACGCCGGGCCGTGCCGCCCCTTGCCATGGCAGCGCTCCCGCCTTCTGTTCCACCTTCACACGCTAATGCGCGGACAGTCGCCCACCGTCAGTCGCCCTCGTTGCCCGTCAAGGTTTTGCCGCACAGCAACCACTCAGCCCCCCCCCCCACCCCACCCCCCGCGCACGCAGGTGGGGCTGACCATGACCCTCTGCGCGTCGGTCCTCCTCTTCTTCTCCGTGGTGGTGGTGCGCCTCTGGCGCCCGGTGCGCGTGGGGCGCCTGTACGCCGTGGAGTGCGCGCTGGCGCTCGCGTTCGCCGTCAACCTCGCCGCCGCCGCGGGCGTCACGGCCACGGCGCACCTGGACTCCCCCGCGATCCGCGCGCAGGTGCGCGCCGATTCACACAGCGCGAGGCCGGCGGGCTTTTCTTTTCGATCGACGGGGGCGGCGTCGCCGCTGCCCCGCGCGCGCTTGCCGCACTTGCGTCGCGCTCCGGCGGCGGCGGCGGGGCAGATGGCCGTCGCCGCCATTCGTATTCTCAGCGGCGGCAGCCTGCAGCTCCCGCTGCGGGTGGTGATGCGCGCTGCCGGAACTGCGGCAGCACTCATCGCCCCCACCTCACTGTGTATCGCCCTCGATTCGCTCTTACCACCCCGCCCCCCCTCCCCCCCCCCCACCTCCCGCGTGCTGTCCGCTGCGCCGCAGATGTACCTCAACGGCGCCCTGCGCCTGCTGCTGGCGGCGCTGCTGGCGTACGACGCGCGCAGCTGCTCGTGGCTGCGCTGGCGCGCGGAGCTGCGGGGCTGCGAGCAGGCGTACCTGCGCGCGCGCTACCGCGACCGCCTCGACACGGCGCCGCCGCCGCTGCCGCCGCCGGCAGACGCGGAGGCGGCCACGCCGCTGCCCGCTGTCGCCGCGCACTGGGACCCCGCTGCCGCCATCATTGCGGAGGCTGTGACGCCGCCGCGCGAGCTCGCGTTTGGCAGCAGCGCACGCGGCAGCACTGCGCCGGCAGCGGCGGCGACGGCGGTGGTAGCGTCCGCGGCACTGGGGGTGGCGGCAGGCGATGGGGGGGGCGACCGATGGGTGTTGCGCAGCAGCAGCATCGGCGGCGGCGGCAGCGGTGGCGGCGTCGGCAGCGGCGGCGGCCGGCGGCGGCGAGTGCGGAGCTTGGACGGAACGGGCGAGATCATATGGGTGTCCGTGGACGGCGCCGCCGCCGTGACAGCCGTGCCGTCCTGGCACGCGTCCGCCGCTGCGGGCGCAAGCCACCACGACCCGCAGCGCTGCGAATTGTATGCGTACGTGGGCGGAGGCGATGCGGCGGCAGCGGCAGCGCAAACTGCAGCGGCAGGTGGCGGCGTAGGGACGGACTCTGCGCCGCCGCCGTCGGCAGCGGTGACAGCAGTGCCGATTGACAGCGGCGGCGGCGACGGTCATGTGGCGGGGCTGCACAGCGGCGCGTGGCTGCGCCGCATGCTGCCGGACGGCACGCTGGAATGGGTGCGCGGCGCGGAGCTGCGGGAGGAGCTGGCGGACCTGCAGCGCCTGGTGACAGTGCTCAACGCAAGCGCATGCGGCGGCGGCGGCAGCCGCTCCTGTGTCGCCGGCGCCACCGCCGCCGGCGATGCGGACTTCAGCGGCAGCTTTGGCAGCGGCGGCGGCGGCTGCGTGACGTCAGATACGCTCGCGACGGTAGCGGTGCTGCCGTTTGAGGCGAAGCGCGCGTGGCTGCGGCGCCAGCTGCGCATGCTGCAGCGTGGCGATGCAGGCAGGTCTGGCGGCGTCAGCGACAGCAGCAGCGGCGGCGGCGGCAGCGGCGGCGGCGGCGGCGGCGACGACAGCAGCGCGCATCAGGCGGCAGCGCTCGTCGCTGCTGCCGCAGCTGCTGCTGCAGATGACTTTTATGTCAGGGGCGGAACGGCGGCGACCGTCGAGCGGCCATCTGCTGCCAGCGGCACTGGCGACGGCGACGGCGGCACGGCGACGGCAGGGGCGCAGCAGCCATGGCTGCACCCATGGCACCAGCCGCAGCTGGCGCGGCGGCGGCAGGTGCAGGCCTCAGAGGAGCGCGGCGGCCGCTTGGCGCACTCGGCAGCTGCGGCGGCGGCGGCGGCAGCGCTGGGGACGGACGAGGGTGTCGTCATGCTCGAAGTGAGCCGGGCGGCGCTGCTGGAGAGCAGCGCGGCCGCGTTCGCAGCGCTGAGCGCGGAGGAGCTGCGGCTGCCCATGAAGTTCAGGTGAGGGCCGACGTGGTAGTTGAAGTCTGTGCGCCGGCCGCGGCGCCGCGCCGCGCATGCAGCTTGGCGGCGGGCGCGTGCATGAGTGTGGTGCCGCGCTGATCGCCGCTGCGCGTGCGCGCGCGCAAACGTGCCGGCGGCGGCGCGGCGCTGCGGCCGTGCACGTTTTCGCGCCGCCCTTGCCTGCAGCGCTGAGCAACGCCACGTCGCGGCGCGGCGCGGCGCGGCGCGGCGCGGCGCGTGCGGAGCCACGACCGTGCGCGCGGGCGGGCGATCGCGGTCGCGGTCGCGGTGGCGGTCGCGCCATGAGACCTCGGCTGGCGTTGCTGAGCGCTGCCACCGTGCTGCCGCCGCAGGTTCGCCGGCGAGAGCGCGATAGACGCGGGCGGCGTGGGGCGCGAGTGGTTCCAGCTCGTCGCGGAGGCGCTCTTCGCGCCCGCGCTCGGCCTCTTTGCGTACGCGCCCACGGACAACATGACGCACACCATCAACGCCGCGACGGCGCGCCACTTCCGCACGTACGCCGCCGCGGCGCGCGCGTTCGGCGCGCTGCCCGCCGCGTACCGCTTCGCCGGGCGCTTCCTCGGCAAAGCCATGCTGGTGAGTGGTGGGTGGCATTGGGGGGGTGGGGGGGGGGGGCGGTCATCGAGAGGGGTCCCAAACCCGCGCTGATGGGGGGTTGCAGGACTCTACTGCATCGCTCCATGCCAGTGGTGATCGTAGCGTGCACTGCGCCCGTTGCTCAGCGGCGGCACTGTTTGCCTGGTGGTCGAGGCGCCTTCCGCGCCGCATCCGCAATGATCAGATGGTTCACAGTCGGGGCGCAGGATGGGCTGCGGGCGCTGTGCGCGTGCACGCCGCCGCGGCGCGCCGCTTCCCGCACGCGCGCGGTCGCCGTGCGTCGCACCGCGCCCTCGATCGCTTCAAGCCTCGCAGAGGCTTGCGGACCGTGCATCAGCGGAGGACGCGATGCGCACTGGGGGGGGGGGCGGGGGGGGGGGCTATCATCAAACTTCGGACAGCTGCGTGGCGCCAGCAACCGCAGGCCGGGTACCCACCACTGCCGCCCGCTCATCCGAACTTGTGTGCATCTGTGGCGCGTGCGTGTTCGGCCCCGCTCGCATCTGTTTTTGTGATAGCTGGCCCGGCAAAAATGAGCGCAAGTGCTGCTGTGAGACCTCACTGCTCAACAGAGTCCAGCCGCCGCTGATGCTGCTGCTGCTGCTGCTGCTGCTGCTGTGTCTGCGCCTCGTGCGCGCTCTCCCGCGCCGCGCCAGGAGGAGAAGTCCCTGCCGATCCACCTGAGCCGCACGCTGTACAAGCACATCCTGGGCGCGCCCGTGACGGCGCGCGACCTGCAGTTCGTCGACCCCAAGCTGCACAAGAACCTGGAGTGGCTCCGGAGCCACCAGGGCGCTGACGTGAGTCGCACGGCGTTTCGCATTACATCAGCGTGTCGCGCACTGTCTTTGCAGGATTTCCCATCGGCTCTGCAGTGTATGCATCGCTACGAACTGAAGTGCACGTAGCCGGTGCGTGCGGGTGCTCGCGCCTGAGGTGCGTGCGCGCGCGTACGCGCGCGCAGCGCTACTCTGCCGTACGTGCGTCTGCGGCGGCATGCCAAGCGGCGGTGCGCGCCGCCGCGGACACGCCTGCACGACAGGGCGCCGAGGTGAGCGGCGCAGGTGCCGTCTGCGCACTCCATCAGCGTGCGCTTTGGCGACAGAACCGGAGGAACCGGTGTCACGGACTGCGTACCGCGCGAATTTCCCTAACTGACGGTGGTAAACCTGCGGCATTCACTTCACTTCAAAGTTGAAGAGAATGGCGCATGCGAGCACCCCGTGCGGAGCTCCTCCGCGCAGCGCTGTGCGCGCAGCAACGCGCTGCCGTCTGTGCGTCTGCGGCGCCGCGCGCGCCGCGCGGGTCGCTGACCGAGTTGACCGCGCGAGGGCGCGGCGGCGGCGGCGCAGGTCCTGAGCCTGGCCTTCACGGCCACGCAGGTGGCCGAAGCCACATGCTGAGCTCTGCGTCAGGCAATCCATGATATGTGACAGCTGACCGTGTTGACGGCGAGCGGAGGTGGCGCTGGGCCTGAGCCTGGACTTCACGACCATGGAGGTGGCGGCGCACGCCATATGCTGAGCTCTGCTTTAGGCTGAGCTCTGCTTCAGGCACTTGGTGATGTGCGACAACTGACCGCGTCGACCGCGCATGCAGCCGCATGCTGAGCGCCGCTTCAGCATCAGACGCAACTGTACTCATTCCGCAACTGACCGTGCTGATCACGCGCACGGCGGCGGCGGCGGCGGCGCAGGTGCTGAGCCTGGACTTCTCGACGATGGAGGTGGCGGGCCACGCGCCCGGCGGGCGCGAGCGCTACGAGGTGCTGGAGCTGGTGCCGGGCGGGCGGGATCTGCTTGTCACGGACGCCAACAAGCACGAGTACATAGAGGTGACGCTCTGCGTGTGAAAAAAGTTGAATTTTTGTGGAAGATGGGTGCGAGCGCTACGACGTGCCGGAGCTGGTGCCGGGCGGGCGCGATCTGCTCGTCACGGACGCCGACGAGCACGAGTACACGGACGGTGACGCTCCGCGTGCAAATACAAGTTGAAGTTATGTAAAAAGTTGAAGGCATGTGAGAAACGGACGCGCGCGTGCGCCTCCTCCTGCAGTTGGGGGGTGCGGTAGCGTTTCACGTCAGAGTGACCGGACTGCAGCTTGCGTGAGGGGGTGCGCGCGTGCTTGCGCGCGGCTGGCGGATGCGGGGTCAGGGTTAGGGTTAGGGTTAGGTTGCGGCCGACCGCCATGACAAGGCGGCGGCGCGTATAGCGTTCGTCGTTTCATTTGATGTTTCACTGAGGGCGCGACAAAGGCCAGCGCTCGCAGCTGCGAGCTCGCACTTCTGAATGAACGCGCGCAGCCATGGCGGCCACGCTTCATCGCCCAGTACTTGTCAGTGCAGCTTTGCCGTGCGCCGCGTGTACCGGCGCTGGCGCAGCAGTTGCCGTCCCCCGTGGTTCTCTCGCGGAAAATGGACTCGACCGAGTCGACCCACACAGCAGTGTGGATGCCGCAGCGCCACCTTATGTCGTCAACAGCGCGGGCGTTCGGGGCGGCAGAGGTATGCTGACCCCCCCCCCCCTCTCCCCAAGCAGACAAACACACGCTCACCCCCCCCCCCCCCCCCTCTCCTCAATCAATCAAAACACACACTCACCCCCCCCCCCCCCCCCCCCCCCCCCCCTCCCCCCCGCTCGCGCCTCTCGCACTGCAGGTGGCGACCAAGTTCAAGCTCCTGGACCGCATCTCCGCGCAGCTCGCGGCGCTGCTGGCGGGGTTCTACGAGGTCATCCCGCCGGGGCTGCTGGTCGTCTTCGGGCCGCAGGAGCTGGAGCTCCTCACGTGCGGCCTCGACGTGATCGACGTCGACGACTGGGCCGCGCATACGGCGCACCTCGGCGCGCTGCGCCCCACGCACAGGTACCGCGCAGCGACCTCCGCTGCCTCGTTGCGGTGAGGCTCGGGGTTGTGGCCTGCTCTCTCACGTACTTGATGAGTAGCACGCGGCGCCGAGAGGAACCTTCGGTAACAAGTAGTCTCCTAGCCCGAGCAACACAAGGGCGCAGGCTACGTAATCTTCAGCAGTTGCTACTGCGGTTTGCACGTGTGCGGTCGTGGCGATGATGACGTCAACGGCTGCGTCTTGGGACGCGAAGAGAGGCCCTCCTCGGCGCGCTGCGCCCTACGCACAGGTCTGCCGCGCACGCGGCGCCGGGCGCGCGCACGCTCCGCACTCATCCTCAGCAGTCAGTGTCTCGCTCGCCGTTGTCGCTGTGACGCAAGTGGCGCAAGCGCGGCTGTGGCGACTCTGGCGTTGACTCGACGGCTGGGTCGCGAGCAACGGTCCGCCTCGGCGCGCTGCGCCCCGCGTGCAGGCGCGGCAGAGCGGCGCTGACAGGGCGCGCAGCGCTGCGCAATCCCCCCCTCTATTCCCCGACAGCGGTTCGCTCGCGCTGTGCACCTCGTGGGTTGCGCCTGTGCGGTCTCGGCGCTGCTGACGTGACAGCTGGGCCGCGGAAAAGGCGCGCCTGGGCATGCTGCACCCCACGCGCACTCGCGTTTTTGCCACCGGACAGTGCGTGGGATCCGCCTTCCGCATTGCAACGGCGCGACTCGCACCTTGACCATGACTTCAACACCAGCTGTCTGTACACACGCGACGGATGATGCCAGTTCTGAAGCGGACATTAAGTGGCTTACAAAGTCGCGGGCTGCTGACCCTAGCACTAGGTTTTGCGCGCAGCGCTCGCAAAGCAGCGCGGCCATCCCTCGCACGCCACCCTCCATCGCGACCGAGACTTCGTCTGTGAAACAAGCGGGGGCGCGGCGCGTGCTCGCGCTCGGAACGCCTGTTTGCCCCTCTCGTGTGGGGTGCGGGAAGGCACGCGATGGCGGTGATGCACTACACCAAACACCAGGTGTGCTGTGCAAATAAGGTTGTGGCAAGTCTCCTCTGAGAGAGTGGCATGCATCACCCCGGGCGCGACCTTTCATGAACGCCGCCGGCGCGCGCCCCGATGTTTTTCGTACGGCACGCTCGCGTGCTGTTTTCAGGAGACTTCTCACCCCCATGAAACCGCTGCACCACGCGCTCCCCCCCCCCCCCCCCCGGCAGACTCGTGCGCTGGTTCTGGGACGTCGTGCGCGACCTCGACCAGGCGGCGCGCGCGCGCCTCCTGCAGTTCGTCACGGGCACGTCGCGCGTCCCGCTCGGCGGCTTCCGCGCGCTGCGCGGCGCGGACGGCGAGGCGCGCGCCTTCACGCTCGCGGCGCTGCCGCCGGCGCTGTACGACCCGCGCGGCGCGTACCCGATGGCGCACACGTGCTTCAACCGCCTCGACCTGCCGCTGTACGGCGACCGCGAGGCGCTGCGGCGCGCGCTCGCGGCCGTCGTGCAGGTCGAGCTCGCGACGGGGTTCGGCAAGGAGTGAGCGGCGCGGCGGCGGCGGCAGCAACGGCGCGGCGGCGGCAGCGCGGCAGCGGCGGCGGCGCGGTGGCGGCGACGTGGCTGCGGTGGCGCGTGGTGGCGTCACGGCGGCGGCTGCGGCGCGGCGGCGGCGGCAGGCGGCAGCACGGCAGTGGCAGCGCGGCGGTGGCGTCACGGCGGCGGCGCAGCAGCAGCGACGCGGCTGCGGGGTGCAGAGGTGGCGAAGCGGCTGCAGCGGCGGCGGCGGCGGCAGAGCGTGCACGCGCGCCCTGACCGCATCAAGACATGCGCGTGCTGCCGCCGCCGCAGATGTACGCTGCGGCGCGATCCTGCTGCGGCGGCATTGGAAGGGGCTCAGTGCGAGCCGTGCGTTGACAGCGGCGTGCATCATGTGCGGCGGCGGCGAAGGCGCTGCGAGGGCGGCGCGGCGCGCTTGGTGACCGTGTGCCGCGCGTCGCCAGCGCGCACCCGGGGAGTTGTACCATGTCCGCAAAACTAGGCTCACGCAGCTGTGCACAGCACAGCGCGTCTTGTACTTTCGGGAGACCTTGTGCCTTTTCCGACCCCCTGCCCCACACAACAAGCCCATGTCCCTGATCCGACATGGCCGCTTTTTTCCTCTTCATACTTTGACGAAGTCGCAATCGGTCAAGGACATCACTGTGTCCATCCATGCGCACGGTGCGCCGCTGCGCAACGGCGGAAGCGGATGCGCGGCAGTCGGGCGTGGCGCCGCAGGCGTTCCAGCGGCTGCAGCGGCTGGCATCCTTTCGTTGCGCTCGCACCGCACGACCCCTGTGCTTCAACCTCGTCACATGGCTACTTCGCCCCCCCCCCCCCCCTTTGTGCACGTGTACGTGTCGTGTTCTGTGCGCTTTCCGCCGGGCGCAGGCTTCGCATCGGCCCACAGCAGATCTCGTACAGGAGCACGACCTTTGGCAGCCCCCCCTGTCCGCTCTGCGGCCACCACAGCTGTTGTTCTTCAGTTTTGTATACATGAGCGATGATGGTCCAAAACCCAGCCATTTGTCAGAGATACCCCCCCCCACCACCACCACCTCACCCCCCGGAGCTCTATCGCTCCCCCCTCGTCGATGACCACGATCACAGATCGTGCCGCTGCTGCTTTAATTGGCGAGCCAACAGGTACATACACCCCCCAGAGTCCCCACAGAGGACGGCATGCAATAATGCTGCATTAGGCGTGGCCTAATCACAAGTTCACTGTTCAGGCATAATGTACATTTAAACTTTGACCCCCCGGGCGGTGTGCTGTGCGCTTCTGAGTGTGTGTCAACTGTTGCAGGTTGCAACCGTACAGTGCTGCCAATTGATTGCTCATGCTGCCGTGAGCTTGTTGTGAACCTGTGCAGCAGCCTTCGGCCTGCGCTGCTAGTGCACATGTGCCTGTGAATGCTGTGAGTTGAACGCTCAGAGCGACTGTGGCGCTCACTCTGTGAAGTTGTTTGCAGCCACAAATGTGGGGCTGTCTCACAGCGATGACGATTGCAATTTATGCACATTCTGCTCTGCTCTCGGGCCAGTGTCGACTGCTTGGGACGCTGCATGTGCTCGATGCATCACTACAGCCAGAGTACATAGCAGCAACTATGGTAGCAGGCCCTAGAGCGTAAATCAATATGAAAGTTTTCTGAATTTTAAAAACAACATGGACGTTTTTCTAGATGTGAGCGGCCTCATAAATTAGTGCTCCACATCCTGGGGGGGGCGGCGGCGGGGTGGGGGAGGCGAAACTGTAAATCCTGAACATGTTTGTCAGGGTGCCTCGAGAAGGAGAGCCCTCACAGATGTAGCAGCGGCGCCATGGACATCCCCATTTTGGCACAAGCTGCCACGGCACAAGCTGAGACGCTGCTGTCAAAAGAGGCACGCCACTCCAAGATGATGGCTTCGACGACGGCGCCCACAACACCGACCCCCAGCGCTGGAGCTGATGATGTCGCTGTGGACAGTGCGCCACAGCCATCAGCGGCTGCGGCACTTAATCATAGCTTCATTGAGCGCAGCAGTGCCACTGCGAGCAAGGGAGCTTTTGGTGCAGATTTGGACCCGGAGGTGATGGAGCTGCCGCTAATCGAAGGCGGTCTCGACCTGGACCACACGGGGTACCCCCTGCCGCCGCCGCCCAGCGCACGCGGCAGCGGCCGCTTTGGAGCTGTACAGGCGTTCGTCGCGAAGCTCAGCAGGCAGTTCCAGCACCGCTACGAGGTGGTGGACGAAGCCGGCGGCCGTGCTCTCGGGGAAGGCGCTCCTCACAGCCCCGGGCTGCTGGCCTCGCTGCCGCTGAGGACGCCGGCTGTCAGGCCTGGTGGCGGCGTTGGCCGAGACGAGGGCGCAGCGACGGCGCTGCTGGAGGATGACGGCGAGGGGGAGGAGCCTGCAGCGCGCAAGCAGGGAGCTGCGGGGCGGAGGCCGGGTCCCAGCGGCCAGTGCGATGCGGTGAGCTCACAGAAGCAATGATCATGGAGGCAGCAGTTAATGCAGCGGCGGCGGCAGACGCAAGCATGGGAACTTAATTGAGGCGCTGCTGCAGAAGTGTACGTTGAGGCACGCAGCAGCAGCGTGCATGAGACCACCAGGGGGTCGCAACAAACAGCACGTGCGTCGCGACGCAGCAGCGATCGCTCGCCACACGCATTGGCATGTGCTGCATCGGGTCCGCGCATTATGTCGCGGTCGCACACAATGCGCCTTGTGTTGTGTGCTCATCGACCGCTACCTAAAAATGTTCAACTACTCACTGGCAGAGCTCCGCATGCTTCGCCCCTTGCAGAGCCGCCTCGCTGCCGAAACGGCTGAGTGGGCCGCACTGTCCAGGTCAGAGGCGCAGCGCTTCGGGCAGCGGCAAGCAGCGCTCAGGGAGATGAACGCAGAACAGGTACTTCAAAGCTGAAGTATGTATACCGGATATGTATACCACCACCCTTGGCCTGATCCATGCCTTGACCTGCTGGTAATACTGGCCTTGACTGCCACAGCCAGTATGTGGCAGCACCGCCATGGTCATACCGCGCAGCACTGCGACGACGCGGTGACGGCGTGCCACGCGCACTGCAGCTGCAGCGGCGCGCAATGCCTGCGCAGGGGCGCAGTGCGCGCCGCTCTCAAGTACGGCAGTCGGTATGTATCCTCGAAAGTGTCTACGCTGCAGGGCAACATGCATCGGCGAACAAAGCAACAGCTCTGCTGATAGCTGATTGCCCTCGAGCGCAGGCGGCGGCGCGCATGACGGACGCGGCGGCGGCGGAGGCCGCGGCGGCGGCGGCGGAGACGGACATGCTGCTGCGCGCCGAGCGGACAGCGCACGCGGCAATGGCCGAGGCAGAAGCGGACCGAGAGAGGTACGTCTGGGAATCACTTTGTGCTTGATGACTTGCGCTTGGGTGAAAAACACTGCATGATGTAGAATATAGGATCGTGTGCACTACAGACACTATGATGCTGTTGGCGACTGGCTCCCAGTGCCACACTGGGTTTGCCTCAGCGCAACGCAACTGCAGCTACTACCACTGCTGCAACTGCCACTACTCCTACCGCCATGTACATCCTCTTTGGCACTGGTGTGTTGAGGCAGAGCGCAAGGGCGATGGGCATGCAAGCAACCCCTTTTCCGTCATCGCCTGATTGCCGCACACAGAAAGCGCGCATACAGAGTATGCCAAGGAATGGCTAGACACTTGGCAAATGGTCGTTTTTCTTGCCTCTACTGTTGGGGATTTTCAGGGCGGCCGGTCGTTCCGCACATGCACGGTGACTCAGTAACTGCGTGAGACTGGCGCAAACAATTGGCAAGCTCTGACGCCGCTGTCATGGTGCGCGATCACAGGCGGCGGCTGATTGCAGCGCAGGAGCACTTCACGTTCAACATCAAGGCCACGGCCGTCAGGGGCCTAGGGGGGTGGGGGCTAGACGTCAAGAAGGTATGTATAGCTAGGTGTGCGCACCGCCTGCTGCATGTCTTTGCGAGGTCTTCCCGACACACCATACTAGCATCCGCAACGGCGCCGCCTCGCAGGATGCATGCGGTTGTGTTCACTGCTCTGCTCTGCTCTGCAGGGCGGGGCGTGCAGCGGACCGGTGCGCTCGCAGGTGTGCACGACACTGCTCAGCGTGACAGTGCTCGACTTCCATCAGCAGAATCGCACCGGTAGGCGCAAGCAAGCTGCACGCTGTCGCCGCTGACCATTCCTCGCAAAGAAATGTCTCAGAAGCCTACGCATACCAGGTTGTACGTACATGCAGACACTGTGTGCATGACATGTTTGTCTTTTGCCCCATGCGCACTCGCCGCTGCGACAGGAGGACGAGCGGTTGGTGGTGCAGCGCGTCAAGATGGACGCGCAGTTTATAGGCGCCGCCCGCCTTCAGGTACTCATATTATTTGTAATCGTAGTACTGCGGTCACTGCAAAGCCAGGGCGCCAGTGCCGCTGATGGCCGATGGCACAACTTGGCGGTCCACTCTCGTGTCTGCTTACAGCAAACGACTACAACAGATTTGCATTGGTGGCATCAACAGATTTGCATTGGTGGCGTCTGTGGAGATTCAGGTTGGGCGCCCTCGCCTTGACGGCTCCCTGCTTGGTTGCCAATTCAGCCATGATGATGGTCCATCACAGCCGAACATATCGCAGAGTTGATTAAGTTGCCTCTGCAGGCGCGGCATCGCGCCGCCAAACATACCGTCGCGCCCGCCGCAAGGCGCCGCGCCTCGCACCGCTCTACGAGCAGCTCCTGTCTTTTGTTGGGTTCAACAAGCGCCACGTTCGTCGCATCGGTCACATGCCACCCAAGCAGCATCGCATTCTGCGACGCTGTTGCCACGCCGCTGATGCTGTGCCTGTTTCCCCCGCCCTCCCCCCCCCCCCCCCCACGCTCCCCGTTCAGGCCGGAGACGTCCTGGTGTCGATCAACGGCGTCGCCCTGCGCGACTTTGCGCACGGTGTGGCGCTGATGCGCTCGATGACCGGCGCGGCGTCCATCATCGCCAGACGCGCAAAGACGCCGTGACGTCGATTGCACATGCGGCGCGCTGGCCCTTGCTGAGCACTGCGCGTTCAGGCGCCGTCAAGACGCCTTGGCCTGCATCGCAGCGGTGTCTGCCTGCGCGAAGCTTGTTGGCAGCACGGGCGCACAGCGCGTGTGCGCATGTGGGTCACGCGCAGAGATAGACCTGTCGCAGCTTCACGCGCCGAGGGACACGCCGTGCGTGGGGACGACACGTGTGCGCGCACGGGGGTCGCTGTGTGTGTTGACGCGCGCGCCCAAGGCAGCGGCGGCAGTTTGCGCGTGGAGCACTGCGCGAGCGTCGCTAAGTGCGCATGACCACGCGGCCGACGCGTCAGGAGCGTCCACCAACGTGGCGCCGCAGAGTTCTATTAAAGTAGGCGGGTGCGCAGCGCGTCGGCGCGCGCTGCCGCCGCGTCCGACGAGAGCACGAGAGCTCGCAACAAGGTCGGCGCAAGATCACCTCACCGCCACGATGCACCAGCTGCCTAGGGAAAGTCAGGTCGCTGAGCATTGACAGCGATATGCGGCATCGGGCAGCGCGTGCGATGTGCCCTGCCACGTCAATGCAGCCCCTGGCGCGATGATAACTCAATGCGGCGCCGTGAAAAAGTCATGATGCAAGGCTCTCGCGCGTGACGCCGTCGTGACGCATGGCGGCGCTGCCACCCAACGATGGCGGCGCTGCTCGCGCCGCGAGTCAACGACGCAACATGACGCACCCCTGCCGAGTGCGATGCGCCGCCCGTTGACGGCACTGCATCATGCGGTGGGCATCGACCGTCGACGACGACGCTCCAACGGACACGGACTTCAAGTTGCGTTCATCGCAGTGCGGGCATTGAGGCATGTACTGTGACGAACATCCCTCTCACAGCAAATGACACATGAAACACAGACCGTCAGATGTCCGTGCACCAGCGCCTTGTTGTTGCTTGCATGACTGCTCATTCGACGCCACGAGTGCAATGCGATGCCTTCATGCGGCGTCGCAGGCGCAAAGCGGTGCAGAATGCAGCAAGGCGGTGCTCAGACACATGCTATGTGCGCTGACAGAGCGAAACCGTCCATTACAGTACAGTGCGCCGTCAGCCTCATTGTCGCATGCCTCATGTGATGTGAGAGGTTGCGGCACCTATGCACTACATGTACATGCGCATGCGGGCTGGTGGGGGGGGGAAGGGGGGATGTGTGCACATGTCGCGTGCATGCCATGAGCACGGCTACGCTGCGAGCCACGGAGGCTGGCGCTGTGACTGCAGCCGTGTGCGTTCAGTGCCCGCCGCCGTCGCGGCATTGCCATGTCCAGTGCAGGCGCTGCACCGTGCTCAAGGGCGCAAGCGCCGCTGCAGGCTGAGGCGCCCCAAATGCTGGCTGTAGTCCTCCCTCTCAGCCGGTGGATGTGTTCCTGCATAATGACGTCTGCACGCTTCATCCAGTCTCGACACGCAGTGGCCACTGCCTCCCCCCTGCCCCCCCCCCCCCCACTGCTGTGCTACATGACCGGCCCTACGCGAAGTGGGGGCATGGCACTTCAAGAGGTCGGCCAACGCCGCTCACGACTCCTTTGCGTTGCGGAGCGAATGCCCTACTTCTTGTGGATGCCAGCGAACCAGTTCGGCGGGGGCCACTGAGGGGGATCGTAGCCATAGCCCCCCACGGGAGTGCACCTGAGCAGCCGCCACGCCTGCGGGCAGCAGCAGCAGCATGGCAGGCCATTGGCAGCAGGGCATGGAAAGCTAATGAGCCAGGCGACATGACGGTAGGATTTTGATGCGCAATGAAGCACCTTCGCTGAGGCGACTGTCAACGGAAGATGCCAATGAGCAGTCAGCGCGTCGCTGTTGGTTCAAGATCAAGCATGTGCAGGGGCCCACGCATCCGCAGTGCTGCTTGATGACGACTGCAGAAGCTGAACAGGTGACAAAGACCAGCTGTTCACGGTACTCGGCCAAGCTATTGCGCAGTACACTTGGCATGCTGCACGTGCCGTTGCGGTGGCACGAGGCGGCGATCATCGCGGCACTTACTGATGGCACGCAGACGTTAGAGCAGCGCAGCAGTGCTCAGAGTACATGCGGCGGTGGCTGGACACGCGTGTAAAAGCAGGACGATGGCAAAACAGTGCGCAGAATTGTAAGCCAGTCCATTTGGCGGCGCGGGCTGCAGCCCACGAACAAGGAACAACAGCGGCGGCTGCAAGCAGGCTCGCGACGAGATACTGCTCAGGGTTGTTTGCCAACCATGGTGGCAGCACAATTCAACCCCATAACTGGGGATTAACAGAAGCGGCTGACTGTCGCGTGTACTCCACAAGCCCTCTGTCAACATTCTACGCAGCTGCTCACCGTGAGGACAAAGCCCCGCCACGCGCCGAACTCCTCTATGCTCTCCACGGCGTAGACACTGCAAGTCGGAAAGAACCTGCACGCCGGTGGCAGCAGAGGCGATATTTCTCTCTTGTATGCCTTGATGAACCCAATCATGGCTGCCTTGATTGGGTCGTCATCATGATCAGGAGCCAGCGAGGGCGACCGCTCCGCTGATTGGTGCTGCTGCTGTCGCTGCTCCTGCTGCTGCTCTGATTGCGCTTCCTCCTGTCCTCGCTCGTCATACTGCGATAGCTCTGCTTCCTCGGCAGCTGCTCTCTCTGCTAGCAGCAGAGCAGATACCTCCCAAGGTTCCATACGCGGTAGCCGCATCAGTCTACCATGGCGGTTGCCTGTGACTGCAGATGATGCTGGACGAATGCCGACGCAGCAGGGACATAGCAGTGCCCAGCAGCCTGTGCTGGCGGCGCCCAGGAATGCCAACACTAGGCCAGCACGCATGTCACAAAAGTGAGTGAAACTTCAGAACACAACTTCAGGCTGGAAATGTAACCGCCTGTGAACAAAGCGAAGAGAAGGTGCCGGTGAAGCAGAGCAGCAGCGCAGAAGCGGCGTCTAGTCTTTAATAGTCTTGAGTGAAAGTGCCGCAGCAGACGGCGGTAGCTAGGCTCACCGCCTGCTGACGCCATGGCGTCGAGCAAGGAGAGGGGCACGCCCCAGTCCGCGAAAGGACATCGCACGCATCGCTCGCAGTTCAGCAATGGCAGCATCAGCTCATACCTTAGGGCTGGAGGGATGCGCAGCGGCAGTCAAGACCACGGCAGTACCGAAGTCAGGTAATACTGTCTCCTGTGCGCGGAGGTCTTGTGATTGATTCCAGCAATGATGGTCATCTTGCACTTTGTTTGCATCTCGCTTGCCGTGCAGTCAGCTAGCCCCGCTGCCCTCGAAGAACGACCCTCCACCAGCCACGCACAGCAAGCAGAGTCACTCCCACCGGCGGGTCTCCAGCGACTGGGGCACATCTCACTGGCAGGCGCTGCTGGGCGTGGAGGCGCAGCAGGCGGCAACGGCGGCGGCGGTGGCGGTGGCCAGGGGCGAGGAAGCGCCCGCCGCCGTCGCACACACGATTCCCACGGTCCCAGAAGCAAGCGCTGGTAACCTTGCTGACACTAATGACCTTTCAGGGATGCGAGGGAGGCCTCCGCCGCTCGGCACCCCCAATGGGAGCTCGTTGAATGGCAACGGGTCCTACATAGGGTCCAGGCAGCAGCGGGCGTCGGCGGCAAATGGCGAGTCCGCTCGGCACGCGCGGACGGCCTCGGGGGTTATTGCGACAGGCGGCGTCGTTATGGCGCGCCAGCAGCAGCTCATGCTGCAGCAGCAGGTGCGGCGCGCTGGGCTCTGTGTCACCTCTTGTTAGCTTCTGAGGCTGCTTCATGCAAAGCAGAGTGTCATGTCTTCTGCATCTACTCCGAACACAGGTTCCACCGCCAGGAGCTCGTGCCCGTAGTCAGTAACACGGCCACGTTGCATGGTTCAATTGGCGCATTGTGGCGTGCTGCCCCACTAAGGATTGATGCTTCTGTACGCGATGGGCGTCAATCCAGCCTCGAGTCGGAGAGGACTGCCGTCGGGTTCCACACCGCCGCCTGCGCCAGATACCTCTTGATGAGTGCAGGCAGCAGCTTAGAGCGACAGCCTTGCGGCCTGCATCATAACCCGCTTTGAGGGCGTGGAAATGTTCACCGTGTACTTCAACAAGTACTACCTGTCTTTTACACCCCGCCTGCTGCTGGGGTTCCTCGATGAAATCTGTGCAACCTCACCCAGTTCAGGTGTGCACATTCATGTACATTGAAGTACATGTACATGTGTATATATAGAGACGTATATAGCACGTTTGAATCATGCTACGCGTGGTTTCGGACGCCGCCCATCTGTCCATGTGCGTTTGCAGCAGTCACAGCATCTGTCGCCGTACAGCACCGCGCCCGCGCCTCGCGGCGCGCCTGCAGCGTTCGCACGGATGCTGCGCTGCGCCATCAAACACCTTAGCTGAGCTGCTTTCAAAAACGCTAGATGGGGTGGCTGCGTCAAGCGCACGCTGCTGCTCGCGATGCACTGCAGCAGCAGACCACGGAGCCATGCACCCCAAGGCTTGCAGCTCCCACGGGAGCAAACCGGCAATCCCTCAAACGCAACCATTGAAGTCTGCCGCCATACTCGTCTGGTTGGTCGAAATGGTCCTGGCGCATGCGCAGCCAGTATTCGAGTGCACAGCACCGTGTGGAGTTGTGAGAAAACAGGACGGCCGTGGACGCAAAAAATCTGCCATTATGCGTCCACAGGGGGGGGGGGGGGCGTCGTCGTGGCAGCCATCCGCGTGCCCTCAGCGGATGCAGCAGCCGACGTCGATGACTGGGCATGCCCGTCGCCGCGCTGCACCGCGCCCGCGCCTTCGATGCCCGCAGCGCACGCGTATCCCACCCTTGCCGCACGCACCCCACCTCGCCCGCACACGCCGCCCTGCGCCAAACATACCCCCCAGGCCCCGGCAGTGTGCCCCCCGAGCACCGCCCGCTGCTGCGGAGTCGCGGCTCAGCTCACTCCGCTTGCGCGTCGCGCGTCGCCCCCGTACCCCCCCCCCTGACCCCCCCCCCGCAACCCCCCGCGCCCCCCATTTCCCCCCCCCTCCATGCGCCGTCCACAACGCTCAGGGCTTCTCGCCGGCGCACGCCCTCCAGCTCGTCCGCGGCACCAATCCCAGCGCGCCGCCCCCCTCCCCCGGCCCCAACTTCCCGGCCGCGACGCCGTCGCTCGACACCGCCGGCGGCGGCGGCGGCGGCGGCAGCGCGCGCAGCCGCGGCGGCGGCAGCCGCGGCGGCGGCGGCGGCGGCGGCGGCGGCGGCGTACACACGCGCTGGCTGAGCCGCGGGCGCGTGAACTCGTTCGCGGCGGCGGCGGGGCTGCGGCCGTCGGAGGCGGCGGGCGGCGCGTACGCGGACGACGCCGTCGTGCTCAAGCAGCAGTTCAAGCCGAACCCGCAGGCGTTCTTCGCGCTCGGCTCGACGCCGCTGCTGCGCCTCATCATGGCGGCGAACGTCGGCTTCTCGGCGCTGTACCTGTACTGGCGCGCGACGAGCACCATCACGACGATCGACACGTGAGTGCGCGCGCGCGCGGGGGGCCGGGGCGGGGGGGGGGGGGGGGGGGGGGGGGGGGGGGGGGGGTCGCTCATGTCTGAAGTGGCGGTAGTATTGTGTGGGAATTGGGGGGAGGGGGGGGGGGGACCGCTCATGTCTCAAGTGGCGGTAGTATTGTGTGGGGATTGGGGGGAGGGGCGGATTAGTGGGTTACATGATGCGGTCGACAAGTTGAGGAGGGGAGGGGCAGGGACCCCACGGTAGCATTGCGCCAGGCAATTTGAATGTCAAGGGGGGCGGGGGGAGGTGGTGATACGCCCAGCACGTGCCTGCATGAGCTCTCGCTGATCATGTTGGAGATGTTGGAGACGGCTATGCCGCCGCAATGAACAGAGATGTCGTGCCGGTTGACTGGGGGCCTGGTCAGCCTCTCTTGCACAGGTTACAAGCGGCCGCCCTGCGCCGCAGCCCTCTCCCCCCCATCTGCCCCAGAGCCTGATAGCTGCTGCATCCTCTTGTTTTTCCTTACTCCCCCGCTGCCTTTGCCCGCAGGTACTTCTACAACATCAAGTACTTCCCCGTGCAGATCTGGGCGTGGGTCTTCTACGGCGTCGAGGTGAGATCACCAGCTGACTCGAACTCAGACTCAGGACTCTTGAAGCGATGATATTGTTGTGCGAGTGCCGTCGCTGCGCCGCAGGCTTATAACCCCCTGCGCGCAGCTCGAAGGGTTCCAGAAGGTGGCGACTTGCGTGAGCTGGGAAGTTGCGCTGCACTGCATGGTCAAGGGTTAGGATTAAGGGTTAGGATTAGGGTCGAATTAAGGGTTGGGCTTGGGGTTAGGGGTAGGGTTAGGGTTAGGGTCAGTCATCAGCGCTCATGCACATCCGGTCTTGCTACTCCGAACTGGTGTCCGTGCGCCACGCCCGAGCGCTCAAGCAAGCGCTGCACACCTCCACCAAGTGGTCATAAGGCTGGGCGAATGTGAGCGGGCGCCACGCACGCACGGACCCTCCGCCCCCGCGCGCAACCGCTGCTCAGCAGGCGGCGTGCACACTAACATCCCCCCTCCCCCCCCCCCCCCCCCCCCCTCCTCTCCCCCCGTCCGCAGATCTGCCTCACCATTGGCATCCTCATCGGGCACACGCAGCGCATGTTCCCCATCAAGCGCGCGATCGTCGCGATGGAGGACCTTGTGCGCGAGGACGACTGCGTGGGCTATAACGCGCGCGTCGCGATCCTCCTGCCGAGCGCCGGCGAGCGCCTCGACATCGTCATGCTCGCGCTGCTCGGCGCCATGAGCCAGTCGACGTGGCGCGGCGGCAACCGCACCACGGTGAGAGGCGCTCAGCCGCGCGCGCTGAGCACTGCCTGCCCTGCACGTACGCACCCTCACCCCTGTGCGCTGCCGCTGCCGAATGGGGGCGCTGCCGCCGCCGCCGCCGCCGAGCGAGGGCGCTGCGACGCGCACCGCCACGGATGGAGCGCGCCGTGGCGGTCCGTCCGCGACTGCCACCCCGTGACCTGCGCACCGCAGTGTGAGCGCTGATGCGCTGAGCACCGCTGGTGCACTGCGCCTGACATTGCCCCTGTCCGCGTTTCGCGGCGTACGGTGCTGCTGCCAACCACGCCCTGCCGAGTGCTGTCATGCAAGCGTCATCGTGCGGCGCCGCGGCACGCCCCCGAATGGTGCTCGGCATGGTCGCGCGGCAGCGCGCGCAGCGGAGTGTCGCAAAACCCGCGTCGCGCGTGACAGAGCGCAGTGGGTTGACGCCCCTTCTTTGCGCCGGAGCAGCGCACGGCAGCGCGCTCGCTGCATGGCCAGCGCCGTGCGCAATGGAGTCGCATGCTTCTAGCATTTGCAGTGAGGTGTGCCATGAGCGCGGCGGCAGCGCTGCCGCTCGCCGCCGCTTCTTGAATGCTGCAGCACACGGTGAACTTGGCAGTGCACGCGCGCCCCGCCGCGGCCGCGTGACAGCACGCATCGCCTCCCGCCGCGGCAGCCGCGGCCCTGCTGCAGCAGCAGCGTGCGCCTCTTTGCGGGGCGCCTGATACCCTCTCGCTGCAGTCGCCTCATCGTTTTGGAAGGGATGTCCAGGATGGCACGTGCTTGCTCGCGGCTGATGCTTGTGTCAGCTGCTCGGCGCGTGCTGACATTTGATCCCCCCACACCCCCTTGTGCCCCCCCCCGCCCCCCGCCCCGCGCAGTCCCAAATGCTGCGCATCATCATACTGGACGAGAAGCGCCGCAAGGGCGTGCTCAACATGACCGCAGCTGTGTACGCGCTCGGCACGCTCATCAGGTGAGCAGTAGCACGCCGATACTTCTTGAGTAAAAACCTTTTCCTCAATGAAAAGCTCAGCAGTCTCAGCACTGCTCATTATCGCCGCGGCCATGTATGCGTTGGGCACGCTCATCAAGTGCGCAGCGCGCTGACGGCTCTCACTGGAGCCCTTTGCTGTCTGGTGCAGCACTCAGCAGCCCCAGCGGTGCCTTGACATGTTGCCAGCATGAGTGCGGATCAGAGTCTTGAACAGAATTTATACTCCTGAACATGTTGTCTGTTGTAAATTTGGGCCCCGCTTGACTGCCGAAGGCTTTGCAGTCAGAACATGTTATTTATTGTGTTGTCGCCCGGCGAACCTGCGCATGTCACCCGCCCGCTGCAGGCACATCTTGCAGGCCGAGGGGATAGACGCCACGTTGAAGTTTGCTACGCTCAGTATCAGCACATGCATTTTGCTGCATTGCAGCGGCGCTGACCTCCATTTGGATTTACTTCCCCCCCCCCCCCAGAAACCCCGAGGTGGTGACCATCCTGCAGGCGGAGGGCATCGACGCGGAGAACGTCAAGGGCTTCTACGACTGGTGGAAGTTCGGCGGCGGCTACGCGCGCAAGCACCTGTACAACGACCCCTGGCTCAACAAGGCGTGCCTGCTGCTTGAGTACATGGAGAAGCACGCGGGGAACGGCGAGGACGCCGACTCCATCTTCCTCCTCTCCGACATGCCGATAGACGCCGCCGCGGGCTCCAAGGCCGCGCTTCACGGCAAGGACGTGGAGGAGTTCGCACGCTCCATGCTGCAGGCGCTCAACATCCCCACGCCGAGCCCCGACGCTGGCGGCGGCGGCGGCGCGGCCGGCGGCGGCGGCGGCGGCGGCGGCGGCGGCGTCGACGCCGGCTACGTGCACCAGTTCTCCAGCAACCCCGACCTGCCGACGCTGCTGTACTACACGCGCAAGGACGCGGGGACGCCGCGCGTGTCGCCCAAGGCGGGCAACCTCAACGCAGCCATCTTCGCCGTGGACTACCCCGAGGACGTGAGTAGGGTAGGACTAGGGTTAAGGTTAGGGTTGAAGCAGCGAGTGACGAGTCGAGGGCTGGTTGCTCATGCGAGTTTGTGTGTGTGCTTGGGAGGGGGGCGGGGGGGGGGGGGGGGGGGAGGTCGCCCTAGGCGGGCAACTTCTACGCGGCCATCTTCCCCGTGGACTACGCCGAGCACGTGAGTGCGCGAGCGTAGGGTTAGGGCTAGGGGATTAGGGTTGAAGTCAGAATTAGGGTTGAAGGCCGGTTGAGCATGCGCACGTGTGTGTGTGTGCGTGTGGGTCGCCCAAGGCGGGCAACCTCAACGCGGCCACCATCCCCGTGGACTACCCGGAGGACGCAAGTGCATGAGCGTTGGGGTAGGGCTAGGCTTTTAGTTGGGGTAAGGGCAGGCAGAGCCGAGGGTTGGTCGCGTATGCATGTTCGCATGGCGTCCAAGAGCGGCAAGGGTTAGGGTTAGGGCTAGGAGTGGAGAGTTAGGGGCTGACTGTATGCGTCGCCGAAGGCCGGCAACTCAACGCGGCCATTGTCCACCCCAAAGAGCGCTGCCGATCATCATCACTACGGATAGGGGTTCAACGTTACGGTTGGACGTCAGGTTTGTCTGCAGGTTACCAATTACTGCTCGCACTTGCATCAGCCGAGGACGTGAGAGCGCCGCGCCGCTGTGCGCGGCGCCCGCCTCCGCTCCTGCGGCACGTCACCGCCGCGCAGCGTCACACGCGGAAGTCACGTGGCCGGCCTTTGCACGCGTGTGTGCATGCGCGGCACTGCCGCTCCTCTCTCACTGCGGCGCGTCACACGCTCAGGTACGCGCCACGCATCGAAGAAGCGCACGCCGTGGCAGCCACCGCCGATCCAATCACTGCTGCTGAGCCATGCTGCTCCTCGTCGTCGATCGCGCGCGCGCAGGACCCGCTCATCGGCGACGCGACCATCGTGGTCGTGAACGACTGCCGCCACCAGCTGAACCCGACGTTCCTGCAGCGCACCGTGCCGTACTTCTTCGAGCTCGACGCGGAGGGGCAGCACTACGGCTGGGCGCGCGTCGCCTTCGTGCAGACGCCGCAGCGCTTCAAGCCCGACCAGATGACGCTCGACGACCCGCTCGGCAACCACGCCGCCGTGCAGTACGACGTCATCAACCGCGGCAAGGACGGCATCGGCGCCGTCAGCTCCAGGTACGTGGAGCGTCTTTGTTGAAGTTGTGCTTTGAGGTTTTGGGTACTGCGCCGCCGTGCAGTACGACGTCATCAACAGGGGCAAGGACGGCATTGGCGCCGTCAGCTCCAGGTGCGTGGAGCGTCCCGGTTGAAGTTGTGCTTGGTGTTCCGGGCATGGAGAATACATCGCGGTGCAGTAGACCTATGAACATGGTAATGGGCAGGGGCAACGATGGCAGCGATCAGACAAGCTCTCGATTCGTCCGTCCGCCTGCGCAAGTCAAAACGCGCAGCGGCCACGGCCGCCTGCTCCGTCCACACGCAAACCCGCACCGCACGAATGCGCCACGAGCTACCGCATGCCTGCGCCGCCAACGAATGGATGCCTGCCCACTCACTGTTCGTCCGCCCGCACGCGCGCGCGCCCCAAAATGCTCAGCAGCCGCGACCGTGATGCCTGGCACAACTGACGCGCGTCTTATTCACTCACACACACACACCGCGCCGTACGGTCGCAAGTGAGCCATGTTCACACACGCTCTTGATTTGTCCGCGCTCGCCAAACACATTGCGCAGCGGCCACGGCAGCCTGTGGCGCGTGGAGGCGCTGAGGGGCGCGGACGTGGACGGGCGGCGCTACGCCGACCCCACCGTCGTCGACAACATCGGCAAGACGCTGGGGTTCAGGAGCCAGATGGTGAGCGCGGGCGCATAGTTCTGTGTTGTTGTTGGACTGAATTTATGAGATGTGTGTGTATGGCGGCTTGTCAGACCCTGTGATGTGAATGACATGTATACGGGCGGCGCTGCGCCGACCCACCGTCGTTGACAACATCAGCAAGACGCTGGGCTTCAGGAGCCAGATGGTGAGCGCCGGCGCACAGGTGTCCTTGTCAGGACCCTGAGGTATGTGTCTAAGATTTGTGCATGTAGTCAGGCGCTATGCGGAGCTCGCCAACGTCGCCAACATCGGCGAGCCGCTGGGCTTCAGGAGCCAGATGGTGAGCGCCGGCGCGCAGCACGCGTCGCCGTTAGAGACTCTGCCGGCGTGAGCGCACGAGACACAGCGCGTGTGATCAGCGGGGGAGCGCGCTGTGGGGGGTGCCGTCTCGATCAGCATGCAGCGCGGCAGCAGAGCGGAGACCAGAAGGGCGCTCGCAGCCCCGCCTGCCGCGGCGTTGCGGGGGCAGGTTATTGCAAAGCGGCGGGGCCCCCTGCGCCGTGCCGCGCAGCAGCGCTCTTCGGCGCAACGGTTGTGCGTCCCGACCCTGCGCCCACCCCACATGTCGTCCCGTGACACGAGCATCTGTTGCCTCCACGGCCGGACAAGCTGCTGCATCCATGGGGCACGGCGAGCAACAGAGCATGAGCACCCCGTGTGTGTACTCTGGTGAATTCGTTTTGTACCCCCCGTGAACCCGCGCGCAACTCATCGAGGACACGCACACGAGCATCGACGCCAGCAGCTGTACCTCATCTGGACTCACACTGTATCTGCTCGAACTCAATGCGTACCCCATGTGAACCCGTGCGCAGCTCATCGAGGACACGCACACGAGCATCGACACGTTCCGCCACGGCTGGAGGAGCCGCTACGTGGTTCATGTGTACTTGCAGTGTACTTCTGTGAACTAAACATGTACCCCCCACGTGAGCCCGCGCGCAGCTCATTGAGGACACGCACACGAGCATCGACATGTTCCGCCACGGCTGGACGTCCCGCTACGTGAATGAGCCGGGCGAGCACCTGAGCATCTGCACGCACCAGCCCAACAGCATCGCATGGCGTATCAAGCAGGTGCGGCGCGGCCGCCGTCATAGTTCATTTGTTGGTTCATGATTGTTCACTCAGTCATTCATGCATGAACATTGACACGCACCGCGCATGCGTCAGCGCGGGCTCATCGCGTGGCTCACCAAGCAGGTGCGCTGCAGTCGCCACCACGTTTTCATTCGACGATGAACGTTCATCCGCTCATTCACCTTCTGAGCGGTGCGCGCCGGCCCCACTGCGTCGCGTGGCGCGTCAAGCAGCCACCGCGCGCAGTGCGCACGGCAGATGCCGCGCCGGCGCCGCCACGACCAGGCTGCGTAGACTTCCTCGCACGACGGTCAGACTTTGCTCATCGCGCCCATGCGTCTTGTCGTGTACGCTGCCGCCTGTCGCTGAGCGCTGCTGCAGGTGCTGCGCTGGCACCAGGGCGCCGTGCAGCTGCTCTTCTGGTATAATTGAAGTTGACACTTTTTGCCCTGTGCTGAGCGCCGCTGCAGGTGCTGCGCTGGCACCAGGGCGCCGTGCAGCTGCTCTTCTACAAGGGCATCAGCTACACGAGCTTCGGCGGGCGCTTCCCGACGCTGTGGCACCGCATCTACGCCTTCGACCAGGCCACGTACTACCTGCAGGTGCGCCGAGCGCTGTTTCATGCATGAATTCAAGTGTGATTCACCTCTTCCACCGCATCTACGCCTTCGACCAGGCCACGTACTACTTGCAGGTGCGCTGCTCGAACCATTCAACAGGAAAAACGGCACCGTGCTTCTTGAAAGAGTGGTGTTGAGCTGTCGCGGCCACAATTTCACATGCGTTGCTGCAGCTAAACATGGATTCAAAATGCTGAATTTGCATGGCATGCTGCTGACAGTGCTCAACATGCCTATTGACCGATGTCACTCGGTGATGCTCACCGCGCACGCTTTCCGTGCGCCGCCGCTGCGCAGGCCATCCCCGGCTACATCCTGCTGCTCATGCCCATCATCTACGGCCTCACGGGCAACTCGCCGTTCGAGACGCGCGTCGCCGACTTCTTCCTCTACTTCACGCCGTACATTGTGACGGGCATGCTGCCCACCGTCATCAGCGGCTCGTGGGGCGACGTCGACGCCAACAAGCTGCAGCGCGACGAGCAGGTGCGGCGGCAGCGCTCATCGGCGCTGCAGCGCAGAGCGCGCGTATTCGCTTTGAAGTATTCTGAACTGCTGTACTTTGTATCTGTGTTCGCTCCATGGCAAGCACACTGAATATGGTATGCTCGCGCATGCGCTGGGAGCGCAGACACCCGTATACCGGTAATGTGCACAGACCATGTGGTCAGACGCTGAGGCGGCAAGAGGACTTGATGAGCCTGGTATTCTTCTTGGCCTGACGCGCTGGACCTCGCATGCGGAATTGAACTGCGGCGCTGCTACCAGCGCACACGTGCTCAAGCAGTGCGCTTTCTTTCTTGGGGGCGTCCCTCATCACGCCTCTGCCACAGGCAATGCGGCCTGGCTCACCAGGCTATGAAGTGGTCGGAAGGGGGGAGAGGGGGTATCGTATAACCCTGGCCTGTTGAGGCCCCCACACGGCCTGCAGTGCGTTGTGCACTTGACGCGCACCCCGTTGCAGCATTGCACACACAATACGCCAACGACGGCCCGCCTCCGCCGCATCCTTTGCTTGTTGCGGCGGGCGCCGCGCGTGCGGTGGCGGCATGCCTTTCGACAGTCTACGGTCCGCTCTGTGCCTTCATCTCCGCCGCCGCATTGCGGATGCCGCTGCGCAGCCAGCGCTGTGCTGCCGCCGAGCCTACATCATCACGCCTCAGCACGGCACACTCACCCCTACACCAATCAGGTACAGCAGACAGCACACCAGCGCCAGCGCCGCTGACCGCTGCCGCTCACCCCTCCCCTCCCCGCCGCCCCCTGCGCGCGCCCCGCGCGCCTTCCGCAGGTCTGGCTGTCCACGACGTACGTGCAGATCTACGCGTTCCTCTCCATGCTGTGGACGTCGCTGCGGTGCCAGAAGCACGAGAACGCGTGGGCGATCAAGGCGCCCACGTGGCCGCTCTTCACCGTCTTCTTCGGGCAGGTGGCGGCGCTCGGCGGCGGCCTCTTCTGGGTCGGCAAGTACGGCTTCCGCGCGTGGGCGCAGAACCTCATCTCCGTCTTTGCGAGCGCGCTCCTGTGCATGCACGCGCTGTGGCCGATGGTCTCGCTGCAGATGGGCTGGAAGATACCGAGCATGTACATCATCAAGATCCTCGTGTGGGCGCTGCTCGGCGGCTTCATCGTGCTCATCAACCACCTCAGCAAGCTGGCCAAGTAGGGCGGCGGCGGGGACGGCGGGCGCGCTGCCGCCGCCGCGGCTACCGCTGCTGCTGCTGCGGTGTGGTGGCAGCAGCAGCGGCGGCAGCGGCAGCGCGCGGCTGGGACGGCAAGTGGTGCCCTTGGATTGCAGCGCGCATGCCATCACACGCGGACTGTCCTGTACGCAGATCCACGGTGAAGCGGACGAGCTTCGACCGCGCACAGGGGCTTGCTGGGCTGCCGTAGCGCTAGCGAGGGGACACCTCCAGCTTTTTGAAGTCTGGCCTGCACAGCAGCAGTGCTCGGCGAGCGCAGACCGCCTGCGCACAGCAGAACGTCGCAGAGGGCAGCGCAGAGCAGCGTGCAGGCGAGCGATGGTTTCGCACGCTCGCTGCGGCGCAGTGCCTGCATGCGGAGGCACACCTTATAGTACGTGTGCAGCGGATAGTGGCAGCATTGTGTGTAGTGTAGGGCTGGGTGTCAAGGACGCGGCGAAGGGGCGGTGGTTGGTGGCGGCGTGCAGCCTGTGTGTGTGCGTGTGTTGTACTATCCTCTTGGGTGTTGCTGTGAAAGCTGTATACTTGTGAAGCAACAGTGGTAGTGGCTGGTCTCGTCCGTGGAATACCAAACACAACAGTATGCGAATCTCATGTCCAGCATCACCTGCTGGTTTGGCTGATGTCAGCAGCGGGGCCACATGTGCTGTGGTTCCGCACGTGTTGATGTCGTTGCATTCACGCACAATGACTATGCCCCTGCAGACATTTTCCTCTACCACGCAGGCGTTGTGGGCGCACACCTGCAGTCACATTCTGTTGCCTCAGTGAGAATGTGAGATGGCAGTGCAGAGTACATGGTGCAGTGATGCTGTACTGCTCATGGAGGGCGCTGCATTTCTGCGTGAACAGAGTATCATGCAATGTCCTTGTACTGCATTCCACTTTGGGCTGTGCAACTGCCCACCTTAACGTTAGCTGATGACAACACAAGAATGCAGCATGCAAAGCTTGCAAGCAGGCGCAATGCTTTATCGATCACAGGAGAGCGTCGCACTGACAGCCATCTGCGCATGCCAAGCACGATTAGACACAAATACTGCATGGGGCTCGAAGCGATGCGGGGTTCCAAGCGCCTTTGGACACACCGGAATGCAACACAAGCAAGAATAGGCGCCCCTCAGCGGCATGTCTGGCTCGCTTGGTGTCTCATGCTCACAGGCACCTCTGTTGAGTGAGGCACATGCCATGCACTTTGGGTGAGGGTTAGGGTTTGCCCCTGGGCCAATGAGAGCAACATTTGTGAGTGTCGCATCCTTCAAAGAGCACCATTGCTGGTCACTCAAGAACGAGCAACGGGCCAAGCACTCCCCAAGCTTATGAGCAGCTGAGAGTAGTGGCAGTCATGTATGGATGATTTACATTGCATCATTTGTTGTACGTCAAAGGGAAGAGCTACTTCAATCATGCATTTGTTGTGCATACCTCAAGAAAACAGCATATCATTCAAGGTAGTTTTCTCACGTCTGCCCGAAGTACAGTAGCATCCTTCAGCGCGCATGCTCGGGGCGTACATCCCATTCGCAGCGCCGGGCAAGGCATTAAAAAGAACCGACTGATCGGGTGCGGCATCCGCTTGGCTGTGCACTGGTCGCACTGGACCACACCGTGACTATGATCTCCCTGCATGTAATCACCGCTTCTGAGATAGCAGGTGCTCATTTTTGCCAGGCGATCGTGCTCCGGGCACTCTCACGCAGTCCGTGCTGGTCACTTCCCTCCCTGCCCCCCAGCTCGAGCACACTGCGCCCCCACCGATGCCATGCTGAAGCCGCAGCGATGCGCGGGTGCAGCGCCAGCGCCAGCGACCGCGCCGCATTTTGTTGCGACGCGGTATCATGGGGCGGCGGTGCTCAGCATGTACCGTGCACCGCTGCAGCGAGTTGCCAAGACGATGGCAACTCTCGGTACACATGGCCACGCGCAGGGATGTCCGCCAGGTGCGCAGCCGCCCGCTGCGCGCGTGCGGCGCCTCTCTGGGGCACTGCCCCCCTCTGATGCCGCCGTGTCCACGCCGCCGCGCCGCGCACCCCCGGGCTCCCGCAGCAGCGCGGCTCTGCGCGCCGCGCGTGCCGCCGAGTCCGCTGCTGCGGCACTACGCTTAGTCATTTCAGTGTCGTGGTGCCGTGTTGATCTCGCCGTGGTCACAGAAGCGCTGCGCGTGCCGCCGCGGCAGTCTCGGCACGGCGGCGACGCGCGCCTCGCCTACAGCGCAGAGCGTTCACTGCGTCGGGTACAACGGCCCGTACACATCTATGCCCGCTCCATGAAGGCACCGCCCTTGCTTAGTCATTCGCCGCGCGCGCGCAGCGGCGCGCTGTCCATGCAGCAGCGCTCTGCGCCCGAACCAGCGCCATCAAACGTATAGGCGTTTTCCGCGACGCCAGCATGTGGCGACAATGCCCGCACAGCAGCACGGCACCGCCGAGGCGCGGCGGCTTACTATTCGCTCTAAGCAGCAGCGCTCAGTGCCTGCAGCAGCGCCTTGCACATGCGTCGTGCTGGTGCGACCAGCCGCCGCTGCGCCGCGCCGCCGTGCGCCGGCGGCGCCGCGCCGGTCGCGCCCTCTGCAGCATCGCGGCGGCTCGCTCGCGCGCTCTAAGTGGCAGCGCTCAGCGCCTGGAACAGCGCCTCGTACACGTCGATGCCCTCCATGAAGGCGCGCTCGCCGAGCCACTCGTCGTGCTCGTGCAGCAGCACCGGCGTGCGCCGCATCGGCGAGAACCCGAGCGCCGGCACGCCGAGGCGCCGCAGCACCCACGAATCCGTGCCCGCAGGAAAGACTTCAGGCACAACGGGCGCGTCAAACGCGCTCAGAGCGTCCACGAAGACGCCCCACAGCCGGTTCGCCGCGCGGTCCGTCGACGTCACGTGGTGCTCCTGCACCGTGTCCTCAATGGCGAAGCGCCACGTCACGGCGCCGGCGCCGCCGCCCTGTGGGTAGCCGCAGCCGCCGCCGCTGGCGCCGTCGTCGCCGCCGCCAACGCTGCTGTCGTCAGCGTTGCCGATGGCGCCAACGCTGGCGCCACCGTTGCTGCTGCCATCGCCGCCGTCGCCGATGCCGCCACTGCTGCTGTCATCGCCGGCGCCGCCGGCGCCGCTGCCGTCGCCGCTGACGCCGCCATCGCCATGGCTCACATCATCGCGGCGGTCGCGGCACCCGCCGCAGCCGCCGCCGCTCCGAACACCGCCAGCGCAGGTGCCGCCGCCGCTTACCTCGACGGCACCGCCGCCACTGCTGCTGCGCGCGCCCTCGGCGCACCATGCGTCCAGCAGCGCGCGCATGTCGGCGGGGTCCACGCCGAGCGGCACGCGCACATCGAACCCTGCCTCCGCCGCCTCCGCACCGTGCGCGCCCGCCAGCGGCACTATGACGTCCGGCACCGGCAGCGTCCGCTCCGCGCCGCTGCCGCCGCCGCTGCTGGAGGCAGCAGCGCCGCCATGGCCCGCGCCGCCCGTTGCGCTGCTGCCGCCGCCGTTGCTCCGCAGCATGGTCAGGTTCACGGTGGCGACGTCGCCGAGCTTCTTCGCCGCGGCGTGCGCGCAGCCGCCGCCGCCGAGCAGCGCCCTCTGCTGCGCGCGGTACTCGAGTGCGCGCGTGCAGACCCTGACGACGGCCTCTGCCGCCCCGGGCCCCGTAGCTCGCACCAAAACCCACCAGCATGCTCTCTCGCCGTAGAAGACGGTGAAGGCGTTGTCGGGGTTCGCCAGACCCTCGTCGAGGGCCAGAGCCAGGGGCTGCATCGCGCGCCACTGCCAGTGGGGCAGGCACGCGGGGGGGGGGGGGGGGGGAGGGGGGAACGGGTCAGATATGGCCACGCTGCTCTGACGGAGGGACAACGTGCTCTGCTTGCAACATCTGCCGCAATCGCCCGCCGCTTGCGTGTCTGCGCAGGCGGAGATGCTTCCTCCCTGGATGAGCATCAGGTGCCTGCGGTGCCTGCTGCCTGCCATCACCCGCACTGGTTCCGCCCAAGAGCCAGAGCAACCCTAACTCCAACCCTACTGCCGAGCTGCAACCCTAACTACCGAGCTGCAACCCTAACCCAAACCCTACTACCAACCCTTAACCCCATGCAAAGTGCGCTCTCCGGCGCTTGTACCTCAGGTGTGGTGACGAGCAGCATCATGCCGTCCGCGCCGCCGACCTCCTCGTCCGGCACGAACGTGAGGTGCACGGTGCGGCGCGGCGCCCAGCCGCGCGCGTGCAGCCGCGCGAGCGCCTCCAAGTACTGCACGCACACGCACTTCATGTCCTGGCACGGGGGGGGGGGGGGGGACGGGCGAGACGCGGCAACGGGGGGGGGAAGGAGGGGGGGGATGTGTGAGAGTCGAAGGCGCCGGTGACCAGGAGGGCAGAGGCAGCGGCGCCGCTCATGCCCGGGGGCCTAGGGTTAGGGTTAGGGCTAGGGCGCCTGCGGCGACTGCGGTGGCGTGCGCGCGACAACACGCCCCGTGCGTAACGTTTGCTTCGCCGCACAGCCGACCTGAAGTTTCAGATGCCCAACCACCGAGTTGTCGCACGGCCCCACAGCAGCACTGTTCCAGAGTGTGCGAGATGCCCGCGTCGCCCGCGCCACGCGCGCCCGGTCGCGCTGCGCGCTGCCGCAGCGGGGCGCCTACGTCAGCGCGCAATGAGCTCATGCAGCGGGGGGCAGCCCTCCCAACTCGCGCGCGACCCGCACGGTGCGACGGCGGCGCGGCAAGGCAGTGCCCCCCCCACGCAACACAGGGTCAGGGGCTCAAGCAGGGTTAGGGGGAGGGGGGGGGGGTCACCTGCGCGCCGCGCGCGTACACGCGGCCGTCCGCGGTCCGCACCGCCGCGAACGGGTCGCAGCGCCAGCGCGCCCCCTCCGCGGGGACGACGTCGTAGTGCGCGTTGAACAGCAAGCCGGGCAGCGGCGCCGCCGCTGCGCCGCCGCCGCCGCCGCTGCCGCCGCCGCCGCCGCCGTCTGCAGAGGAGCTGCCGCGCCACGTCGCGATGAGGACGGGCTTGGCGGCGCCGCCGACGCGCCGCACGCGCAGCGGCGGCACGCGCTCCGCGCACGCGCGCTCGAGCCACGCCGCGGCGGCCGCGTAGCTGCCGTCGCGCGGGCCCGTTGCGGACACACTGGGGATGCGCAGGAAGGCGCGGAAGCGCTCCATCTCCGGGTGCACGCTGGGGCCCGCGTCCTGCACCGGGGGGGGGGGGGGGGGAGGGAGGGGGGGGGGGGGGTTGTATGGCTGGTGTAATCGTACCTGCGCCGTCCATCGATTGCGCGCGCCCCGTGCCGCCGCGACGGCCGCGCTGCGCATGCGCACACGACCTGGCACATGCGGCCGACCTCTGGTTATGGCTATGGTGGGCATTGTCGACAAAACCCCCGCCGCCGAGCCCCTGCGTGATGTCCGGGGGGGGCATGATAGCTCTGCCTCTGCGTGCGCGCGCTGTGGCCTGCTGCCTGCGAAACGCTGCTTATGGGGCCAAGCTCTTTCTTGGTGGATTTGTCAAGTGAGCATCGCCGCCGTTTGGCGCCCCTGCCGCCGTCGCACTAAGATCATGCTCAGGACTTTCGGAAGCGCGCCACCGCCGAGTCTGCACTGGGCCCTCCGCAGCTCACGGGCCTGTCGCATTCGGATGATAGTCATGCATGTTCACTGCTGGTGCTGCCATCTGCCGGCCGCAGTGCCAAGTGCCTGCTTGCGTCTGCGCTGCTGCCGCTGCGGGCTGCCACCCTGACTGTGTTTTAGGTAGAGTATGCAATTAATTACTGTGTTCCTCTCAGACATATACACCGGGCTCGCCGTTGCAGCGTAGAGTACTGCAGGAACTGGCGAATGAATTGGCACCCCACGGTTGACCTTGACATGATAGTCCTGGTCTGCCTTGAGGTCAAAATCACGAATACCTTCCGCATAGTATGGTGGCACTGTTTGACTCGTGGCCAATTGCCGCAGCACCGGCGACCAGGAGTGTCGGTGGAAAGCGTTCAACTTGACGGCTAACCACCCCTTGTCACCTAGAGGTCTACGATCTTTTGATTTGTTTCCATAAAAGTCACCAGTGAGCTGCGTGCATTTTTCCTGCTGATGGCAGTAAGCGCAATGCCACTGCTGGACACATCAGTCGCATGCTATGTGCTGCACAAACGAGGCAGGGCCTCGCTGCCCAGCTGCCATCAGAGGATGCATGCAGCGCCGTGTTTCAGGTGTACAGCACCGACACGAAGCATCGGCATTTGCCTTTGGCAGAATTTACAATGCCTGCATCGCCGATCTCTTCCTGCTCTTGAGCGGTCTGACTGGCGATGCAGCAGTGTGTAGATGTCGTTGAGTATAGGAGACTTAAAGCCCGCGCTTGATAGCCAGGCTAGGGTACATGCAGCAACAGATGGTGAGAGGCTCTGAGTTCGAGGAGTGCATGATACCTCCGTTGAAGCTACATGGGCAATAGAAGACTTGCAAACTCGGATTCTACAGTTTCTTCCAATTACTGTGGCTTAGCTTGTTGTCGTCTACAGTAGCTTATATGATAATTCAGGTCAGTTAGTTTAGTTTGGAAAGCAGGTCGCAAAGCATCAGCGCTACCTCAAGTCAGTTAGGATGTTAAAAAAGCAGGTCGCACCTCAAGCCTCGTGGCCATGGCACCCCGGCGCCGATACGTTGCGGCTTCACGGGCAGCAGCGCCTCCGAGCAACACGGGGGGTCGGTGGACCTAATCCACAAATTCAAAAATCCCTCTTCATTTTCAACAACTTCAAGAACAACTCAACTTCAAACTCGACTTGAATTAAAAAGACGGTAAAGCGACAGACAACAGACAGACAGACAGACAGACATGGACATGACACCCCCGATTGCAAACATGCAGCCGCCGCCCCCTCCGCCTCCGCCAGCGCCGGAATTCGAGCCTGACAGCTCCGAAATGGAGCGGCTCACGAAGTAGGATGTCTCTGCTCAAAGCTTCCTTTTTCGCCAGGACGTAAGGGTTGCTATATTGGCGGATCTCGATCCAGTCAGCTTCCTTGCTGAGACGCTCCGTTGAGCCGCTCCATTGGCTCGACACCGCCAAAAGTAGTACAGTTCAATGTTGAGGACGACGTGCTGATCGTCCCACTTTAGCTGCTGGCATGAAGCTGCTCATCTGGCCCAGCGCGGCCTTCGTGGCGCCTTCTACCTCTCATGCGTGGAGGCGTCAGGTTGCCTTGAGCAGCGAGGGTAAACCCGGACACCCCCGAGCATGGAGCAGCCGTTGCCGCCGCCGCCGCCGCCGTCAGCCTCGGCATCCAAGCCTGACAGCCCCGAATGGAGCGGCTCAGGACGGAAGCTGAGTGGATCGAGATCCGTCAATACAGCAACCCTTACGTCCTTGCGAAAAAGGACGCTTCACTTGAGCAGAGTATGGACGAGAGGTTCGATGGCCCAAATGAGAAACTTTAGAGCGTAAAGGACTTCATCAAGACAGCCCACATAGGGACATTGGCAGTCCAAGGGCTTATACTGACGATCTTTGCCAATTTCTTCTGCGCGCAAGCACGCCACCATAGAAGCAGCAACTGGCCCCTGCCATCACGGTGGAAGTAACTCACAGAGGCTGCGATGTGACGAGACCGATTGAGCCTGGCGCTTTCCACCTGCTAGTCATCGGATGCCACTGAAGTGCGCCACTACGAACTTGGGCAACCTGGATGGGTCGCCATACAAAGGCAACGGCGGCAAGCAGCGAACAGTTGGCAAACACTTTGATCAGCGAGTTGCGGGAGCGTGTTTGGGGGAGGGGCGCGATCGTTGAGAACGCCCACCTCTCTGGCACGTGTATCTTTTTGGACCGGCTTACATCATCACATGGTACATTTGGCACGGTTGGGCTTATGTAAAGTGAATGCGCGGCAAGAGCATTCTGGAGACTAGGGGATCATGCCAGCAGGGCATGATCCTAGTTGTCTGCTGTATGATGACTGAACAGTTGCTGCGGTTTGTCCGTGGTCGTAACTGCAAACCTTAGGTAGTTCTTTTCCTTGCATTGTGGTTGGTCACCAATCCACCAGGGAGTATGTGTTCGTTGCAATCGATTGCGTGCAACGAGCATGTTTTCCATACAACCACCCCTACCAAAGCAGGCAGCAGGACAGTACATGATGACCAAACTTTCTTGTAGTGTAAGATGACGCTTGCTTATTTCACAGTTAGAATGATAATCAGGAACTATGTGAATTTTTAAAAGCATTCACTCTGTGATGTTTATGCACCCACCGGAGAACGGCCATGGACAAACACCATGTCATCACATGCGTCTGCACACCAACCCCGCTTGCACAGCTGCTACAAAGTAATCGACTGTGCATTGTTCCTGCATGCGCACACAACCAATTGCATGATCCCGTACAATGCATTGCGCCCATTGAGCCCTTGAACACGCAGGTGACAAAAGTGATCAATAGGCGTCTCAGCATGCAAGCACTTGCGCATGCAGTCATGGGGACAACGCAGCGGCGCGAAGAAAGACGCACGGGCACTCGTGTGTACACAAAAATCACATCATATATATAAAGCACAGGTGCGACGGAGTGCCGGTTAAGACCAAGGCAGGCGGTGCCATTGCTGAGGGGTCAAAATTGATGTAAAGGGGTGGTGTAGGCCATGCACCTGTTGCTTAGAAGGCGCCCTGACCGTCGCCGAAGGGGGAGACCTGTGGCACAAGGGAACCAGCAGACATGCAAAGAAGGGGTGAGACAGAGCACACTTGCCTAGTATGTCAGACAGGGTGCATCATGTAAGTGTCAGACACGGTGCAACACTTTAGCCGTGCAATTGTGCAGGTGATAACATGCGCATTCATAAGTATTGGCGCCACACAGGGAATCACTGACGACACATAATGTCACTTTCGCAGTGCATTCATGCAGGTGGTCGCAGTTGGTCATGAGCGTATGAAAACCATCCATGCAAAGCCAAGGCGATAATAAACGCCCTGGCATCGGATGAGATGGCATTTGTAGCTGGGCTGCCACATGCATTCTTCCATATGCACCAAGCAGTGGGATGCAACAGGCAGAATATGGTACAAAACAAAAGATAAAGAGTGCCGTGGCGTCATTGCAGACAAGAAGAACCCCCTAAGACTCAAAAACCAGGTGAAAACACTGACTCTGCGAGTACGTCTACCACACAGTCTCGCTTGAAGCAGTTGTTCTCATGGACGACAATAATGTGGTGTGATATGGTCACTCACGTGGCCAGCGAGGATCTGCTCGATGGGGCCCTGGCCGGTCAGCTTCTCCTGCACGAACATGCCAACGATCGCCATCATGGCCAGACGGCCGTTCTTGAGCTCCTTCAGCTGCAGCGTCTCAAACTCCTCCTCCGTGTCGGGGTATGCACCGAAGCCCAGGTCGCCGGCCGGCTTCTCGGGGTCCTGCTTGAGCACCAGCAGCTCAATTGCGCCGCAGGCCTGGAGGTGCAGCAGGGCGTGGATTTGCGGTCGAGGGATGAGTGAATGGTGGTGCTCCTGTGCCGGGTTGTGCGATGGCACCGACATGCAGCAGAGCTACGACTTGGTTCGCAATGAAGCTTGCGACTGGCCACAAGTGGCTACATGGGTCTTCTCTAGCGCTTTGGCACCTACGCCTGGACAAGATTATCATGTCATCAACCCCTGCCAGCAGTACTTGCTGTGATGCACATGAGCTGCCAAAACCGACTGCCTTATAAATGGCCTTGGCAGGCGCACGTGGCTGCACGCGTCGCAACGCGCGCACCCCAGAGCGCTTGTGACAAAACAGATGTGTCCTGCCGCCTGCGCCTGCACTCACCAGGAAGATCTGGGCCAGCGCCTCGGGGCGGCTGGTGACCAGCTCCCAGGCAGCGGTCTGGGGCTTGGCGCCGTTGGCGAAGACCGGGTCGGGCAGGGTGACAAAGGACTGGACGAGGACGCCCAGGGTGGCGAGCATGGCCACGCGGCCGTGCTTGAGCTCCACCTCGCGGTACTTGTAGAGTGCCGCGTCGTCCTTGGCGAAGCCTGCGGGGTCCCAGACGCCGCTGGTCTCAGTGTCCGCGCCGATCAGCTCGTCCACGCTCATCTTGAGGCTGGTGGAGGAGGTGGAGGCAACCTGCAGAGTTATCAAGTAGAGAAGAAGAGAGAAGGCATGAGCTTTGCAACAAGGGAGCAGGGGCTTGGAAGAACTACGACTGGCTGCAAGTACTGCCAGAGAGCGTAGCACGGCAGCTGATGCCATGAGGATTTGATACTGCTCAGCTGTGGCGACGCCTCAGTCAGGCAGGCCGGCAGGCAGGCAGGCAGGCAGGCGACGAAGGCACGCGACCACCAGCCCCGCCGTCGAGCACGCACAGCACAATGCAATGCATGAAGCATGATGCACGCGAGCTAGTGCGGTAGCCGCTCTGGCCAGCAAGGCAGCACGCGTGAAGGCAGCACGCGTGAAGGCAGCACGAGCAAGCTTGCGCCCCGTCGCACAGGGGCTGACAAGGCATCAGTCCGTCCACGCCACACGCAGCTCCTCCATGGCCCACATGAAGCGAATATCAGTTGCATGGGGCTGCGCGCAGCCTTTGCAACATTGCAAAGCATCCACGACTGCAGCTCACATCCTAGCCGCATCGCTAGGCAGCTTGTCAGCAGGTACATGAAATCTAGAACTTTGAAAGCGCACCTTGAGCGCAGAGCCAGCGAAGCTGGACGGGGCGACGAAGGCGCTCGCGCCAGCGACGCATGCCAGGAGGACAGCGATGGTGGTCTGCATGGTGCTGTGAAGGGGCTAGGGTGACTAGGGAGTGATGTCAAACAGAAAGCTTTGTCTCTGTATTAAAAAAGTATCTTAGCAGCTCAAGCAAAAGAAAGGGGAAGAGGGGGTTGAAGTACGGAACTTCCAAACGGTTGGGTTCCTCTTTGCTGATCGAGGATCTAGCAGCGGCAACCAGGATTGACACGTAGGGAACGTCGCGTTGCTGTGCCTCAGGAGAGAAGCGGTACCTCGGAGACCTTCTAAGAGAGCGCTCTTCTGCCGAGGAGGAATGCGTTCAGCAGTCAAGTGTGTGAAGACCGGATGGCACCATCACAGCCAAGCTCACACAGAGCTTCCCTCACACACCAGCAAGCGCAGAACACCGCTGCAACCAACATGTACAGCTTCGTGAAGGTTGCCGTGCTGGCATGCATGCTTCTGCTTGCATCCTCCGCCTCTGCCGAAAACCTTCGGGGTTCGCGTCAGCTGAACAGCGACAGCAGTAGCAGCGGCCACCACAGCAGCGGCCACAGCTCCTCGGGCTCCAGCTCTGGCAGCTCCTCCAGCTCTGGCAGCTCCTCCAGCTCCGGCAGCTCCAGCTCGAGCTCAAGCAGCGGCAGCAGCAGCGGCAGCAGCAGCAGCAGCGGCCATGGCCGCCACCACAAGAAGAGTAAGTACCCATGTGCTTCCCCCTTGCTGTGTGCGCTTGCTCACTCAACCCCATGTGTTTGCATCTCGTGCTTGACCGCACCATCTTCTAAGCAATGAACGGAGGCACTGTTTGCATTCAGTTTCCGTGTGTACTTACAAGTGTGCTATTTACGGGCCCCGAAATGTTTACATGCATGTCTCTCGCTCCTTCTGCTCTCCCGGTCTGCTGCAGAGCACTTCATCCCGATCCCTGTCCCCGTCCCAGTCCCGGGACCCCCCGTGCCAGGTCAGTGTCAACTCAAAGGCTCACCTTACTGAGCCATGCTGCGCGGGCACAACAGTGCGTGGACGCGCGCTTTCACTTTACGCTTGCTTCGGCATTTAATGTGGTGCAGTGCTGCAGCTCATGAGTATGCAGTACATTCTTAAGAGACACGTGGCCCGCCTGTGCTGCTCCAACACAACTCACTGTTGCGGGCATCGATCTACTTGTATGCGGTGCCGCTGAGCGTACAGTACGCCTAGCAGAGTGTTGCTCGCACCGATGCACCGCTGTTCGCGGTTGGCTGCACCACCAGCCGGCCACATGGCTCAACAAATGGAGAGTGCGCACCACATCGTCAGGGCACCCTCCCCCTCTCACACGTCCCCCCATGCGCCTTCTATGTGTGCCTCTCGCAGTGCCGGGCCCCCCCGTGCCCGGCCCGCCCGTGACTACCCCTTCTGTCCCAGTCACTTCACCCCCTGTCGTCACGACCTCGTCCAGCAGCACCGGCGGCGGCACAATGGGCGGCTACTAAGCAAATGGCGGGCGGTGCGCGCTCCCACCTGGACAGCACCTCGTTCAAACCCTCGCATGGGCTCGGGAGGACTTTTGTTTGTCGCCATTCGAACTGTAGTAGCGCTGGTATGAGACGGGGGGGCGGGGGGTGTTCGAGCCGCCCTCGCCGCCGTTTAGCCGTGTTGTGTGGTGCGCGCTGAGAGCCGAGAGGCTACTTCCCCAACACAAGTGCAGCGTCAGTGCTCAGGACGCAGCTACACACTTTGCCGTACCGTGTGCAGCAAGCGTCAGTGTCGGCTAGTACGATCCGTCTCTCCGATCCCAAGCAGATGTCTCCACCAGCCGCTCCGGCGTGCTTCCAAGTACAGTGCTCTCAACCGTAGGCTTCTAGAAGGGCTGTTGTTGAGTCACAGCGTCACAGTGCAGCGCAGGTGGCGCGTAGCTGCGGGATGGCGGCAGCAGCACTCATTCTTTTCAATACAGCTCTTTTGGACCTGCACAATCAACTGAGCTCGTTATGCTTATGTGTTCATCGTGCACGTTTGTGTGTTTTGCCTGCCGCGCACCAGTGGCCATTTGTATTGTGACGCCAGGTCATCTCGCCTGTTGTCGTGCTGCACCATTGGCCATGCGAAGTGTCGTGTTTGCACATTCCCCATGCAACTGCTGACTGCAGTGTATCGTCATGGCGAATGCGCGTGCATGTGGTGTTGCCCACATGTGATTTGTGAAGCTGTAGCCTCCGCTGCGTCACCAGTACACAAAACACAACAGCCAGTCAAATGAGTGCTGCCTGCAGTGCGCATGCTTTACGTCAGGCCTGTGCCAGGTCATGATGACTTCAGTCAGGCATGCGCGATGGCTGCATCGGATCCACAATGCATCATACTTGCATTCAGCCATATGACAGCTGCTTCACAAGTCAACTTAGCGGAGAGCGAATGTGCATGCGGTGCAGGCGATGGGAGCGATGCCACAGCATCAGCGCAACTACTGTAGAGACCCATGGCGGTTTCAAAAATACGTTTCAGGGTGTGCTTGCATGCTTACGTTGACAAATGACGAACAAACCACCCTCGCCCCACAAGCATCGCTTGGAATTAGTGGTGATGTGAGGAATGACCTCTGCCGTTGTTTGTCAGAGTAAACTGCAGTGATGCGTGTCATGCAACTATACAAAGGGAGCCAGGAGAGGCTGCAGTTAAAGCTAGCGAAGTACATCACAGGACTCAACGACAGAACAGAAAACCAAAACACAGATGCTAGCCGGGTTATCAAGTAATGATGTCAAATGCAGTGCGTATGATGCCAACTCACACCTACTGAAACACACCCGGGAAGTCCTGGTTTTCATACTTCCACAGTACACAAACACCACGCCATCGGCGTGTGAAGACTGTGATTGAAGGGCGTACATCCCTACAGATGCCGACATGCATTGACATCGGACCGGTCATTGAAGCGCGTCACGCACAGTGTGTGTCAGACGCAGCGAATGCTGCAGAGGCGCACAAGCAGAGGCGCACATGCAGGGCAGCTGCGTGTGCGCATATGACATGTGCGCGCGTGACGACGCCTGTTTCGCGCGCGCGCGGGAGAGGGGCGTGTAGCGCCGCACATCACCCTGCCGGCATTTCTACTGAGCCTCACCATGGTTCTAACATCTGCCAGTCATTCAACTTTACTGAGCACCTGACACGCATTTCAACTCCCGAGCGGCGGGCACTGAGGTGGCCAACTGAGACTCGTCCATGCGCCACTTGTGCTGCAGCGCAACACTGTTGGCGATCGCTGTGGCCCTGGCACTGCAGCTCTCGAGAGCGCCGATCACACGAGCGGGACGGCGCCGCCGACAGCGGCGGTCACACCCGCCGAGGCTGTGGAATCAGGCAGCGACTGCTTCACGCCACACCGCGCACAAGTGCGAGTCGGGAGGTTGCGGTATTGCTGCAGCAGTTGCTGCTTCTGACCGCTGCTGTTCCCCCTCAGCGCAAACGCATACATATGCTCACTCACACACACCACGACACCGGCGCGCAAGCCGCATGTGCCTTCAGGCAGCAGCCTCGGCGACCGCGGCCGCAACGCTGCCGTCGACACCGTGAAATGCTGCCTTCGCCTGAACGCCGCTTCGCTAGTTGCGCGGAAGCGGTGCTGCCGCATGAAACAGCATTGCTCGGCATCACTGCCGACGTTCTGTGCGCCTCATGGCTGCTGCGTACCCGCCGCCTGTGCCGCTGCCCACCATCGGCGGTGAGCTACGACTGCGCAGAAGACCACCACCAGCGTGACGATGCTGCGGCCACTCTGTCAATGCTGCTGCAGAAGTGCTCAAGGACTGCCCCACTATGGTGCTCATTGCTCCGTACAGCCCGCGCCTGACGCCACCGCAGCTGGGCGCCATTGCCACCTGGCCCGACGCTCTGCGCGCCGCCGCTCATCACGGATGCCGCCGCTGCCGAGCCGCTGCTGACACCGCCCGCTCCTCCAGTCGGGGAGATCCTGCTAAACGTAGCTGCCCCCGCCCCTCTGTTTTCACATCAGCACCCGCCCGCATGTCCACAGTCACTCCGGCTTGACGCTTAGCATTCCAGCAGCAGCTGCCGTCGCGCCGCCGCCGCTGCCGCCGCCACCGCTTTCCGCGGCTGCAGCTGAGCCGCCGCCACCAGCAGCAGCGCTCCACGGCCACCCCAGTCGCCACCGCCGCCGCCGCGCTGCGCCCCATGCCTGACCTCTGCGGTGTAGCTGCTGCGCCCACTGCGCCCACTCTTCGTCGACGCTGGGCGTGACTGCGTACACGATGGCGTTGAGCACGCCGTTCAGCGTCTGGAGGGGAGGAAGAGGGGGGTGCGGGTGGGGGGGAAACAGGGGGCAAGCAGGGGGGTCCCCGTCAGCGTGATTTCCCGCAGGGCGCCGTGTGTCGCGGCGCACCGCACGGTATCGCGAGTCTGCTGACTGTATGTCAGGGTCAGCATGGCTGGAGCGATGATGGCTGCACGATGCAGTGCGCGCCGGAACATTCAACACATACGAATGTACACACAGGCACTGCACGTGTGCCATCACGAGCATTAGCCAAACGCGTGCCACGCGCACGGCGATCCAGTGTAATTTTACCCACAGCGTGAGCGGCGCACACCAGCTTCAAATCTAGTTGCACGCTGCCAACTCAAATCAGCATATGTCTCCTTTCACACCCGCTGAAGGTGACGTCAAGCAAATGCAGATGGAGAACCGGCTTGATGCAGACACAGTACGCAAGTGCACTGGCCTATACTGATACAGTACACAAGCTCACCGGCCTGAACAGAGCCGGTACAGGCGAAGGCCATTGGATGTCGCTCAAGCTCTCATAGGGCCCCGAGCAGCGGCAGTACACGCGTGCACTGCCCTGTACAGCGACGGTACACATGCGCGCACCTGGAAGGAGTACTGGAGCAGGTACGAGCTAACACTACTTGTGCCTGTCACACGTTCTGATGCCCCCAACATGTCCATCGCTGCCCGCGTTCCTCTAAAAATGACCGTACAGCTACGATGCACGCGCATGCACCTGGAAGGAGTACTGGAGCAGGTACAGCCAGAACTGTGGCGCGTCCGGCGCGGCGAGCTCGTACACGCGGTTGACGGACGCCCAGCTCCAGCACACGCACAGCACGACGGGGTACATGCGCAGGCGCGCGATGACCGCCAGCGCGCGCGACTGACCGTGCACCAGCCCCGTGTGCTGCGCACAAGCGGCCATGTGACAGGGGTGAAGGGGGTTGAGGGGGGGGGGAGGGGGGGTGAGTGCTTTGCGAGGGGAGGGGGTCTGGGGGGGGGGAATACTCTGTGTGAAGCACACGCTCAAGAGGGCACAAGCGGCCAATGACGAGAGGGGGAGGGGGTTGAGGGGGGGGGAATGATACTTTGTGAAGCACAGGCGGGAGAGGGCGGGGCGCATGCAAAGCACGCAGGTGATGTCATCACATGCTGCGCGCATGTGCGGTGAGCAGAGGGCAACCAGCACATGAGAAAGGCTGATGAGAAGGTACCGCTTTTGGTCATATGGTATCTGGCGGTCAGGCGAGCCCGCAACCTTGTTCCACACAATGTTGAAGGAGCAGAGAAGCATATGTTGAAATCATGCGGAAGGGGATTTGAAGCAGTCCAAAGCTGACGGCGGTGCCATACTTCCGAGTGCCTCAATGCGGCCATCTCAAGCCCATTCGTTGAGCTGCAGGATGCGGCTCTTCGTTGCTGCGCATCACTGCACTACAAGGTGCGAGGCATGCTGGCCAAGCCTATACATACCGTATGCACACCCTGCATTGTACCAACTACACCTTGGGGCGCCATTTCACCCACGAAGCCCCCCCCCCCCCCCCCCCCCCTTTCTTCGCTTCTGGCAGCGCTCGCGCGCTGGACAAGCCTGAAGCGCACCTCTGCGGATACGAACATGCTCCCGCACACACCTCACAAGCGCATGTCGGCAAATCGCGCGCGAAGCAGCAGCAGGAAGTCCAAGTGCGTGCGACACTGCGGCATGCTGCTATCCATTTGGTTGATCTCGGCATCTACGCAAGGGTGCTCCCTAGGGATGCTGTTGAACAAGTACACGCTGCGAGATTAGCATGATAATTAGAGTTAAGGTTCGTCCGCGTGCACTTGCCTGGCGTGCGCCAATTGAATGCAGCTGCGCCGTGCTTCCGCAGCTCGCGGACCAGACACGCCATGAGTGCATTCTTTTCTCGTATTGCAGGTACCGAGCCGTTCCACCACACGCTACATGTCCGCACCAGGTGCCCCAAATGTACATGTGTCAGCACAGAACTGGTTATGGCAACTGCCATTCTGCAGATGCAGCGCGTACTTCAACATTGAACTTCACCACGCCTTACTTCTGGCCGTGATACCCACCCGCAGCGCTCATCTCGGACGCGGGGCTCTCCGCGTCGCCCCCCGAGCCGCCCCCCCCCGCAGCAGCGGCGCGCTCCAGCGCGTGTGACACCACGACGAGCTTACCTATGTATAGCACACATAGCAAGTGTGGCGGAGGCGCCGCGCACCAGTCGCGTAAGCGGCACGTATGTACCGCGACTGCTGTGTGCCGTGAGCTCTCTCGGCGATCAATCTCTCTCATGCCCACGCAAGATGCTTCTCCCCCCTCACATGCACTCGCACAGAATGCGACGCGGCAGCTGCTTCCCACCACAGCCGCAGAGCACTGCAGCCTCGCAGCTCTCGATGGGAGTACTGGCAAGCGCGCACAGCGCAGGGCAGCGCTCACCTCTGACACAGGGCTCTCCGCGTCGCTCCCCCCCGCAGCAGCAGCAGCGCGCTCCAGCCGCCCCAGCACACGCGACGCCGCAACGTGCATCCACAGGTTCGCCGCGACTGCCGCCCACAGCGGCGCATACAGTGCCGCAAAGCGCCACACGACGCCCGCCGTGTCGCCCGCGCCGTTTGCGACGACGCTGCACCACGCGCCCGCGTCGCCGTACGAGCGCGTCGCCAGCGGCAGCAGCGCGAGCGGCAGCGGCGCGCACCAGCACACCGCCATGATGCGCCGCAGCCTGTGCGCGCGGGGGGGGGGGAGCGACTGGTGAGGATCGGAGTGCGAAGCTGTTGATGGAGAGGTGGTGCTCGGCGCGGCGATGGTGAGGCAGCGCTCCGCGGCGGCGGCAGCAGCAGCAGCAGCGCTCGGCAGTGCCGCCGGCACGACATGTTTCCCGGCGCACGAGCGGCAGCGGCTGCTGTGATTCGGCGGCGGGCCGCAGATGACGCTGTGCTTGAGCACGACGCTCTCGTCGCGCAGTAGGTGAATCTGCACCGCCCAGTGAGGAGGAGCCCTCTGCACCGGGGACTGCGGCTGTGCGCCAGCACCGCAGCATGGCTCACCTCTCGGTGATGCTGAGGTCCTGCTTGACCACCATGTGGTAGCACGTGAGCGTGATGGTGGTCGTCAGCAGGAACCCCACCAACGCAAAGTAGACGCGCATCTGTGCACGCAGCGCGCGCCGAGCAGGCAGCGGAAGGCAACAAAGTTGGTGAACCATAGGCACTCGAAGGCAGCCGGAGCCGCATCAGTGCAGTAAAGTAGATGCGCATGTGCGCATGCACGGCGTCGCGAGCAGCAGCGGAAGGCAACGAAGTTGCTGAATGTTGGACGCGAGGGCAACAGAAAGCCCATGAATACAACTCAAATGTGAATGTGCGCGTGCAGTGCGCCCCGAGCAGCAGCGAAAGGCAATGACGTCGCTGAGTCATGAACGCGATGGCGCATGCAATGTACCCGCGCAAAAGGTGGCGAGCGGAGACGTGGACTGTGTGGGGTGCGCGCGACTGCTGCTGCAGTACATAAAGCGCGCCGCTCAGCCTGGCTCGAGGCACAGCAAGCAGCCCTGGCAGTAGCGCAGTCAGGGGGAAACTGTGTGTGTGCCCATCATGCACGTGTGCTGCAACGACAGCAGCGATCGTGGTTCAAATCTGTCTGCCAACCAAAAAAGGCTACAGCGACATCTGGCAGATCTGAACTGCTGCTGCTGCTGCTGCTGCTGCCTCACATCAGCACAGAAGGCATGCCTGTTCACTGCTGCTACTGTAGGCTTTGGCCTCACACTACAGAATTGCGTAGAAGCCAACTGTGCATGACTCGTGTGTTTCAAATAGAACAGGTTCGCCGCAGAGTTGCTCTCACCAGTCCCTGTGCATAGCAAAGCGCCGTACTTGCAGACGCTGGGTTTCCCAGCAGATATGCGATGTCCAGGCCGATGTTGGATATGGCCAGAGCCAGGATCAGTTTGAAAGCAAACGTGCGCAGCTTGGGGAAGAGGAATGTGCTCAGGCAGATAAAGGCGCTGCCCAGCAGGGACACTATGCTGAATCCGAAGGCGACGTCGACCAGCACCGACAGCTGGGCAGTTGAGAAGAGCGTAGACATCCTGTTCCCTGGAAAGCTACTGCTGCAACATTGCCTCGCCAACAGCAGGCGGCCTCATCCCTGGGACCAACGCCCGCCCATCGCTGCTGCTCCTGTGCATGCCTGCACTCCACTCCACTACGGCACTACTTCAACCGTTGAGAGCAGCCATACCTTAATACGGTAAGTACTGGTGCTCATACACCAGAGTTGCAGAAGAAGCTGAAGAAGAAGCTGCTGTTGTGCTGATTGCTGCACGCGACAAGGCGCTGCTGCGGCTCGTTCCAGCAAAGGTAAAGGCAAAAACTCATCAGTTTGCAAGTCAGCGAGCCTCAAGTGCTTCTCAGCATGCCGCACCTCGTGACCGCATTGGCCGTGGCGATGGCGATATGGCGTGCCTGCGCGCTGCACTCGCCAACTATGCTCAGAATGGCGTCCGGCTGCTGGTCTCTCACTCACTTCTGGACGCACACTTGCTGACTCTGCCTGTGCAGGAAGGAGGACCATGAAGGCAGCAGGTGTCATATCGATTGCCTTGGCGGCGGCTGCGCCAGTGAGTGGATTTGTGGCGCCTTCCAGCAGATCCTGGTGTCAGCAACATACTGCAGTCGCCCTGCGACCAGTGCTGAGCATGAAATGGGATGGGAAGAGCGAGCCGAAGAAAAACCCTCTGGTGCGTGCTGATTTGCTTCCGCCCATCTACTGCTGTAGTACACAGAACATCATGTCGCGTTGCGCAAGTAGCTGTTTGCGTCTTGTTTGCTGCTCAAAGTTCGACGCAAGATCAAAGGTGGCAGATCTGCTGCTCACGGTCAGCGGTTCGGTGTCAGTCAAGAAGCCTGACACGCGGCGTACAACCTGCTTTCGTAGGTTGGCGGTCTGCCAGAGGCGCAGCGCTCAGTTTGTTTATCGTCAACTGTGCCTGTCAAACAACTTCAATGCCTGTTTTTCACCTCTATGTGGGTGTGTGAGTTGATGTGGCGAGCAAATTAGCATGCAGCAAGCGAGGTGCTTTCTTTGATGCAAGCGATAGGCTGCCTCGATGCGCAGTTGATCGTGTAATTCGGTTATTTGATCAGTCAAACCTTGTTTGTGATGCAGCGCTAGTTGGCATCATTCTACATTTGTGTGGACCCATAGCACAACTTGTAGTCAATACACCAATTGCCTTGTGATTGCATGAGCAATCCATGGGAGGCTGCCTTATTCACACATCTGATACAAGTGGATGCAATAGCATCTGTAACCGCTGAGTGGAAGTGCGCGCATGCCAATTTTGGCTGCGCGCAAATACTGCACCGAGTCAACATCACATGTTCGCATGCGTGAAGCACTCACGCAGCGAAATTATCAAAAGTACATTGTTTCAGACGGTGCGCTTGTGATAACAATGTAGCTGTCTGCAGCACCACGTTTACAACCTGATTGGCAAACGCGCTGCTGACCACGAGAGGTTCCCGACTGAGCACTGTAGCAAGAAAATGAACATGCCCGCCAAGCTGAACCCTGCTGACGCACCGATTTGCACTGGCGACGTTCATGGCGAGTCAATTTTCCAACAGCTCTGCTGTTCTGTCTTGGCGCCTGCGTATGAATCTAGTAGCAGTGCAGCCGTTATATTGAAGTTCCAAAGTCAACACCCACGAGCTACGATACTGACTGCGGCTGCTGACTTGGAAACTGCCAGTACAACCAGAGTCATGACAAAGAGCATTGTCGGCGTGCTGTGCTGTTGCGGTGATTGCGGCTCCACAGCTGGAGCAGCTCGCGGCGGATGCCAGCTGGGATAGGCAGAACGACAGGGTGGAGGTGTGGGAGGACAAGCCAAACCCGACGTTCGACTGGATCTCGTGAGTGCCCGCTCCCCTGGATTCTTGTGCTGTAACGCTCATTTCGGTACAAACTCATTTCAGCAGCTGCCGCCGTCATGATGCCAGTGCTGTACTCGCCACTGGCAGGAGGACAAGCCAAACCCAACGTTCGACTGGATCTCGTGAGTGCCCGCTCCCCTGGATTCATGTGCTGCGACGCTTATCTTAAGCCAGAACTTTCCTGTGGCACTTTGTGGAGTCTTGTCGTGCTGCAACGTTGATGCAGGAATAGAACCTTTCTGTTCCACAATGTGCGGCAACGGCCGCAGTGTAGTGATGCCATGCTTGTCGACGGCAACCGCGCCCACGTCATCCCATGCATGGCTGGTGCACGCCACGGCCACGATGGGTTACTGCTCAGGCACAGCAGCAGCGTTTACTGCAAGTTGCACGTTTTCGGGCGGCAACCTGTCGCGCGACGTGTTGGGCACGCACCGTGCTCGGCTTTATGAAATGTGTTGGGTATGCCAAGTTGCCTACTTGAAGCGTTTCTTGACAGCAGATTCTTGGGGGACGATCAGGATATGATACAGCTGCGGCCTTGCAGTGAGCCAAGATTTCACAGTCAGCCAAGGTTTCGCAGTCAGCCAAGGCTTGTACACGAAAAGGTGAAACTGGCGGTTGAAAGCAGCAGCACTTTATGCGACTGCATATACCAGTATAATTTCAAAGTGAGTGCAGAGCAGCGCAAGCATGCCTCCTGTGGCCAGTTTGTTGCCTTTTATGTTAGCGCTTGACCACCAGCAAGCCAAAACCTGCACTCTCCGATTGGTGGTCTGGGAAATTATGTAGGTTGCGGATGACTTGCAGCTTTATTTTGTTGAAATGACTGTGGTTGTTCGACGACACTGGTAGTACACAGGACCAAACAAGAAGGTATTGCATACGGCAACGCCAGTCACAACTGGCCCATTTTGCCTTGTCAACATGATGGCAAAACGGGCCATGTACCTCTGCTGTGAGCATGAAGGGGTGCTTTGAAGTTAGCAGGCTGCAGCTGAGCTTGCATACCATGGCTGTATTTGTGCCTGAAGGTACAGCTGTAACTTACAGCCTATGCGGTAGCGCAAGAGAGCAGTTGATATTCTCACGTTTTCAATAATCAATACACAGTTCCTTTGTTCTGTAGATGGTGGTGCACTGTGTACCTGCAGCTCTCTGCAGTACAGGCATGTCAGATTCGTACATCCGCTCTATACACTTGCACTGGCACTTCGAAGCACGCCTTTGAAGTTGCAGTTTGATGCTCCAAAGGCACCTGTGCTCGTCTGTCCAGCAGATCAGCAACTGTCAACTGTTCTGTTATCGTGAAGGCATACCTGCCCATGAATGGGGAGCTGGTATACAGATGCCATGCGCGGGCATATGGTACCTTACATGGTTATAGCACTGAACAACACGCCTTGTAAGCCCCTTGTAGATGATGCGTGACATGTGATGTCAAAACGCTCAACGTGTGTCATTCTACGCACTGGGCATGAAACCAGGAAGGAGCAAAATGGCTCAAAAGTGCTTACGCGAGAACTACCTAATTAAGACAAGTACAAAGGTACCTGAGCGAGAATGAATGTATTGTGAAAAGTGCATGGTTGACAAGCTTTGACGGCAAGTCACGTGCACGTGATCACCCAACAACCAGTAGTAGTGCTACCGCTGTTCTCGTGTGCTTCCCGTGCTAATAATGCAAAGAGGCCACAACACGCGTGATGCAATGGTAAACTTCCGCCTGCGTTCTGGCGACCCCTGACACGGCACAGTGTGAACTACTATGTACTGTGAAACTAATAATCACTAGGGCTAGCCTAGGGTTTACCACATGGCATACCTGAGCGATTGCAATTCGACGGGCCGTGAACGCTGGGACGTACCGAGACGCCGTGACCGTCTCCTCATCAAGGCGCATCACAGACGTGTAGATCTAGCGAAGGGCTTTATAATTAGGGTACAGACGGGTTAGGCCTAACCCTAACCCTAACTCTGCTGGTCACCTTCGGGCACTTCCTCTCTCCCCTACCCGTAGCCAAATTCCTCTCTTCGCACACCTTAAAAAACGTGCCCCACTCTCTTCCAGTGGTCCGAGAGAGGGAGCATGACCACCGCGTGCGTGAGGGACTGCCCTGCCGTCTGGTAGTGCTTTTCCCACATCCACAGCTGCGCTTTGGAGAAGATGTCTACTGCGCGGCGCAGGGTGCTGGCCTCCATCCGCACTTCTACCCTGTAAGATAATTCGAAATCGTCCCCTAATTATTAGTGTCACAGTAGTATGCCCTTGATGTGCATTCAATTCAGCCCGTTACACACTCTTGACTATCACGTGATTGTGGAGCGATTGACATTTGCACACGAAGTAGGGAGGGCGCAGAAGTGATATTCGCGTTCACCGTGACAGGTGTGCAGTGCTCAAATGTAGTATACTGCAACTCATCAACTTCACTTTCATGCCGTCCTGCAGCGCGTACCTGCCCACGGACGAGGAGCGCGAGGCAGCGGCAGCGGGGTACGACTTTGCCAACCCGGAGGCGTGGCTGGAGAAACAAAAGGCCAAGGACAGCCAGGCACAGACATAGACAGATGGGGGGAACCATCACAGCCTGTCATAGGCGGGGGAGGGGGGGGGTATGCTGCGCCATATTTTCATGGATCAACACACACAGCAGCCCAACAAAAATGATTTTTTGGGGGAGGGAGGGGGGGGCACAGTGAAGGGGGGATACAGGGAGGCGATGGGGATCAAGCGGAATGAGCTGCAGTGCGGCAGCAGCCGCTTTGGAGTTACTTGTGACTCACACTCGCACTAATACACACAAACTTTCTGTTCGTGTTGTGTGCCAGATGAATTTCTTGAAGTGATCCTCATGCCGCCTTTGGATCACCAACCTATCGGTATGCAGTGCGTGTACATGTGGTGCAATGCAGGCACAAGAGTTGCATATGATCTATCAAGGCACAACGGGTCTGAGTGTGAATGTGGTTGGTCACTTCTTCTATGAGGCGCGTCACCACCATCTGCAGTTGAAGTTGATCTTCGAGAAAAGTTCTGGTGCTGGAAGGCAGCGACACAGTGATCGGCCAGCACTGAAGCACTTGAAATGACTGCTGTGTCTCCACCAATGCGCTTGGAGCCTCAATAGCACAACATCACACACACCTTCATCTCGATCAGAGCAGGACCCTGCGACTTCAACCTTGCTGTTGTGTGTTTGTTTGAGTGTTCGGGATGGGACAAGTGGAGAGCACGCCAGGAGTAGAGGATGCCAGAGCAACGCTGCAGCGCGCCAGCAGGCTATATGCCAATGGCCAGCTGGACTTGTGCAAACGTGTTGTCACTCAATTGCAGGAACGACTCGCCAACAGCGGAAGCGGTAGCGAAGACCAGGCGAGCTTAGCGGTGGTGGCAGCGGCTGCGAGGCTGTGCGTGGCGGTATGTGATGCAAGTGAAAAGGACGCCGATGCTGACGGATGCCAGGCTCTGCAGGGCTGCGTCGATGGCCTGCTGGAGTCGCGAGGTGAGATCTGCTGTTCACGCCATTTCGGTGCGATGGCTCTCGTACGCGGGGAGCGTCATACATACGCAGTCAAAGAAAACTTCTATGTTGGTCATCGTGAACCCTTGCAGCATCATTGTACCAGATGGCTGGTACTGCACATTATCGGTAGACAGCAGTCCGCTAGCGACATTCGCTGCCGGCCCCCGCAGGGACCATGCGCTACTCTGTGATACTTTGCTGTGCCTTGGCAGGCGCTTTTGTGCCAATGCGACTGCCTGTGTGTCAGCAGGCTCATGACTCGCCAGTCATTCGAAAACACCTGACCTTTGTCAGGGCGGCGCTGATTGCGTGCTGCGTGCATTTAAGTGCCGCGCGCGGCAGCGCACGCGAGCGTCAGTCTGCTGTTGGTCTGCACGTTGAGGTGCTGGCGACGCCAGTCGCCTCTGCTCTCTTTGCAAAGCCAATGCAATGCAGATAATTCACATATGCGTCAGCAGATTGGCACTGTCCATCGGCACTCATTGTCCACGTCATGACACCGCACTCCGACACAGTGACTCCATCAAAAACAACGGCTCATGCCGGGCAGCTGCCTGCGCTGACCGCCCCCACAAACCTGTGCGCCCATGCACTGCCGCCAACTGTGCGCTCTGACGCCGCTCCGCCGCTGCGCGCTGCTGCTGCCGCCGCGGCGACGTCAACGTGCAGCTCCCGCCATGGTGGCGCTACTCGTGCAGGCATCGTACCACCTCGCCTGGGCGCAGCTGGCGCGGGGACGCGCGGCGCGCGCGCGCGACACGGTGTTGCGCTGCACGGAGGCGCTGGCGGCGGTGGCGGCGGCGGATGCTCAGCAGCAGGTAGGGGATTTGCATTTCAGACTGGTAGCTCTGTCAGTACGTCGTCGGATGCGCCTCACGGCAGCGGAGCGTGTTGTACCATATGCGACCGGCGCCGTGAGAAGAGCGTCGCGTTGGTGACAGTTTTTGATGGCCCCGCGAGAGGCGGTGGCTGCTGGAGATGAGTGAATGGAAGCACATAGACGGGACCGCTTGCATATCGTGAAGGATATATATTTCAGGACCATGTGTATAACCCATACTACCACTCTGGCACGACACGGAGGTGGCCGCTCAGGAGGAGCTTTGTGATGATGCAGACCTGGCTGTATGATCGGACTGGCGTGGCTCGCGAAGGAGTGTCGCGCTGCATTGAGGCGCTTGCAGCAGCTGCTCAGCAGTAGGCAGACTTCGAGTCAAACTCAGAGTCATACTCAGTACATCGGGAGAGTCTATGGTAATCATACACAACAGTATGTACACACAAGCCATGACCCCCCCCCCCCACTGATGTGTGGATTGCCCTACGCGCTTGCCCGATGTGTACATTGCACCATGAGAAGATCAAAATACATGGTCACGGATGATGTAGGAAGTGCTACTTCTGGTCGAAACCTGCCCACAGGCGCAAGCGCCAACCGCAAGCCTCTCGATTTACGCACGACACCGTGGCACGTCACACCCTTGCCGCGCGTGCAGGCGCCCACGCACGGAAGCGGCGCGCTGCTGCTCTTGGCGCGCGCATTCGCGCGGGCCGGCGCGAGCACTGACGCAGGTGAGGCAGCGCTCGATGATTGCGCCATTTCTCCTTCTCACAACGTGCACATCCCGCTCTCGCGCTGTGTTGCGCGGTGCCCAGCGCTCTTTCGTGCTCAACTTCCAATGCGGTGTGCAGCGGTGCTCAATTCTCCTGCCTGTGCTGAGCATCCGATGCGATCAGCAGTGCTCAGCGCTCTATCGTGCCTTCCGCCAGCGTGCGCGCGGCCTTACGGCGGAGCGCCGCGTGTGCCAGCCAACCCCCTGGTGACGCACGTGTACTCGAAGTGACCCCGAGCCCTAACGCTAACCTCAGCTAGCGCGTCGCCAAGGCCAACACGCCGCCTCTCCGCCAGCAGTCGGCGGTGACGCGTGGGGCCGCGCGCAGGGACTCCCACGGCAGGCCCGTGTGCTCTGTGTCCCGATGCGCGCGTCTCCGGTGCACTCTTGCGCATGAATTCATCACCAGCCATGCGCACAAGCCAAGGGGTTGCGCTTTTCGTGCTCGGTCCAACTTCGCCCGCTTCTCGTTGCCCGCGCCCCTCGCGCTGACTGCTCCCCGGTGTCCAGCCCTCTCGCACACGCCGCCGCTGCTGCTGCACTGCAGCGCGCTACTACGCCGCTGCTGTGTCCGCGCCCGCGCGCACCTGGCGCTGACGAGCACGCACGGCAGGCACCGCCCATGACCCTGGTGTGGCAGCAGTTCTCACATCCCCCCGTTTTGACGGTGTCCCGACATCCAGCTGGCTCACCCGTGCCGCTGCTACTGCTGCTGCTGCTGCTGCTGCTGCTGCCACGTGCGGGCGGGCGCCCGGCGCAGGCGCAGCGCCGGCGCGGCGGCTCACGCGCCTGGCGTGGGCGCTGTGCTGCGCGGACATGGCGCTGGGGCAGTGGCACCAGGCCAGGTCAGTGCTCGGCCGTCGCCGCCTGCAGCACTCGCGTTTGCCACGTCCGCGCCCCGAGTGCCCAGGCGGTTCTCCTCTGCGCCGCTGCTATTCTGCTGCGGGCGCGTGAACAGGCGTCCACGCACATGCTGCGGGGAGCTGAGCCAGACATCACGTTTGGGATTAGCGCTCGCTGCTTGACCGCAGACCCTTTGCGCCGCCGCTGCCGCTGCTGCTGCTGCTGCTGCCGCCACCGCTGCTGTTGCTGCTGCAGACGCGTTGTGGCGCTGCTCGACGGCGTCGCTTCCGAGAGCTCCCCGCGTGCCGCGCTGGCGGCGCTGGTGAGTGTACGCACCCCCTCCAACGCCGCATGCTGCTCCTTCAGGCTAGGGTTAGGGTCCCGGCGCCGGCGGCGCTGGCGAGCGCTGCTGCAGAGGGCCCTGCGCGCGCTCCATTGGAGAGTGCTGGGCGCCACTGCGGAATCGTCGCGTCACTGCGGCTGGCGTTGCTGCTGGCGCGGGCTTGCAGTACGGCCGTCCGCTGAATGAGGTTGCGCTGCATGAGGGCGCTGCTAGCGCGCGTCTTCCACGCACATCAGGGCTTGGGGTTGGGGTAGGGTTTAGGGAGTTGGGTTAGGCGCGCCGCTCCCCCTGAGCGCTGTCCCAGCAGCGCTGGCGAGCGTGGTTCATGTGTCAACGAAACACGGCACACAGTCGGTGAGCATTGCTGGCGGCGGAGCTAGTCAGTGGGGGTTACAAGAAGGGACGAGCTGGAACGCAGTCAGGGTGAAGCACCGCATCGCACGCAAGCACCCCTCTCCTGAGTCGGGCGACGCTACCACGCCACAGCGGCGGTCCGATGCTCGCCAAGGACTGGCGCAGGCCGGTGCCGCGAAGGGTCCGCAATACGAGCAGGGCGCCTGCCTTGCTGCCGCGAGATTAGGGGTGCTGTGACGAGCTGTCGCACGTGCGCGCAGCGACCGGCAGAGTGCGTCACGCGTTGTGCACGGCGCGTGGAGGTGGACCGATGCCTGAGCAGAAGTTTGTTTCTGCACACTCTCTGATGCATGTCTGCCGAGTAGCTGCTCTGCCGGCGACTTTCGGTCGCCTAATCACTTGAAGTTGACGGTGTGCAGGGGGCTGCGGCCTGTGCCACCAACTCTTTTGTCACGTCACTGCACCGCCGGTGCTGACGCGCGTGGCATCATCGCCGCCCCCTGCCCACTTCTGCCCTTCTGTAACTGCCGTTTCTTGTAACTGTCACAGGCCAGCGGCGCGGGGAGTGCTGCCACTCGCAACGCGCGCGCGCAGGACGCGGCCGTCATTAAGATGCTGCACGCGCTCTGCCTGCTAGGTAAAGAGGCTGCCGAAATGCTTGTGTTTACTCAGCATGCGCTGCAGAGCATGCTTGTGTCACCGCCATGAGCGACGTGAGGCGCCGCTCGTCGCCTTCGCTGATGCACTGGTCCGCGGCGTGATGCCACCATCTGGTCAAGTGTAGAATGGCAGGCGCCACGTGTTTGCGGTGTGTGCGAGCTTAGCGCTCGGCGCATGACGCAGCGCTGTCCAGTGCGCCGCACTGCTCACGTGGCCTCACTGCCCCCCCCCCGCCCCAATGGACTTTTGTGATACGCATCAGATCCTCAACGTTCTGCACAGGAACACTGCGGCGCCCGGTGTGCCTGTGCTATCCTATGCCCCCCCCCCCCCCCCCCCCCTCCCAGCCTGCACGTCTCACTTGCTGCTTCCCTGGCACGAACAGCGCTCTGCGCTCGAACGCGACTTGCGCAGCCCGTCTGGCCGCCCTGCATGCGCGCACGGCATGAGCGTTGCTTGCATCGCGCATGAGCGTTGCTTGCATTCCGCACCCGCATGCAGTCGCTCAGTGCATCTGGCACGTGGAATGTAGCGTCGCACCACGCCAAACCCTCTCACTTGGCTGCACCAACCGTCGTGCATGCCGCAGAGGAGGGCTCCCCGGTCGCGCCCTCCGCTTCCCAGGACATGGACGGCTCTGTGCTGAAACGCGCCTTGCGCACACACACCCCCGCGCGCCCCCCCCCCCCCCCAATGCATACCCCACGCACCCTCGCTGCACCTGCACGCAGAGGCTCAGAGCACCGCATCAGCGCACCCGACGCGCGCGTTCCAGTCTCGCGCTGCGCCGCACCCGCTCTAACCCTTACCCTAAACTCCGACGCATTGACCGCCCCGCGCGCCCGCCGCAGAGGAGGGCTCTCCAGATGCCCTCTCCGCTGTGGCGGAGTGCGTGCAGCTGGATCCCGCCCTGGCGCCGGCGCGCGCTTGCCTGGCGCAGCTCAAGCTCGCTGCTGCTGGCCACGGCGGCGGCGGCGGCCGCGGGGGTGGCGAGGCACCACAGGTTGGTTCCTGAGCTGTGTGTGTGTTTTCTGTCAGGCGTCGGCACCTGCCGTGCCCTGCGCACCTTTCAATGACCCGCTGCTTCTGCTTCGTCCAGAACTGTATCGGAACGGTAGCTCACATGGTCCCCGTCACACGGCGGGGCAGCCGTTCCTGCAGCACATGGCTCATCCGGCGGTCCGGCCTGCGCGGGGTCAGGTCTGGAGTCTAACCCTAACCCTAGGGCTGGGGGGGTCGGGGTGCGGAGCTCTCTTGTGCCTGTCATCATCAGGCGGCCACTTACATGAACCTCGACCAATTTATGCCACGCTCACGCACGTGCTGCCTGCTGCGCACTCCGTCCGCATGCAATGCGCGAGGTCGCCGCGCTGCGATCATCAGGCAGCCGCCGCGCCATCATCTCCCCCCTCCCCCCCCCCCCCCCCCCCTCAAACACACACGCACACAGGCACCACGCGCTTGCACAAACCCTGACCGCGCCGTGCCGCGCTCACACGCGCGCTACCTCCCGTGCACTCCAATCGCAGGCGGTGCGCGAGGTCGCCGCAGCAGCGGGCGCGGCGGCGGCGCAGGGCTGCGCGCAGGCGCTGGTGGCCGGCGGCTGCGCGGCGCTGCGCTGCGGGCGCCACGGGGACGCCGCGACGCTGTTCAGGTGCGGTGTGGTCGGAGTTTTGCGTGCGTGGCTGACTCTGTGTGTTGCTCGGGCACAGGCAGCAGTGCTCAACATGATACGAGGTTGTTGAAGTCGTGCGCTGGCGGCCGGTGGCTGCGCAGCGCTGCGCTGCGGGCGCCACGGGGGCGCCGCGACGCTCTTCAGGTGCAGTGAAGTTGGACGTTGTCGGCTCTGCGAATCGCTTATGCACAGGGCAGCAGTGCGGTGCGGTCGGGGCGTCACGCGCATGGCTGACTCTGCGTGTTGCCCGTGCGCAGGCCACATGTGATTGAGGTTGTTGAAGTCGTACGGAGAATGTGCCGATGCTGAGGGTGCAGCGGGCATGCGCGCAGCGCGTCGCTTTCGGCAGTTGAGCACTCAGCTGCCGCAGAGCGCTGCCATATGCTCCGTCGCACGCTCACCCGCTGGCGTGCCCCGCTGGCATAGACCGATGTCACTCGCGTGACGTAAACGCACGACCCAAGCGCGTTCCGCCCCTTCAGAGAGGATGTCTCTAGCAGGGTCAGCGAGCAGGGCTACTTCAACTCTGCTTGGCCGGCGCGAGCTCTGAAGGCGGACTGCCAGCTTTCAACCTGATTCCACCGCCGCTTTGGTCGGCACGAGGCTCTGAAAGCGGACTGACAGTTTCACCCCGCTGTAACCGCTGCCGCAGGCGCGCGCAGTCCGTGCAGCCGTCGTGCGCGGCGGAGGCGGCGTTCGGCGGCGCGTGCGTCGCCTGGAGCGCCGGCGACAGGGAACGCGCGAGGAACGCTCTGGTTGCGCTCGCCGCGGAGATGGAGGGGGGGGAGTTAGGGGGACGGCGCGGGGCGCGCACGAACGAGGAGGTGCGTCAAGTGTAGGGTTGCATGAAACGTTTTTTGCACGGAACGTTTTTGGCCACGTAAATGTTTAGGGGGACGGCGTGGGGCGCGCGTGAACGCGGAGGTGTGCGTGTGTGTGCCGCAACGTCGAGTCACGGCGCCCTCTGGCTGTTGCGGTTTCACAGTGCAGCTGCAGAGGGGGGGGGGCGGTGCGCGCGGTCAGCGATGCGCGCGCAGCGTGTCAGCAGCGCTCAGCATGCGGCTGCACGCACGCGCGCCACTGGTGCAGCGACGGTGCACGTTTCGCCAAGGATACGTGTGTGCGATGGTCATGGCAAACTCCATGTACCTGAGATTTGGGGTCAGCCTCAGGGTCGGGCTTGGTAAACCTCAGCCCTCACCCTGAGGCGCTCGCTGTGATGTCATGTCCAGCATTGGCGCTCACTCTGCCGCTGGGCCCGGGCAGTCGCAGCCGCGGTTTGCAAGCAGCAGCAGCAGCAGCGCTCAGCGCCAGCGCGCGCTCCAGCGCGTCTCTCTACAACGGACGACGTCTTTCAAAGTGTGTATGCATGATGCGTATGCTGTGTGCGGCGCAGCGCCGCTCTACTAGCATCCATGGCAGCGATGGTCTAAGAGTGCGCTGGATCACCGCTACGTCGGCCCTCCTAATGCTGTGCGGAGCATCGCCACCGTCCGTCCCCCCCCCCCCCCCCCCCCCCCCCCGGCACGGTCACGCCAGTGCCGTGTCTGCATATGCTCAGCGTCACCACCTTCCGCCCCCCAGTCCCCCCCCACAAAAGCTCATGTTGGCGCCGCCTGCAGCCGCCGCCCCCGCGCCGCCGCTCCCGACGCGGCGCAGGCAGCGACAGCCTCGGCGTCGGCGCCGTTGGCAACGGCGCGCGCACATGCGCGGGGGCGGCGAAGAAGAAGAAAGGGCCCCTTTGAGATGGCGATTGTGCATACATAGCAGTCAGCAGTTGGCATGTGCGTCGTTATGCGATGCGCTTGATCGACAGTATGCGCGCATGCCCTGCGTACATGCCATGGCAGCACCGCCGCCGCCCTGGCTCGTTGCTGGCGCCTACCACTCTCACACGTCGTTGCCTGGAATTCTTGTTGTCGGTCGCAGCAGCGGTACGTACGCCTCAGGCTGCGGCCCTCCGCAGGCGGCGGCACCGGCGGCGCGCGCTGCAGCAGCGGCGCTGACGGCAGCAGCAGCGGCAGCGGCGCCGCTGAGCCCGACGGCGGCAGCGGCTCCGCGCACCTCTGTGGCAGCGCTCAGCTTCCGGCGGTGCCGCTGGAACGCATCGCGTGGCTCGCCGCGCGCGCGAGCATGGAGCTGCGCGACTGGCCGGTACGTGTGCGACGCCCCAGTTGAAGTATGTGTAACTGCCTCTTGAAGTACGTGGTTTTGCAGCAGCGGCGTGCGTGTGAGAGTGGTGCGTGCAGCAGCGCGTGTGTACATGCCCCGTACTCGTACCTATCACACACACAGTATGCATGTGGCAGATCGCTTGGCTGGCGGGGGGGGGGGGGGGGGGGAGCACGGGCCAAAACGCACCGACTCATCATTGTGCCCCGTGTGCACAGTGCCTCGTGCAGCAGGATCGGGTTTTGAAGTTACGGTCCTCGACATGCATGGTGAAGGATGTATGGCCCTGAGCCACAGACATGGAGACACGGCACGCTTTTTGATGCTGTGCGACGACAAAAACGTCAGCATGATGTTGTTCGCTGCCGCCACGCGCGCTCGCAGTACGCGCAGCTGATGCTGGAGGCGCTGGGCCGCTGCAGCGGCGGCGGCGGCGGCGGCGGCGGCGACGGCGGCGGCGCTCTGGGTGAAGGCGGCAGCAGCGGCGGCGGCAGCGGCGCGCCGCAGCAGACTTGCTACTTTGAACGGCAGCAGGGGCCGTCAGCGGCGGAGGTGCGTCGTTCATTGCAGTCTGCAAACCTCAACAAGCGTGTGTCACAGAGCTGAGCCATGACAGGAGGCACGCATGCACACAACGGGGCGTCATCACTGATATGAATCACTTCTGTGATTTTTACCTGTTACCCTGTTCGAACTCGAGAGGAAGCTACCTTTGAGGCGCATCGGCTGCTGCCGACTCCTCTAACAGTTGCGCCGAGGCCGCCCATTCCACCTCAAGAAGTCGCCAAGGTGCGAGCGCGCGCGTCGCGCTGCTGCGCGCAGGCGGAGAGGGCGTACGCGTACGTGCTGCTGCAGCGCGGCCTGCCGCGGGACGCGCTGCGCGTGACCACCGCAGCGCTCCGTCGCGATCATGCGCCGCCGCCGCCAGCAGCACCGCCACATGGCCCCATGCCTGGCAACACGGGGACTGTCGGCACTGACGGCGGCGGCGGCAGCGGTGGCGGTGGCGATGGCGGTGGCAGTGAAGGCGGCGGCAGCGGCGGCGGCGGCGGCGGCAGCGGCGACGATCCGGCGATGCTGCTGTTCAAGGCGGACGCGCTTGTGGGCCTGGGCGAGGCGCCGTACAAAGTGCTGGCGTGTACAAAGAGGGGTAAGTGTGTAGTGGCAAGCAAGTACATGGTGGCAGGACGGGCGTTGCTATGCTGGGCGCGCAGTAAGCGCCACGGTCGCGTGCGGCACCGCCACCTGCTGCCGCGTGACGGCGCAGCGGCGCGGCGTAACCCTGGTGCTAGGGTTTAACCCTACCCCTGATGCTTGCGGCGTACACGCCGAGTAGCGCAGCAGCGCGTGTTTTCTGCCCCAGCAACCGGAGAGCACTCCGTTTCCCGCATCAGTCACCACAGGTCCTTTGCATGCTGCGCAGGGATCGCATGTCAGGCGCTAGCGTTGAATCGCAGCCGCTGCTGCGCTGCCACCTGCGTCGGCCGCGGAGCTAGATTCGCACCGAAAGGCCGAGAGGCCCTCTCCTGTGCACCATCTCACTCACACCGGCGGCGGTGCCTCCGGCAGTTTGGCAGGGCTCTAGGTTGTTGCCTCTGACCACACGTGCTCTGCTGTGGGGATGGATGCGCGCACCCAAAGGCCGGCCCTCTCCTGTGCACCATCTCACTCACACCGGCGGCGCTGCCTCCGGCACCTTCGCAAAAGTCGACCGGGCGTGCTCTGCCATCTTTCCGCGCTGGCCGATGCCCAGTTGATCGCTGACACAAAGCCGGTGCTTCGCTGCGCGCAGCCCTGGCCGTGCTGCAGCGGCGCCGCGTCAGCGTGCCAGGCGGCGCGCCCGCGGCGGCGGCGGCGGCGGCGCGCGGCGGCGGCGCAGGCGGGCTGGCGCCGCCGCCCCCTCGCAAGCGCGCGCGGGTGGGCGGCGCGCACGGCGGGGGCGCGGAGGGTGACGATATGTCGGCTGCACAGGTGTGTGGCGCTTTGCTTCGGGAAAATACGATTTGTATACATTTGGAAGTCGCCAGTAATGAACGAGCTGGTTGATTGTTGCGGGGACACGTAGCGGCAACGCAGCAGGGCTGGCGCCCCCCCCCCCCCTCGCAAGCGCGCGTAGGTAGGCGACGCTCACGCCGGGGGCGCAGAAGATGATGACATGTCGGCAAGTCCGTTGCGGGCGCTGGCACGTGGCTGCAGGGGCAGCGCTGAACATGGGGCGCTGCGCGCCCGTGCGCTTGAAGTTGCCACCCGTCGGCAACTGCGACACGCGTTGCCGCAGCTCCCCCGCGGCGCACGCCGCTGTCACTTGTGCACTTTTGCAGTCTGTAGACCATGTCCCTTGCGGTGAGAGGTAGGGGTGGTTGTGGCAGCGGCAGTTCGAGCTTCACGCCTCGTTCCCCCAGCGCAACAGCCGTTGCCCAGCGCAACAGCGGCAAACGGCAAAGGTTCGCGCATGGCTGTTGCTGGTTGTCCAATCACGCCACGATGTTCACCTTCATGCTTCAAGTATTGCGCAGCGCGAGGGACAGCAACGCCACGATCTTCACCTCCATACTTCAAGTATTGCGCAATGCGAGGGACAGCAACGCCACAGTTGCACTCGCCTCTCACCCCCCTGCGCAGCGCCGCGCCCGCTGCATGGCGCACAACAACGTGGCGCTGGCGCTCGTGCTCGCCGCGGCCGCCGCCGCGCGCGGCGGCGGCAGCGGCGGCGGCAGCAGCGGCGGCGGCGGTGCCACCGGCGGCGCCAGCGGCGGCGATAGCAGCGGCGGCTGCGGCGGCGCAGCGCTGCTGCCAGCGGCCTGCGGCCACCTGCGCGCCGCGCTCGCCTTCGAGCCCGCCGCCGTCGCACCGGCGTTCAACCTGGCGCTGCTGCTGTGGCGCGGCGGGCGGCGCGAGGCGGCGTGCCGCGCGTGGCTGCGCGCGCGCGCGTTCGGCGAAGGTGCGTGCTCGCATTCTCACCGTCATTGCCCCAAGATGAGAAAGACGTTGGAAGCGGAAGACTTTGCGATGACGATTTTGGATTCAGGCTAATTCTTCTGATACAACACTTCCAATGTGTACTCCCAAAGTAGTGCGCTCAGGAAGTAGGCCCATCTCCTCTTGAAGTACATGCAATGTGCATGTTTCCGTGCACGCTTTGCGCTGCGCGCACTGCCCCCCACATGCCCATTCGCAGCGCAGCGCTGCGCCACAGGCGCATTTCAACCGTCCAATCGTTCATGATCGCGGCACTTCCGACTGCACCGAGGCGTACGTGCGCTGCCGCTGCACTGATCAGACTCTTCCCAACATACAGCCAGTTGCCGCGCATGCACCCTACCCCTCACACCATCTCTTGGAGTCTGGCGCTGGGCAGGCACACGATGCCGCGGAGGCGGCGGCGGCGGCGCGCGGCGCGGCGCAGCGCTGCAGCCGCGCGCGGCGCAGCAGCGCGCAGCTGGAGGCAGCATATGTGCACTCAGACGCATGCGCACTTGGTCCGTGCCCTTGCGCTGTCGCATCGCTCAGCCAATGAGCAGCCAAAGCAGCAACGCTCAGCGCTGAGCACACGAGCAGCATCGCCCTGACTCTCGTATGTCTATTGCGCGTGCGCTCTCGCACAGAGTCCGACGTGGACGTGTACGCGGCGCGGCTGCGCGAGGCGCGGCAGTGCAAGGCCGCCGCCGCCGCCGCTGCTGCCGCCGCCGCCGCCGCCGCTGCTGCTGCGCGGAGAGCGCAGGGGGGATGCGGTCTGGAGGTGCCGCCGGCGCAGCTCTACGCACTTGACGTCATGGTGCTCACGCACTGGCTGAACAGGGGCAGTGGCGGCGGCGGCGGCGGCGTTGGTGGCAGTGGTGATGGTGGTGGTGGCGGCGGCGGCATGAGTGATGCAGTCCAGGTTATAGAATAGCAGCAGCCATCGTCCGGATGTAGCCGATGACGAGCGTATTTGTGCAGATTGGTCGCGGCAGCGGCTGATGCATGGGTGTTGCGTGTGTGTCGCCAGTCGGTTTCCATGTGTCATGGAAGGCCCCCCCAGGCAGGCGGGGCGAGAATGGGTGTGCATGGTGGGGCAAGTCGGCACTGTGAAAGCTTGCCATGGCAACGCCGTGTGTCTCTGCAAGCAGCACTATGTGTTGAAAATGCACAAATCGAATGGCGTGTGGTCGCATGTGATGCTGACAGCAATTGCGTCCGTGCATGCTTTTTGCCCAGTGACGGTTGCCACACTTGCCGCTTGCTGCTCCCATGCTCATCGGCCATTACTGTGGTACTTCCATCAGAAATACAGCCAGTTGTGAGCAGGCGAAAACCGTGCTTTACATTGCAAGAAGCAGTTTTCAAGACACACACTTGCATTCAATTCGTGAGCTGGGCCACCTTGCTCAGTCAGGACTGAACCTGGAGAACTAGCATACGCCAGGCGACCATTTTTTGAACAATCCAAACGCTATGTACAGTTTTTAGGGCCTCACCTTGCATGAGCGTGGCCGCTGTCACTCTCAGTAATTCCACTTGGGTCAACAGGAGCACATGATGTCACACAAAAACACCGCAGCAAGCTATCTTGGGCAACTGCAATGCAATGCAGACGTTATTAATGTAGCAGCGCTCAACACCAGCATGCATCTCAGCAGTGCAGGACTACACACACACACACACACACTGAAATGGTAACTTGTATGCAAAAAGACACACTGCACTCGCAGAGGCACAGCAGCAGCAGCAGGTGAGGACACAGCAGACACGCATAACAACATGTTTGTGCTGAGAAAATTTGTCGCTAACACGTCCATTAAAATGGCTGCGGGTCGGCGGCTGACATTCATGTACACAAGGGGGCGCACGGAAAATAAAATGATTGTTTTGGGGGGGGGGGGGGGGGGGGGCTGGGGGGGGGGGAGGGGGACGCTCTTGCATCCGCCCGCAACGCACACCGGGTACACTAGACAGACCGCCGCCAGACAAACGGATTTGCTCCCATGTGAACATAGCCCCTACGGATACGAAGGCTATAACCTGAGCCAGCTTGAGAGTAATCATTTTCAATGCACCCATAACTTCAACTTCTGCGGTAGCGAAACCTGCAAACCCCCACCCCCCCCCCGCTCCCCCGGCGGTCCGCGCGCGCGCGCGGTCCTCTCACACTAACAACAAGTCTCTCCCCGCCAAATGCAAGGGAAGGAAGGGGGGGGGGGGGAGGTGGGGGGGAAGGGGGGGGGGGGGGGATGCCGCAGCGCAGACGGGGTCTCTTCACTCTCAGCTGTGTACGAAAACCAGTGCGCCGTGGCGGCGTGCCCAAAGGCAGCGTGCCGCACCGCTCTACCCCCGCCAGAGTACCCCCCGTCCTGGCCAATCGCGTGCGCCGCCGCCGCCGCGGCAGCAGCCGCGCCGCCTGCTTACCCGCAGGACAGCGCTAGGCACCGCCGCCGGTGCAGCCGCGGCGCTGACGCGCGCCGTGCGCGCATGTAGTGCCGCCGCCGCCGCTGGCGCAGGCTGCTGCTGCCTGCGGCGGCCGCGGCAGCGCCGCGCAGCACGGCTCAGTGGAACGCGGCCAGCGCGGCGGCAGCGGCGCCGATGCCGCCGAGGTTGCTGCGGTCCGAGCCGTCGCTGGAGCTGTCGGTGCGCACTTCCTTCTGGCCGGCGGCGCTGCCGAGCGCCCACGCGTCGGCCGTCGTCGCCGCCTCCGAGTCGTAGTCCTCCGCGGCGACGGTGGCGGACGGCGCGGCCTTCGCCCAGAGCTCCGGCGACAGCGGCGGGAACGTGTTCATGGGCGTCGTGGGCAGCTCCTGCAGCGCGGGGACGTTCGAGTTGGTGCACTTGACGGCGGAGCGCGCCTCGCGGCGCGCGCGGCGCCAGCCGTAGATGACCATGCGCGGCGGGCCCGAGATCATGACCCACAGGAAGATCGTCCAGAGGATGGAGAAGTAGAGGAGGTCCGGCTTGAAGCCGGACGTCCAGAACTGCTTGAAGACGCCCTGGTCGGCAATGATCTCGAGCACGGCCTTGGCCATCGCGCAGCCGCTGAGGAGGTAGACGAACATGTGCGGAGCGGCGTGGTAGAGGTTGGCCTTGAGGTCGAAGGAGACGTCCTTGCTCGTGACGGCGAAGCCCATCTCGACGCCGCAGAAGCCGATGAGGATCGCGCGGATGAGCGTCATGAAGACGGTGAAGTTGTCCTGCAGCGCGCGCAGGTAGTCGCGCCAGCACAGGCGCCACCCCGCCAGGTACTGCATGACCATCATGAGCCCGACGGACGTGCCGCCGATGTACAGGTACTGCGTGAAGGACGTCGGGCCGAAGGAGATGGCGGCGCCGGCGAGGATCGTGCTGTACATGATGAGGCCCATCGCGCACACGGGGATGATGTAGACGATGCCGACGGTCGACCAGAAGTAGAGCCAGCGCGCGCGCAGGTGCAGGCCCTTGGTGAAGAGCGGGTTGCCCGCGCGCACGATCTGGATGGCGCCGACCGCCCAGCGCAGGCGCTGGACCTGCGTGAGGAGGGTAGGTACGGGTAGTTAGTGAGTAGGGTAGGTAGGGTATGGTTAGTGAGTAGGGTAGGTAGGTATGGGTAGGAGCGTCAGCGCTGAGCGTGTGCATGATGGGGGGGGGGGGGGGGGGTGAGTAGGGGTAGGTAGGGTATGGTTAGTGAGTAGGGTAGGTTAGGTGTGGGTAGTGACACGCCATCACTCAGCGTGTGCGGTGATGAGAGAGGGGGGGGGGGGGGGGGGGGGCAGAGGTGAGGTGTGCAGTTAGAGTGCTGCAGCGGCGGGGAGCTGCTGTGTCCTAACCCTAGCATCATCCTACGGGGAGAACTTTACATGGCAAGGTGTTGGGCGGTACCACAAGCACTAGGCGCAGTGTTTCTGCTCAACTAACAGCAGTACATGGTGCGGTGACAGATCGTCACCACCAACTACCTAGCATGCTGCAATGTGACAGGTGACCATCGTCACAGCGATGGGACTGCGCAGGCACACGAGTGCCGCTGCATGTGCGTGCGCTGCAACTGGCAATGACTACACAGCAATCTACACAATGGGGCAGCTTGGACGAGAGCAGAGGCAGTGCCAAACAACGCTGCGCATGTGGAGCTGCGCTCAATACGCTGCGTGCATGGCATTGAGGCTAGAGGTCAAGAGGCCCACTCAAGCCTGCGGCGAAGGCGGAAATGCCGCATTGTACTTCAAGTTCAACTTCAAGCACATTGAAGTACAGTTCGCGGTGACTCACCATGAAGGCATTGAGCTCCTTGGGCGAGACGCCGCGCGTCATGCGCTGCAGGAAGTACTTGCACGTGTAGCCGTGCGCGCACAGGTTGAGCGACGTCTTGAAGTCCTCCGTGATGGACCCCACGGAGAACCCCCCGACCTTCTCCAGCGCGTGGCGGTTGAAGGTGACGCCGGTGCCGCAGCACGGCGTGCAGCCCGCGCCGTCCCACCCCGACAGCTGGCACTCGTAGAAGAAGGCGTACGACTGGCCGAGGAGGTCCTTGCTGTCCAGGTTGTAGAACGCCTGGGCGGTTACGCGGAGCGAAACGGCAAGGCGTCAGGTATGTGTGGGGGGCGCGCAGGGTAGTGGGGCTGCTGTGCAACTGTGGTTAAGTCAGGTTTAAACGCTTGCATCTTCGGGACGCGGAAGCATCAGGCTGAGCACTGGTGTTGGTACTGTGTGTGTTGAACAGTTTGTTAACACGGTTGCAGGAATGTCAACTCAAGGGACACAATCGATAACCATGTGGCAAAGCGCAGATGCGATATGTAACAGTGCGCAACCTGCCCAGCCTGCATTGCATCTTCACCGCACCGTCAACCTCATGCTGTCACCGCTGCTGCGCCTGGCGCATCGCAGTCAAGCCAAGGCTGTGCGCCAACAGCAACACTACACTGAAACTGCATCTGTCCGTAGCTCAGCAGACGCAAAACTGCCTGAGAACCTTCAACTTCAAACTCAACCTTACGGCACGCGGACGACAATAACGCACCTGCGGCGTCTGCAGCAGCCCCACAGTGTTGTCGAACTCAGCGCGCCGGCGCCCGCCCTCAATGTTGATGTCGCGGCGCGGCTTGGTGAAGAAGAACGGCGCGACGGTGCGCGCCATGCACGGCTCCGGCAGCATGTCGCAGTCCAGGATGATGATGAGCTGGCCGTTGGAGCCCTCGTTGAGGATGATGTTGTTGAGGTTGCCGGCCTTGGCGTGGTGGGGGACGCCGGGGGTCTTGATGCGCGCGACGTAGCGCGTCGTCATCTTGCCACGGTACGCCTGCGAGGTTAGCTCCACCATCTCCTTCATGTCGTCCGACTGGTGCGGGCGGGAGAAGGGGGGGGGGGGGGGGGGCAGCAGGCGCGTTCCATTGCCAACAGAAGCAGCGGTGAGCTCAAGTTGTGGGCGCGCGCGAGGGGGGGGGCGTCAGGCAACGGGTAGGCTCGTTGCGGCAGCGAGCAATCATATCGTACAGAGCCGGCATCACGCGTGCGACGGCAGATTGCGCAAGCCTGATCCGTAGGTGCGTGCCATGTTGTGCATGTGGAAGACTTGATTGAGCGGCAAGCCAAGAAAGAGGCGAGAGCGCGCGCGCTGAGATTGCAAGCCACGGCTAGTGGCACGGGGGGGGCGTCACCTGTAGTTCGCACAGTGTAGTTGTAGCTGCGTGCAAAAAAATATCAACTGCGCAGAGGCAACAGGCACGCGTACGGTCCTACGCGCAGCTGGTATGTATTTAATTTACAGGTAAAATGGTAAACTGCCATGGCAAATTGCAACAATGCTGTGTGTACTGCAAAGCTGAAAAAAAAAAAAATCCGTGCCGCCGGCGCGCTGCGCGGCAACTGCCGCCGACGCTAACACCACCGGCGCACAAGGCAATTACATAAGCACGCACCTTGCCGTCGTCGCACACCCAGATGGTGATCTTGTTGGCAGGATAGTCCATGTCGTAGCACGCCTTAAGGGTCATCTCCACGATCTCTGTGGGCTCACTGTAGCACGGGATCATGAAGTCGATGGTGGGGAGATCCTCGTCGGTGAGGCCCAGCTGCGCCTGGGTGATGCGCTTGCGGAACTTGAGGTTCCACATCCACACCCAGTGGGTCATGCCGAACAGGAAGCAGGCTGCCTCCGAGACGATGAAGGTCCACGCGCACGCGTCCTGCCACCACACCCCGCTGCGGGGGTAGTTGTACATGCGCCAATAGATGAAGAAGAAGATGAGGGCGCCGAGGGGCAGCATGAGGACGCGCATCACGTAGGTATACCACGGCGTGACGAAGTCCTCGTCCTCCGTGGAACCCCACGCAGCCACCTCCTCGGCGGCAGCGTCGACGATGGGTATTTGCTCCTGCATGGCGCTGCGAGCCCGCTGCAGATGTGCCGAGACATACGCGCTAGGCTGCCGAGACTGCATGCGGCGGACGGGGATGGGGGAGGTGAGGGTGAAGAAGACCTCGTTGACGGGCTTGTTGAGGCGGTCAGCGTCGAAGGCATCGCGCCCCTCCGCCTGCAGCACCTCCGCGCTGCTGGCCTCGCTGCCGGGCGACCGCGGGATCTCCCCATTCGCCACCCAGTCGTCGAAGCCCCGTGTGCCGTGCGAGTCGTGGATCATGTCCACAAGGCATCGCTTGAGCTCGTCATGCATGTCGAATGCGGCGCCCCGCCCGGGCATCCGCGGAGACCTGTCGTTGAGCCAGGCCGCTACCTGCGTCATGGAGACGTTGGTTTCGTCAAGGAATGACTCCAAGCCCTGGCGCAACTCCCTGTCTGCTCCAGGTCGCAATGTGGCGGCCCACTGGTCGAATTGTGCCCTCGCAGCGCTCTCCTCGCGGGTATGCCGCGTCTCCGCTGCTGCCGGCACGGCTGCAACGGGAGCCGCTGCTGATGCTGCTGCTGCTGCCGCTGCTGGCGCTGCATCGCCCTCCTGCACCTGGCCAAGGCGAGATTTGGAGGGGGAGGCGAAAAAGCGATGCACCCGGTTGGAGTGGGGGGTGGTGTTGGTCTTGAATATGCCGTCGCCTCCCGCAGCCCCACGGCCCGCCAGGTCCCCGCCAGCCACGCTGCTGCTCGTGGTGGACTCCGCGAAGGAGGAGCCTCCCACCGAGGAGAAGTTGCTGAGGGCGTTGGCTGACCTTTGTGGGTCGAACGACTCGCCTCCCACAGTGCTGCGGGACTCCATCATGAGCAGAGCCTCCGCATGCCGCCGTGCTTCTGGGTCCAGGCTCTGGTGAGCCCCGGCTTGTTGCATGGCTGGCGCAACGGATTGGCCTCTCAGGCCCTCTCCTACGCTGCTACGCTACCGTCCTCTCGTGGTGCCTCGGAGCCGCCAGCTGCGTGCGTCGCTGAGATAGTGAGGGGCCGAAGCACACTGGATGCAGCTGCGCTGTAGCTCCCACTCTGCCTGTGCGCTTGCCTCTGCCGTTCGCCCCCTGCTCTACAAGGTCAGATTTGACTATGTATGATGATGGCTTTGGCTATTTGCCCTAACTGCTTCGCTGAGATTCTTCAAACAAAAGCACCCTGTCCCGGCAGGTTACGGCTCGCGGGGACGCGCCATGCCAAGCAACCAATCAGAGGCTGTATTTTGTCTCGGGGGTACTCAAAACCTCCGGCTTTTTTAGCGCTGCGACGACGCGGGCAGTCGCACCAGGAGTGCAATAAACCCAGGGCAAATAGTTGCAGCATCCCGCCTGGCAGTCGACGTCGCATCATAGTTATTGATTTCCTTCGGTGCCACAGGCGTGCGATACACCGCGCGACGAGGATGGTGTTTTCCTTCCCGTGACGGTGCGAGGGCGAAATCAAATTCACCGCCTTCGTGCGCGTCGCGCGATGACTTCGTGCGCGTCGCGCGATGACGATTGCATGCGTGGCTAAGCGGCACACACAACCATCAAACTAGATGGATCCTCAGGCATCTTGAGAGTGTCTGCGCGCTTTTGCATAATTGTTGAACGTGCTGCGCAGCACAGCGGTTGCTGCTGCGGGGCAGCGTGTGTGAGTGCGCCCAGAGGGATCTACACCTTCTCGGTGAATGGACATTGGTTCTACACATGCTTGAGAAACAGGCTATCGCGCCTCCATTCTTCTCTTTAGTCTGTGCTTCCATGCACAGGCAATACGTTCTGCGGTCAACAACACAGGCTCACTCAGGTAGGTGTGCACTTGACTAAAGGAGCTGATGGTGAGGTCACATGCACTTGAACTTTGCTGTCACCGAGGCTAAGTTGAGCTTGACATGGATCCTTCACGATCATTCGTTCAACAGGCCTAGGTTCACACGGTCATGCAATTCTATTTTGCCTACGCTCAGCCCCTACAGTCTACTCATCGTACTTGCCTAGCCTTATGTTCGCAAGCCCTACAGAACTGCACACCCAGTGCATGCATGCATACTCTGGAGGGTAGTCTTTTTTGCACTGTGCCGAAGCAATCCCATTTGCACTAGGCGTGCACAACGCAGTGACACAGCAGATCTTATTGGTGACAGTAAGACTTCCGAAGTGAATCAGTCTTATGCTGTATGCACAAGCGGCTCTCTGGCACTACAATTGTATCATAGGTCAGCACCATGAAGAGACTCTCAACCTTCAAAGCGCCATATGGACCGCATGTTGCACGGTAATGATTGAGTCCTACAGATGTACAGGATGCATGTCATTGTGATGCATCATGACAAAATTGCTGCGCGGGTAGCTCGCAACGAACTGATGAAATCTACTTACAGCAGGCACCGATGGCGACCTGTGTGAGCCACATAGTGCTTTGGCGAAGCGTGTGCTTTCGCGAAGTGCACCCCGCTGACGAGCCGAGGTTGTCGCTTCTGCTCTGCGGTGACATTTGCTTTCATGAGTCATGCAGCACGGCCATCACACGCAGTTGCGCCATGGTGGCGGTGTGCAACATATTGGTCAGCTAGTGTCAGCAAATGCATGCAGCTCCTTCCTGGTCAGCTGCAACGTCACTACAACAACAGTATGATGCATCACCGTCAGGTTGACATGGTTACATATTTCAAATGGATGGCAGTTGCGCATCAGCATCAGCAAAGTCATGTGCCACCCATTTTTGCAGGGTGTATGATCTCTGCTTCAGGCTGTGAGCACTTGAACTACAGATGCCTGTCGCAGCAGTTGGTTTTCTGCTAGATCATGACACGTCTACTTGTGCCATCCTTGAGGAGGGAGGGACTTTGAGGGAACACGCTTCAATAAAGGTGCAGTCGGTGGGGCACGGCGGCCGTGGCTGCGCGGCTGCCGTTGAGATTTTTCAACGGCGGGCACGCACGCACCCCGCACAGCGGCCGTTGAAACTCGGAGAAGTTGAACTTCTGGTTGACAGTTGAGCAGATGGGGAAGCGTTGGTCGTCTGCAAGCTCGGAAACTCCCAGCAACTCACCAGGGAAAATGGTTACCTTCACCTCGCCGTGCTGCACACAGCTACATACATTTCAATTGTCAACGACTGTCAGACTCAATCCCCCATGTGTCATGGCGCGCAACATGCGCGCCCCCCTATCGCCGGTCTCTGTATCTGCTCTGCATAGCCTCAGTGAAATCGTGAGAGCAGCAGTCTCCCACAATGTGCGTCAGCCTGTCACTTGGCTTGTGCAGCAGTGGTAGAGCAAGAGAATACAGATTAGACACTAGCTCAGCACCATCGCATGTTGGCCCAAACGCTTCCCAGTTGCCGCCATACGTGCTGCACTTCAGAAGACATGATGCGCGCATTTATGCACCAAATGTCAGCTGTAGCCCATTTTCCTTGAAACGGGCCAGGATGCTTAGCGACAACTTCCTGGTTTGTTAGGCGGTTCCTGACATGGTACCAGCTTGTAACCCTGCAAAGCTCTTTCTTGAAACTGGCCAGCTGGCACCAAATCAATGCTAGGCTTGACCATGAATTCGATCGACAAAGTCACATTCGGGCATGACAGAAGCGGCACTGTCACAAGTCAAGGTACATGACATATACGCGCACACAAGGATAGGCAACCAATCGACTTCTCTAGTACACGCAGCTGATGCGGCGACACAGGACAGAGACGGGGCGTTCGCGCGCCCCTGCAGCAGTTGCGCAAAGCGCACATGACTGGACAGCATATCAGCAGCGACAGCAGCAACAGCAGCAGCAGCAGCGCCTGTCAGCACGACGCGACGCGTGCGCGAGTCGAAACGCAAAGTGAAAAGATAAACTTTAGTGCATCGAGGCGGCGAAACGCGCGTCACGCGCGCGCGCGCGCTGAAGCGCCGCTACGCCACGCACAGCCGCCGTATGTCGTGGTAGCTCGGCAGCTGGTCCAGCGGGCCGATGGCGGCGAGCGCGTAGTCCTCGTCGTTGAAGTAGCGGTTCGCGCACAGCATGATGTCCGCGGGCTCGACGGCGTCGATGCGCGCGAACAGCTCCGCGGGGGTCAGGCGGCGCCCGTACACGAGCATCTGCCGCCCGATGTCCTCGCACACGTGCGCGAACGAGTCCAGCTGCATGAGCATGCTGGCCTGCGGCGGCGGCGGCGGAAGTGGAGCGTCAACCTCAAGATGTGAGGATGCGTGAGCGGCGCGAGCGCGGCGTGCAGCGCGGCGCCGCAACAGGGTGTGCGCGCGTTCGCAAATGCAAAAGCGACGGGGCGGTGGGGGGCGCCTGCGCGACTCTTTTCGCATCATGCTTTCGAGAATCGAGGCACGCGAACACCGATGAACACACCAGAGTACTGTCCCTGCTTCAGTACGATGGGTCCTGGGGGCGTTACCGGGGGTATTCAAGCAAATGGTCACGTCAAGAGTCATCGAATATAAGGGTAAATGCACAGGACTTCAAGTCACGTGGACTTGCATGCCATCACCATGTGCATGCAGTGCACATCTAAGCGCACCGCACCGCATGCGCAACAAACCAGCGCTGGTGTGCACCAGTCAGCTGCATCTTGTCATCCCCCCCCCCCCCCCCCCCAGAAAACCTCAGCCAAGTGCACGTGAGCACTGGCGAAAAGCTCAATGAAACAAGTGTTCCTGCGGTAGCGTCACTCTTGAAGCAGGCGCGGCGCGGTGCGTCCACATGCGCGGCTGTCGGCTGCGCCCCAACTGCACACAACTCATTGACACAATCAGCTCAACAAATGCAACAGCAACCTCGCTGGCAAATGACCACAGATGCACATCGGTCAACAGTGACCACAGATGCGCATCGGTTAACGTTTGCAGCAGCGCGCCGCCGCCGCCGCCGCCGCCGCCGCCGCCGCCGCCGCCTCCTCCCCTTGAGCTGCGTCTCGGCTCAACGGATGCGACATCAATCTCGCCGGCGAGCGGCCACGGCTGCACATCGGTCAACATTTGCAGCAGCGCGGCGCCGCCGCCGCCGCCTCACCTTGAGCTGCGTCTTGGCGCGCGCGAGCTCGTCCTCGGGGACATCGCGGCACAGGCGCATGAGGTGCGCAAGCGAGACGCCGAGCGCGTCGCCGAGCGTCTCGCGCGGCGCGATGAGGTACAGCCCGAGCAGCCCCGCGTCCTTGTAGCACGTGTTGAACGTCGAGTACGAGTGGCACAGGCCGCGCGACGCGAGCTCCGCGCCGAGCGCGCCCGCGGCGCCGCGCGCGCCCGCCGCCCTGTCCCAGCGCCCGAGCAGCGTCTGGATGAGCATGAAGGTGTGCGCGAAGTCGGAACGCCAGCCGACGCCCTCGAAGGCGAGCGCGAGGTGCGCGACGTCGTCGCTGAGAGTTGACACGCGCTTGTGCGCGCCCGTGAAGCGCGCGGGGTCGGCGTCGACGACCGCGCCGGGCGGCGGGCGCGTCGGCAGGTGGCCGAAGTGGCGGTCCGCGAGCGCCACGAGCTGCGCGTGGTCCACTGAGCCCGCGCCACGACGACCATGCGCGGCGCCGTGTAGTGCGTGCGGATGTACTCCCTGAAGCGGCGGCGGCGCGGGGGGGGGGGGGGGGGGGGGGGGGGGGTCATTACAACGGGAATTTTGGCAGAGGCGTGTGTGCGCGCGGGCGCATTCGAGCCGGTGTGTCAGCCAGGGGCGCAGCGCGCGGCCTGTCTCTGGGCATGCACAGTGCCCATATATAGGACACTAACAGGGGTTTCTGACCCGTGACTGCGATACGCAAGAACGGTCCTCTCTGTGCTTCAACCTACGGCGGATGCGCGCTACAGAAGACCTGCGGCGCGCAGAGGGTGCTGGTGTGGCAGCGCTCGACGGCCTGCGCGATGCTGCGCGGTGTACAGTCCGAACACCAACACCTGCCTCACTGCATGCCGTATGTGCGCTGCCTGGCTCAGTGACGCGCCGCATGACGAGACGCACCAGAGGTGCAGTGCCAGAGAAGCACCGTGTGGGCCGGCGTTGAGAGCTACAACACAGGTTGCAATGTACCGCCAGATACGCAGATTGGCCAGGACCAGCGCACAGGACACAAATTGGCAGCTTCAACTCCGCCAATTTCACTCAGCTCTGGCCTCCAGGCCGCGACGGCTCCGCCCTCCAGGCCGCAACAGCTCCGTTGGCTGCGATGACTTTGTTCCAGCAGGAATTTAGTGTCTTTAAAAGTTCCTTTACTGTCACATTGATTACTGATAGGTCGCACTTCCCCCTGGAACTTTCCTGATGCACATGGCGACATTTCCCCATGTGCTTTGTCAAGCACAGTGCAATGGTCAGCATTTGACTATCAATTGGCCCAATGCTTTGACTATGCCGCATGCTGCAGCGGCGCATCGCAAGCGCAGCGACGATTGACACCAGGACGCGGCGCAGCTGCATTCTGCAGCGCGATGGCGCCTCAGCGGCCGCTGAAGTAATCATGAGGCAGTGAATGCAACTGGCATCCCAACTGACTTTATGCTGTGCTGACGTTGAACTGTGAAGGGCAGATGATTACCTGATGTCCGAGCTCTGCAGGGACATGATGTTCTCCGGGGGCCCCAAGATAGTCCAGCCCAGGCCCGTTCCCTGGAACGCCACCTCGTGCAGGTGGTCCAGGATGACCTCCTCCTTCTGCTTGTTGACCTCCTTCATCTCCCGCATGATGACGTCCCTCTCCTTCTGCACAGCGTGGTCATCCAGCTTGCTGTGCAGCAGCATGTCGCTCAGCAGATCCATGGCATCCCCCACGTTGTCCTTGAACACCTTGGCGTAGTACACGGTCTGCTCCCTGCTGGTGTAGGCGTTCAGGTGGGCCCCCATGTTCTCCACGGAGATCTCGAGCTCCATCTGGCGCCTCCTGTGCGTGCCCTTGAAGGCCATGTGCTCGAGGAAGTGGGCCACGCCGTTGTTCTTGGCGGTCTCATAGCGGCTGCCAGCGTCTATGAACACGCCCACACAGGCGGTGTCACCGTGCCACTTCTCGGAAGCTACCCTGAGACCATTGGGCAACGTAGTGACCTTGGTCTCAGGGCAGTTGAGCACGTAATCCGGAAAGAGGTCGGAGCTGGTCTGGACGACGGAAGCTGACTGCGGCTGAGCTACCGAAAACTGCCGTGCCTGGTGCAACCGCCCATTGACACCACCAGACCATTTGCTCCGCACACTCCGCAGCAATCTTGCTGGCGCTCCCTGCATGCTCGGCTCAGTGTAGGTGGCGCACAAAGAGCACGTGAAGTTTGTGCCTCAACTTCAAGGAACGGTGTTTTGAAGCCTCTGGTGCCTGTGCTGCTGTGCTGTCATGGTGAGTGGCGTGCTTAGCGATTGGGTTTCTTGCGTCGTTGCAAGTCTGCGCCAGAGCACGGGACGCATAGCAGGCATTGTAAGGGCGCATAAGCTGGTTTCTTCGCGCAGCGCGGGCGGTGATGGCAGCTTTTGCGCCAAGTGAAGAGCTTGGTCTCGCGGTGCAAAAGCTCGTCGAGCGTCAGCTGCGTAATAATGGTGGCGCGTATCAGTGCTCAGCTTGGGCTTGCCATCCTCATTCACATCAAAGCCTGGTTGCATTTGCAGCCCCACCCTGCCATTCTTGACTCGCAGCCAGTTGTCGAGGTAGTCGGCAATGGCTTTCTATCAGCACAACGCCATTCTGTAAGCATGATACGAGCCAGAGGCCATGATGGTGCCAACTGCTAGACAACAGCACCTAAGTTCCCCTTTCGCTGCTGCTGCTGCGCCCGCCGCCGCCGCCGCCGCCGCTGCCGCGCAGCCGTCCCGCCTGTCCAAGAACCGCAAGAAGCGCGGGCACGTGTCCGCGGGCCACGGCCGCATCGGCAAGCACCGCAAGCACCCAGGCGGCCGCGGCAACGCCGGCGGGCAGCACCACCACCGCATCCTCATGGACAAGTTCCACCCCGGCTACTTTGGCAAGGTGGGCATGCGCCACTTCCACCTCCTGCGCAACCGCGACCACTGCCCCGTCGTGAACGTCGACAAGCTGTGGTCGCTGCTGCCGGAGGGCGCGGACGCGGACGCGAAGGGCGGCGACGCGGGCAAGGCGCCCGTCATCGACGTCGTCGACCACGGCTTCTTCAAGGTGCTCGGCAAGGGGCAGCTGCCGTCGATCCCTGTCATCGTGAGGGCCAAGTTCTTCTCCAAGGACGCGGAGAAGAAGATCAGGGCGGCGGGCGGCGCGTGCGTGCTGCGGGCATGACGGGTCGCATCGCGTTGCGTTTTTGGCACGGCACAGCAAAATATGACACATGTAAATCCACGCGCGGACCGCCAGGGGGCTTGAGCGTGTGTGCTGGTGCTTGCGGGGAGCGCTGCTGCTGACGTGCGACCGGTGCTGCTTTGGCAAAAGGCTCGCAACGGTATGTGCTGTGCGTTGGCATGCGCATTTCATTTCACGCTGCAGCAGGATGGCGCGGCGACCGCAGACAATTGAGGCGATGGTCCCATGCAGTCGTTGCGTCGCACGCTGCACAGCGCAGCGCGGCGAGCGCGCCATGCACGCGACGGCCATGTAGGTTTGCACTGGCGTTCTCACAAGGCTGCGTGGGCGCGCTGCGAAACGGCAGCATCCGCATGTTCACGATGCGGCGAGCTCGCGCTGCGCTGCTCAGCAGCACGTTGGTGTTGCCGCAGCTTGGCGATAAGCTTTCAGCGCATCACCATAGCTGAGCACAAGGTTGCATTGCATCGCACTTGAATGTAATCGCTGGACGTCCCATGTATGCACATCGCAAGGTCAGGTCAATGCTAACGTCAGCAGCTGTTATGCTGTAAGTTGTAAGATCACCGTAGATCTGGCGATAGAAGCATTGCTGGGTAAAGTTGCCTTGGTCCTCAGCAAATGCAGCTTCTTCGTAACGGCCACGATGGTTACGCTGTCATGCCTGCAATTATGTAGGACTGCAATGGAAAATGTTCAAGGGTAGTTTCTTGGGACGCTTCATGTATCGTGTCTCATCATTGTCATAAGCGTGCGCGAATGCGTCGCATAACCTTACTTGCGCTTGGGCAATTTATGTGCGCCGCGGGCAGAGGCAGCACTGGCTAGAGCAAGTGAATGGCGAATTCTCGAATGTGGGTGCAGGTATGGCATGCAGGTGCCTTCAGTGCGCTGCGGGCACTGCAGTCCCATCTAGCTTACAATAGCCACTTCAAGAAAGGGTGCGGCTGCAGGTGGGGCCACACATGCTGTGGATCTTTGCAATATCTTTGCATGCGCCTGTTGCCTGGAAGCGGGTGCCACATCCACAACGAAGAATTCAACACAAACTGATGTGCATGGCATTTACACAGTGAAGACTGAACCAAAAATGAGGATCTCCCTTGTCCCCTGCCCCCCCCCTTCCCCAATTTGACACGAGTATTGGATCTACAGTAAAGGGAAGTCCCAGCCTTTCGCCAGGGCGCAATGCCTAGCGCCAAGGCCCCATTAAGACATTAACGGGCCCCTGACCTCAAGGCCTTGAGCACATGTGAATGCCTTGCGCTGGCATGCATTGCAGGGCTTTTTGCATATTTAGCCCCCTTGATTCAAGGCGTTTCAGCCCTTTCCGCAGGGCGTTTTGGGGGGGCATTTTCAAGGATCTCTCAAAACGGTTCCACTTCCATCAGAGCAGAAAGCGAGGCTAAGACGCAGCTTTCGCTGATGGTGTAGGCTGCTGGGGGATGTTGATGCGTTGAGGACGCTTGACTGGCCAAAGCACTCGAGGACGTCAGGGAGCTGCGGTCGCTGAAGCAGCAGGGGAGCTGCTCCGGGGCGATGGAGCAATCAGGAGCGGCAGGTGCCGGTGGCTCAGCGGCCAATTCGCAGCAGCAGGAGCCTGTGAAGCGGCCAGCTTCCACTCGGCATTCCACGAGTTCGTCGCCATTCTCAGTCACCAGGGCGAGGCGCATCAGCCTGTTTGACAAGGCCCCATCGGCCCAAGATGCCAGAGACAGGGAGCGGGAGAGGGACGATACCTTGAACAAGATCAAGGCCAAGTTGGAGTTCCAGTCTCTGAAGGCAAGTGTTGCCAATCATTATGCTGCTGGAACTACTGCGATCTGCGGTATGCCAGGTCAAAACGCCGATTTGTCGATTGGCATATTCGCTGGGCCACCTTTGCCCCACGTCATAGTTTCTTGTCTGCAACAGGACAAGGCTGTATTTTACAAAGTCCGGGCCGCATGTGGACGACGGCACAGGCTAGCTACCACAGGCGCACAACACTCATGTAAAGCTATCAGCTGCGGTGCATGCAGGTGCACCGCAGTCTAGCAGGTCGGCCGTAGTGTGCGACTAGATTAGCAGGTCAGATGAACTTGAGCAACAGATGAACCACCTAGTTGCACATGGCGTATGTGGGGGTTTTGACGCAGCAGCACTGACTGCACAGGTACCTGAGGTGTTGGTCGTGGCAGAGGCTCTCCAAACAGGCAGCGCATTACAGTTGTTGACATCAAATTTTTCTTCAAAGACGCTGCGCTTTGCGACGCTGAGCACGCGCGCCGGTCTCTCCACGCGCGCACGACACGGGAGCGCCTGCGCAACAACCGCAAAAGCCGCCTGCGAGATGGCGTCGTCCGACTTTGTATCCATCAGACGTTCAGCTCTGAAGTGTGCAGCACGATAGCGCTTTACCATGGTGATCATCGTCACCATGTCAATGAGACTGGGCACCTCTGCCATGCGTATGCGGTCGTGGCCGTGCGCGCATCTGTCGCCACCAGTCCACGCGGGCTCACTGGCCAAGCCAGCAGCACGCCGGTTCACACACCACACAGAGCTGCCGCCACGCCCCCGCAGCTGCATGCTTCAGTTGATTCTGTGGCTGCGGGTGAGTTCTTGCCCGCGGGGTCGCCCGCGGTGCGTTCTCGCGCAAGTGCCCAGCCGAGCGACTCCCTCTCCATCCCGTTGTTGCCGTTCTCGCGCATGCGTCGCTGCCGCAACGCCTCCCTCCAGGCCGCGCGTCTGAAACGTTTGCGGCGCGTGCGCGCCTCATAACCTGAGCGGTGATGCGACGTCCTAACCCCACCCCTAGGCTCGCAGGACGCGCACGCATCAGCGCGCTGCTGCGCTGCGCCGCGCCACTGCGCGGCCCTGCAGCTGCCTATGCCGCTCAATTGCGCCGACCACCCGGCCGCTGCTGGGCCGCCGCACATGCAGCGCTCCGCACATGACAGCTCGACCCCCCCCCCCCTGATGATCCCCTCTTAACCCCCCCCCCCTGCTCCAGCACCGCCCATAACCCGTGTCGCGCCGCTCTCCGCTCTCATCGCACGCCGTTCCCCCCCCCCCTCCCCCGCTCCTCACCCGCCTCAACCCCCCCCCCCCCCCCCCCGGCGCGCGCGCCGCAGTTCTCTGCGCTGGAGACGATGGGCCTGCTCAATCTGCACGAGCTCGACGCGTCGCTCGGCAACCTGTACGACGCGTCAGCGCTCGGCGACCCCGCCACGACGGACTTCTCGGACGACGACTCGGATGGCGGCGACGACGCGAAAGCCGCCACCGCCGCCGCCGCGTGCGCCGCCGCAGCCGCCGCCGCCTCCGTGCAGCGGCAGCCGAAGCGCCCGCCGCCCGTCATCACCAAGCTGCTCGGCAAGCGCAGCCCCACGGCGACGCCAGACGGGTCGCCGATGCAGCAGCAGCGGCGCCTGTCGCCGCTCGCGGTGATGAACAACCTGCACCAGCGGGGGGGGGGGGGAGCGGCGGAGGAACTGGCGGTGGCGGCAGCGGCGGCACGGGCGGCGGGGGGGGTGCGAGGGGGGGACTGGGGGGGTCCGTGGGGCAGGGGGGCGGCCCGGGCGATGATATGATACCGGACTTGCCGGTTGCGGACACGGTGCGTTGAACGTGTGGCAGTGCTCTGCACGGTCGCTTACGGTCGCTTGTGCTTGGTTGACTGAGCGTGTGTGTAGGGCAGGTTTTGTAGTGCCGTACGAGACCGCGCGCCTCGCAGCGGTCGCCTCGCGCTGACGAGCACTGCACTCGTCGCGATCGGCAGGCGTTCATACGCGCTCGCTCCCTGCCCCCGTGAGGTCAGCGGCGCTCACCCTTGCAGCGATGCTGCCGCGGCGCCGAGCGCCCGGGGCCCGCGAGGCGCTGTCACTGCGGATTCTTTGAGAATATCTGTGAGCTGCCGCCGCAGCGGCGCTTTTCGCCTGTGCCGCTCCTGCTGCGGAGTAGTATCATGACGACCGCACCATCTTGAAATAACCCTACCCAATGCCCTTGCGCGGCGGCAGGGCTGCACAGCCAGATCGAAGACCTGCCGTTGCGCCCGCCTGCGCGCCGCGAAGCGGGGCCGGCTTTGTCGTGTTCCGCTTTCGCGCGCTTCACCATTGTCAGCCTGCTGGACACATGCAGAGCCGCACGGTGCCGCGACCACTTCAGCGTCAACGCAAACAGGGTCGAGCGTCCTCGCACGGCGCACTGGGGCTGCTGCGCGCAGCTGCGGCATGCTTGCGGGCGCGCACAGCGCGGCGCAGTGCTCTGTTTGCTGTCGTCCATCGAACGTGCGGACGATTGGGTGCCCGACCATGATGCCTCCCATGCAGTGCTGCCGCTACTAACGCCCCCCTGGAGGCTGGCCAGCGTCAGCGCGGCCGCCATACTTTCCAGCTCGCGCACCCCCCCTCGCACCCACAGCCAACCGCGATGCCGCCAATCATGGCGCTTCTGCCCCAGTCCCATGCGGTGCCACTGCTGCCAACGCCCTCCAGCTCACCCCCACCACTGAAGCCGGAGCGACCCCTATTCACGCGCCCCCCCCCCCCCCCCCCCCCCCCCCCCGCGTGTGCCTCCGACCGCGATGCAGCTCACCCCACCACTGAAGCCGGAGCGCCCCCTAAATCCCTCCTGCCCCCCCTTCCCCCCCCTCGCCCGTATACTTCCGACCGCGACGCTCCTCCCCTCCCCTCCCAGGCTAATCCTGTGCCCCCCCCCCCCTCCCCCGTGTCTGCGACCCCCTCCCCCAACACACACCCCTTCCAGGTCCCGTTCGCCGTCATCAAGCTGCGCAGCGAGGGCGAGGTCGTGGGCGCGCTCGACGCGCGCTTCTACGACGCGCACTTCGACCCCGTCCTGCAGGTCATCGACGAGATGCCCGCGGGCGCCGCGGGGCTGCTGGACCAGTACATTGAGCGCGAGCTGCGCGACAAGGACCTCGCGCGCGAGGCGATAACGCGCGCGCTCGCGGGCAAGATCCAGGCCAACTACGCCGCGCTCGCCGAGGGCATGAAGCAGGTAGGCAGTCCTTGCAGAGCACGCACGGTGGGTCGTGGAACAGACTGGGCTCCACTTGCCAGTCGCGCTGTCACTCACGTGTATGCTGATGCGAGCTGCGCGACAAGGACCTCGCGCGCGAGGCGATCACGCGCGCGCTCGCCGGCGAGATCCAGGCCAACTACGCCGCGCTCGCCGAGGGCACGAAGCAGGTAGGCGGGCCTGTCTGCTGATGCTCGGCGGCGCCGGCGCCGCGCGTCAGCACGGAGAAAGCGGTCAGTCGCTCGCTGCATGGTGTGTGACACTTCAAGCTGACTGGCCTTCGCGGAGCTTAGACCTCGTGCGCTCGCTCGCGGCAAGATCCAGGCCAATCACGCGGCGCTTGCAGAGGGCATGAAGCAGGTAGAACGGCCTGTCGCTGCGTGCCGAGCATTGGATGGGACCGTGATTTATAGTGCTCGCACAGCTTAGGCCTGGCACGCGAGGCCGCCACGCGCCGCTCGCGGGCAAGATCCAGGCCAACTACGCGGCGCTCGCCGCCGAGGGCATGAAGCAGGCAGGTGGGTCTGTCGCTGCGTGCTGAGCATTGATGACGCTCGCCGCTGACGCCGTGACATGGGTTTGCAAGCACTGCATTAGTGCTCGCTGGTCGCGCCGTCACACGCCGTACGTGTGCTGATGCAGGCTGTGCGGAAAGGGCCTGGCACGGGAGGCCATCGCGCTCGCGCTCGTGGTGAAGATTCAAGCCGCTTCTGCAGCACTCGCCAAGGGCATAAAGCCGGCGCATGCTTAGAAATGCAGCATGACTGACCCCCCCCCCTTTCCCCTCTCGCCCCCCCCCCCACACACTCGCGCCCCCCCTCCCCCAGGTGCAAGCCGTCGACAGCGACCTCACCACGGCGGGCGTGCAGGCCGCGAGCGCGCGCCGCCGCCTGCGCAACGCCGCGGACCGCGGCAGCGGCGGCATCCTGCAGGCGCTGCGCCTGCACACGCGGCGCGAGCGCGGCGCCGCGCTGCTCGCCGCCACCGCCGCGACGCGCGCGGCGCTCGCCGCGGAGGCGGCCATCAACGCCGCCATCAACGCTGGGCGCTTCGCGCTCGCGATGGACATGGCGGCGGAGCTGCGGCGAGCGCTCGCGGCGCGCGGCGCGGGCGGCCTGCGCGACATCGCCGCGCTCGGGGGGCTGCGGGAGCGCTCGGCGGGCGTGCTGCCGCGCGTGCGCGCGCAGGTGCGTGACGCGCCGCCGCCGCCGCCGCCGCCGCCGCCGCCGCCGCCGCCGCCGCTGCTGCAGCTGCTGCTGCTGCTGCTGCTGCTGCTGCTGCTGCTGTTGCATGACGGCGCTGCTGTGGCGCAGCGCCTGCGCCAGCTGCGGATGCAGCAATGCACGCCCCAGGCTATGAATGCTGCTTCGTGGCGGCGGGAGTCGCCGCAGCAAACGGATCGCCCCATGTGTCTACTGGGAAATGAGGGGGTGCCAATCGGTTGGTGCTTAGCGCTCCAGCATGACGCTGGCCAGCCTTCATTTACGCAATGACACGCGCGGGTCGCAAATCGCATTGTCGTTGCACTGTCGTGCCGTGCAGAGCGTCGCATCAGGGACAGCGCCCCCCTGGTCCGGCAGCAGCACGCCTGCCTGCGCTTCTGCCCCTTCCGCGCTGCAGCGCAAGCGCGTCGGATGAGGTCGCCGACCGCTGCTGCACGTGCTGGACACCGCGAAGGCGCGTGCGTGCCATGCGCAGCCGTTGCGTTCCTGCCCTCGCCTGAAGTGATTCACTTCAGCTCCGCCAAGCAGTCCAGCTTCACGCTTCGCGCCCGGAATCCCTCCTGCGCTGCGCAGCGCGCACGCACACAGCTGCGCTGCTGTCTTCACCCGCGCTCACCGCCGCTCTCCCCTCACAGGTCGAGGCGACCGCGGCCGCGACGTGCCGCCGCTTCTCGGCGGCGGAGTACGCCGTCGTCGTGCGCGCGTACGTGCTGCTGGAGGCCGCGGGCGCGCTCGCGCCGCCGCCGCCGCCGCCGCTGCCGCCAACGTCCGCGGCGGGGCGCGCCAAGGGCGCCGCTGTTGCGGCGCTCGCCGCGGCCACCTTCAAGGTGCTGCCGGCGGGCCCCTCCAAGGAGCCGACGCTGTCGGCGGTGCTGGCGGAGGCGGCGGCGCGCGGCCGCGCGGGCGCGCACGCGCAGGCGCCTGCGCCGCCGCCGCTGCCGCCGGGCCGCGCGCTCAACGACTTTGAGGAGGACGAGAGCGAGGGCGGCAGCGACGCGGACGGCGAGGACGGGGCGCCGCTGCTGACGGCCGCGAGGGCGGGCTCCGGCGCTGCTGCTGCCGCCGGCGCTGCTGCCGCCGGCGCTGCTGCCGCCGAGGACTTCTTCTCGTTCGCGGTGCCGGAGTCGACGGACGCGTGGCCAGAGGGCTGGGGGCAGATGGAGCCGGACGGCAAGGCGGCGGGCGACGCGCCCACGGACGCCGCCTCGGACGACTCCGACAACGTCGGCAGCAGCGGCGGCGGTGCCGCGGCGGCGGCGGCGCCGTCCGCGTTCGGCCCTGTTGACGACCTCACCGGCGGCGGCGGTGGCGGCGGCGGCAGCACGGACGACGGCAGCGACGGGCTGCTGCCGCGCATGGCGTCGCCGCCGCGCGCGCAGCGCGTGCCGCCGCCGCCTCCGCCGCCGCTGCTGCCGCAGTCGGCGCTGGGCGTCGCGGTGCGCGCGGCGCTGACGGAGCCGACGGCGGGCCCCGGGCGCGGCCTGGCGCTGCTGGCGCGGCACATTGAGCGCGTCATGCGCGAGGAAGTGGACAGGCAGATTGCGGACGCGGTGCAGGAGGCGACGCGCGTCGCGGAGGGCGCGCCGGCGGCAGAGGCGGCGGAGCACGGCGGCGGCGGCGCAGGTGCGTGCGCGCGGGGTGGGGACGCAATGACGGCGTGAGCGCCGAGAGCATGTTGGGTGCGGAGCGATGATGATGCTCGTGTTTTGTGCTAACGAGGTCGCGCTCCGCAGTGTGTGGAAACGCACTGTCTGCATGCGTGGTGTGGTGCGCTGAGGGTCTATTGTGCCTCAACAGGGAGCGGTGCCTTCGTACCGCAGTCCGGCACGGAGCGCCAACTGTGACCCTAAGATGTGACTCAAGAAATACCTGCCAACAGAGAGCGCAGGGCGACGCCACCCGAGTGCAGGAAACTCTTGAGCCAGTCGGAGCATGGGGAGTCATCACGATGCTGCACTGGACTACGGGGCGTGCGCTTTGTTCTTGAAGGGCTGACCTGCGCAAGCGCTTTAACAGACCGACCGGGCGAACGCATGTGCCATCTGACGGCGGGCAGCGCCGCAGCGCGCAGCGCAGACGCCCTGGCGCGCCTCCAAACCGCTCTTCGATTCCCTCAAAACTTGCTTGCCGGTCGCTCTCACTCCTCGGGTCCACCTTTCTGACCGCGCCGCTGCTGCTGCTGCCGCATCGCAGGCGCCGCGGCGGCGTTCGATGGCGTCTCGAGCGCGCACGGCTCCCCCGAGGGCCCCGCCGGTGCGGCGCGGCGCGCCACCGGCAGCGCCGCCGCGGCGCGCAGCAGCAGCGGCGGCTCCCTCGAGGCGCTCTTCGCGCGCCTGCCGTCGGCGGCGCTGCTGCCGGCGCTCGTCGGCGCGTGCCGCGGCTGCGCGGAGCTGCTGCACTCGCACTACCTCATGCTGCAGTACCTGCGCGCGCCCTTCGACGAGCGCGCGGAGGACGACGAGTGGCTGCACCGCTGCGCGATCGGCGCGCCGGAGTCGCTGCCCGCGTCGCGGCAGCAGCAGCAGCGCTCGCCCGCCAGGGCGTCGCCGCCGCCGCCCGGCGCCGCCGCCGCCGCCGGCGACGCCACCGACGCGGCGGCGCTCGAGCCGCACCTGCACCAGCTGCGCGAGCGCCTGTGGCGGCAGCGCGGCGCGCTGTGGGGGGCAGTGGAGGAGCGCGTGGTGGCGCTGCTGGACGCGGCGTGCGTGGACGGCGGCGGCCTCAAGCTCGAGGACTTTGTCGGCCTGCTCGGCGCCGCGGAGATGCTCGCGTGCCTCGGCGAGGAGTTCGCCGCGGGGTCCGACGCCGCGAGCGCCGCGCGGCTGCGGGGTACGTATGTGCATGTACCTCAAATGAAGTATGCATTCTCGCGCGTGTGCGTTTCGTTTGCCGCGTCACGGCGCCCGCGCCGCTGTCAGGTCATGACACAGGCGGCCAGGAGCTCGCGGCGTGGTCCGACGCCGTGAGCGCCGCGCGGCTGCGGGGTACGCGTCGCGTATGCATGTGTGCATCTCGTGTCTGTGTGTGCGCGTTTCGTGGCGGACGTGTGCGTACGTATGCAGGCCTTGCGCGTGTGTGTTGCGTGCGTCGCGGCGCGCCGCCCGCGCCCGCGCCGCCTTCAGGTGGTGGCGCCTGCGGGCTGTTGTATTCCGCGGACACATGGCGGGTTGCCATCGTGGGGTCGTGCACCGACGCGCGCACGCGTGATTGCGATCCCAGGCTCTAAGTTGGATGGCTGAGGACTGAGCGCTGGTGCCTTGCTTGCGCATCTACCGGGGCTGCGCCCGCGACCGACTCTCAGATACGTCAGAAGTACTTACCATCACCACACCTCACCACCTGGTAATATTAAATCGGCGCTCCGCTCGCTGGCCGGCCCGCGCGCAGGCTGCCTGCAGGACAAGAGCGAGCAGTTCTTCCGCGGCGCGCACGCCGAGGCCGCGACGGTCCTGCGCCAGATGCTCGAGCACGAGCAGTGGCAGCGCGTGCCCGTCATGCTGGATGCCGCCGCCGCCGCTGCCGGCGGCGGCGGCGGCGGCGGCGGCGGCGTGGCGGGCCTCGTGGCAGCGGCGGCGCGGCGCTTCTGCGCGGCGGGCGGCGCCTACCGCGGCATCAGCCACCGCTACGCGGACGTCGCGCGCGCCATAAAAGACGCGATCAGCGGCGGCACGTCGCCGCCGTCGCTGCTCATGGAGTGGGGCACCCGCGGCAACCCCTTCCAGATGAGCGCCGCCGACGCGTCGCGCGCCGCGGCGGAGCCGGGGGCGCTCATCGACGACGCCGCGGCGGCGGCGGCGGCGGCGGCCGCAGCGGCGGCGGAGGACAAGGACGTGGCGGCGGCAGCGGCGGCGGCGGCGGCGGCGACGCCAGAGGAGGTGGACCGCTACGGCAGCAAGTGGGTCGTGACGCAGGCGGCGCTGAACGGCATCGCGCGCTACACGGGGCACTACCTGCAGATGATGACGCTGCTGCGCCCCGTCGCGGGCGACGCGTTCCGCGGCCTGTGCGGCCTTGCGGACCTGTACCTGTACTGCGTCTTCACGCTCTTTGCGCCGCCCGCGCGCGTCGCGGGCCTGTACGGCGTCGGCGAGGAGCGCCACATGCCGCTCGTCTCCGAGCAGGAGGAGTTTGTCGACCTCAAGGACTTCATGCAGCGCGTGCGCGCCGCGCTCGCGCCGCAGGCCGCCGCCGCCGCGATGTCGTCACCGCCGCTGTCGCCGCCGCTCTTGTCGGGCGCGCCGCGCGCCGCCTCCGCCGCCGGCGCCGCCTACTCCCCGCAGTCCTCCTCCGCGTACGCCAGCAGCAGCGGCACGGCGCCCACGCCGCCGCGGCGCCGCGCGTCCAACACGACGAGCCCCATGGGCGGCGGCAACTCCGGCGTGTCGTCCGCGTCGCCGTCGCCGCAGCGCGGCGCGGAGCGCGGCGGCGGCGGCAGCCCCGCGCGCGAGGGCTCGCTCGGCGGGCCGTCCAACTCGCTCGTCGAGGCGCTGCTGCCGCACAAGCCGCTGCCGCCGGGCAGCAGCGCGATGGCGGCGATGGCAGGCATGGCGATGCCGCCGCCGGTGCCGCGCGCGGTGCTGCCGCCGCCGGAGTGCGTCGCGCGTGCGGGCGACGACGCGTGCGCCGCGCCGGAGCGCGCCGTCGCCGCGGAGTCGTGCCTGTTTGTCGTGCAGGTCCTCGCGGCGGCGCAACGGCACGCGGACGCGCACCGCCTGCTGCCGCCGCACGAGCGCGCGAGGTGAGGGAGCGCGCTGCGGTGGCTGCTAGCGCGGTGAATGTGGTGCGAGGCAAAGTTATGCATAGTTGCTCAGCGAGCTGCAGCTTGCCAGGAATGCTCGCAGGCGCGCTTGTCTGCCTCTTGATCTCATGTCCTTGGAAAGCGCGCTGCAAGCTGTCTCCGTGGCAGCCGCGGCGCCGTGTTCACTCCACTCTCTCACTCTGTCACTCACCATGCGGATCTGCCCGCGCCATGCGCCAGGGCGGCCGCGCACGTCGCCGCGACCGCGCGCGCCGCGCTGCAGCTGCGGCGCTTCGTCTACCGCTGCGCGGGCGCGCTGCTCGCGGCGCAGGACCGCCTCGTCGCCGCTGTCGAGGCGACGCCCTGGGCGCTCACTGCGCTGCGCACCGAGTCCAGCGACTACGTCAAGGCGTGCGCGGCGCGCGCGGAGCGCGTTTACGCGCTGCTGGCGCCGGACGGACCGCTGCCGCGCGCGCCGCCGTCGCCGCCGGGCTCGCCGCGCGCCGCTGCGGCGGCGGCGGCGGCGGCGGCGGCGGCGCTGCCGCTGCCCGCCGCGGCGCGCCCGGTGCTGTACCGGGAGTGTATTCAGGTGCGCGGGGGCACTCGCACGCACGCTTAGGGTTGGGGGCAGGTATAGACTGCCGTGTGCTGCTGGATGGGTCATAGGGGGCATCGCTGCTTGCTGCTTTGCGTCGGTGCGCGGCGCTGCGCGCGGTGGGGAGGGGGGGAGGGGTACTCGGGGGGCGGTGTGGAACAGCTGGGTGGCGCGCGCGGTTGGTGTTGCGGCACGGATGGAGGCGGCGCGCCAGCAGGCATGTGATGTGGAGCAGTGGACCACCGCGCACTCGTGCCAGCTCGCTCTGGGTTGCTGCTTCCAAACGAGCGCCTGAGGCTGTCGCCGCGTGCTCTCAGTGCGCGTGCGCGCCGGCGCGCGACGCCGTGTCACGCCCCCCTGGCTTGCGCTGCCCTGCGCTGCGTGTAGGGCAGCGCAGTCTGCGAGCGCCCCAGCCATCGCCGCAGCGCTGCCATGCGCAGCGCCGAAGTCGGCGCCTGATGGCACAGAAAACGCGCATATGGCGCGGCGCGCCGCCGCCGTGCCCACCGCCCAACTTTCGCGATCATGTAGTCGTGCTCCAGGGCGCTCTAGCTTTGCGCAGCGCTCGCGACAGCACCGCCTCAAATACACGGCGCGCGCGTTCGCGCGCACGCAGCAGCTGCATCGCACCGCGCCGCTCAACGTCACACGCACCCCGCGCTGCTGCCGCCGCCGCCGCTGCTGCGCGCAGGCCATCCTAGACGCGCTGGTGGAGGGCTACGCGCGCGGGCGCCGCTGCACGACGGAGGGTCGCGCGCTCATGTGCATGGACCTGCAGGAGCTCAGCGCGGAGCTCGACGCGATACGCCCGCTGCGCGGCGCCGCGGCGCCCGCGCGCTCGCACGCGTACGTCTTTGGCTGGGTGAGTGCGCAGCAGCGCACGACGCGGCTCTGTCTTGGGGCTATTGTTCAACGGCGGCGTGCGGTGTAGTGTGGCCTGCACCTTGGGCTCTGATGCTTTGCGCTGGCTCCGCTGCCCGGCGCTGCCTGTGCGCGTGTGCGCGCCGCCGCCCGGGGGGGCGCTTCACTGCGTATGCGGCATTGCTCCGCGCATTGCGCCGTTGTGTCGCGCATGCACTCATGAATTTGTGGCTGGACTACTGTGAAAGACGCCGGCGTGCGCCGTGCTTGCAGCCTGGAGCCGCAATGCGTCCTCAAATATGCTCAGTGCCATGCCTTTGCACGTGGACGCAACGCCGGCGCCAGCGGTTGCAGTGCCACTCGCGGCGGGGGGGCCCTGCTGCCGCCCACCTTGCCCATCTCTCTTGCCATCCGGCGCCAGCGCACTTTGCCTCCGCTGAAGCACAAGCGAGGCTCGCAGCACAATCAATGCTCTGCGCACATGGTTGCGCACGCGCCTGCCAAGCGCGCGATTGCTGCATGTGCTGGTCCCTCCCCCCCCCCCCCCCCCCCCCCCCCTCCCTCGTTGAATGTCATCGCAGTGCTTACACCCCCCCCCTCCCCTCGCTCCCGTCCCTCGCTAAACGCCCGCTGCAGATCAACGCATTCTACCTGGAGGACGATCTCATGCGGTGGGTGGAGCAGAACTGGCCGCAGTACCACAGGCACCACATGGTCGCGCTCGTCACGGGCGGCGGCACAGGTGCGTTGATAGGCTAAGGGCCACTAGGGCGTGGCGCCTTTGCGCGTTCGAGACACCTAATCGAAGCGTCATCTGTTGCACGTACATCTCACTGTGTCGAGGCCGCATGCTCTCCCAAGCGGGTGCAGCATCTAGGGTTAGGGTTGCGGTCAGGGCTAAGCCATTTGGTTGCTCAGGCAGACCGTGCTCCGCAAGTCGCCATGAGGGTTCGGATTGCTCTCACCCCATTCTAACCCGAACCCTAAGGCTCGGACGTCCTTGGAACGCGTGCGCATAGCGGCTGAGGAGCTCTGCTGCTGCTGCCTATGAGGTGTCATGAGGTGGCCCTTGCAGTGATCGCTGTGCATTTAAGGTGGTTGTTGAGGATTTGCGCACCATGGTGGTTGCATACATTTCATGAGCATGGTACCGCAGCGCGGCTGTGCATGGGACTTGACGCTGGCAGCAGCAGCAGCAGCAGCAGCCCACGCCCCCTCCCTCCGACTTCTGCTGCAAGCACCTGCCTCACGCTGTGAGTGGCAAACCCCCCCCAGCCATCGTGCGAAAGCCGCGCATCAGCGGCGGCAGCTGCAGCATCGGTGCTCAGTGCGCTGACGCTCGTTCGAGCGACCGCATGCGTGCGCTCCATGCTGGCCCGGCACTCTGCCAGCGACGCGCCGCGAGACGCCTCGTGCACGCGCGCGTGCCTCGTTGTAGCGCAACATCCCTTCACCACGCGCCCTGACCCGGTGCACGCCGCCGCCGCTCCGCCGCCTCACGCCGCTGTTCCTCTTCCCCGCCGCCCCCTCCGCCCCCCGCCGCCGCTGCCGCCGCCGCCGCCGCAGGCCTCATGCAGAAGCGCAAGGTCGGGCGCGCGGTGGAGCGCGTGGAGGGCCTGTACGCGCCCTACCGCCAGTGGGCCGTGGGCCCCGCGACGATGCCCAAGTCGGCGTCGGGCGCGCTCGCGCCGCCGCCGCAGGGGCAGCCGCTGTCGCCGGGCGGCGCCGGCGGCGGCGGCGGCGGCTCCATGGGTGAGTGCTGGTTCTCACGAAACCTCAAGAGCTCTGAATGTCGTCTTTGCTAGCGGTTGCGGCACCCCCTGCACGCACCTGCGGTTGTGTGTGGGGGGCCTGCGGCTGTTGAGGTGGGGGGGGGGGGGGAGTTGTCTCTGCGACCGATGCTGTGGTGCTGCGCCGCCGGCCGTGGCCGGGCTTGCTGAGCGGGCTCGCTGGTGCCACACTGCTCAGCGCGCTAGTGTACTCAACGCTGTACGGAAACAGGGCATGAGAGATGGGCGCGGGGCTGCTGTGCTCCAACGCGAGCCAAATCGATGCTATGTGGCGCCTGTGCAGTTGCCATGGGGTTGCAACCGTGCGCTCTCACAGGCCCTGGGTGCACCAGCGCCGTTCGGGTGTAGCGTTGGCAGCACTGCGGGCACGGGAACCATTGCAGTGGGGCACAGTCTGCGTGACGGTGGCATCCGCAGACCATGCCACAATCCTGCGCCTTGTCAGAAGGGGGGGGTTCGGCGGCACGCGCGCGGCGCTGCGCCCCCGTGCAAATTTCAGCAGTCACCAGCAGCGTGCCCAGGTGTTGGCGATGCGACGCAGCTCGGTGCCTGTACGACAAAGCCCATTAGTGTCGCGAGATGCATCAACGCGAAGCTTTACATAGTTGTACGTTGCTGTCGCGGGATACGTTGATGTTGCATCGACAACACCGGGGCGCACACAGCATGCGTTGCAGCGCTCGCACTGGGCCATCTCTCCTAGCAAAGATGCATGAAACACACTCTCAAGCACATGCCCTGCCGGGCACGCTCGTGCTTGCACGTGGGACTGGGGAGCTTTCAGAGAAGCTGCTCCTAAACAGAGCACACATACCCCAAGGGTGGGTTGCCATTCGCACAATGTGGCGCCGCCGCCTTTCGTGCCACCAAACACGTTTCTCAACTACGGTGACATATCCTCTGTCCCGCGTCTCTGCCTGCAGGCGGCAGCGGCAGCAGCGCCGGCAACTGGGCGGGCGCCGCCGTCGCAGCGGCCGCCGGCGTCGGCGGCGAAGCCACGTCGGCAGCAGCCAAGGCCGCCACCGGCGCATTCAACTCGCTCATGGGCCGCAGCGACTACAGATCCAATGGCAGCAGCAGTGGCACCATGCCGCAGCACCCCGCGGGCACCGGCAGCACCGGAAGCGCGCACGGCGGCGGCGGCGGCGGCGGCGCAGTCGGCGGCGCCGGCGGCAGCGCCGGCGGCAGCCACCACGGCAGCGCCGGCGGCAGCATCGGCGACGCCGGCGGCGGCAGCAGCGGCGGCGTCGCGTCCATGGCCTCCACGCTCAAGAAGTTTGGCCACCTGCCGACGTCGTTCTCCATGACGCGCGCGAAGCCGCCTCCAGGGGGTGCCCCCGGCGCGCTGCCACCGCAGCAGCCGCCGCGCGACGGCGCGCCGCAGGGGCTCATGCCGCCGCCGCCGCTGCGGCCGCCCAACGGCAACGGCGGCGGCACGCGGCTGGCGCCGATGGCGCGCGAGACGAGCAGCGACTCCGTCGGCGAATGACAGCGCGAGCGTGATTGACAAAGCGCTCGGCAGCAGCCGCTGCTGCAGCCGTGCCCGCGCCGCGTGCGTTTTTTCACGACGTCGTGCCCGCTGGTTCGCTCTGAGTAGGTGTGTTAGTGTGCATGTGTGAGGGCAAATTCCGTGCTCTGCGTGCACGGGGCCTGACTGTGTGGTGTGCGGTCATGCCAAATTCGTTGTCTGGTGTGCGTCTGCGTGTAGATCTCTCTCAGCCAGCACCAGCAGTCGATCAGATCGGTTGCAACATGTTTTGCGCTCGCGCGGTGGTAATGGTGGGCCACCATCGTGACTTTGTCCCACTGTCAGTGAATAAGACACCACACCATGTCCTGATGTTGCCTTCTGTGCCGTCTGTCTTCGCATGTACAAATTGAAACTTCATCCTGTGCACCATGGGCGCGGTGCTGTGCAACATGGACTGTGCCCATGCTGTTGAGTCAGACTGATGCCGGGCGCCGCGCCTTGTGACATCGTCATAGAGCAGGCTCTCAGTCAACACTTGACAGGGCCGGTCAACGTGCTTCCGGTTTGAGAGGTTGACCACAACGCTTCAACAACCGTCGCATCGTGCGACACTTGCAAACTTAGGAGGTTGCCGTTGTGTTCCCGAGAGGGGCAGCGCCAGCGCATGGCTCCACTGGCACTGGCGGCATTGCTTCAGCTCCGGATCCGGAGCCAGAGGCTCAGAGCAGCTTTGAGATTAGAGAATTTTTCTGAAGCGAGATATTTCCAAAGAACTTGCCTTGCTCTGCATTACTCTTGACCTGAAGCTCTCACAACGCAGAGCCTAACGATACTGGCGCAGACGGAAGTTTGGATTTAGTGCGTAGCACCTTGCGCGGATTGTCGCTGTCTGCGGTCGGATTCAGCAGGAGCAAGTAGCCACTACAGATCGATCGAAGCCTTCCAAGGGGGAAAGCAGAGCAGGAGCAGGCAGCGCCAACCAGCCGGCAGCAGTCATGCAGCAGCCTGCACAAGAACAGCAGCGACTTGACGAAACAGCACGGCAATATGCGCAACAAGTGCTGACGGCGGAGTCCGAGCAGTATATAGGGCAGCCCTTCGATACGAATAACACGATATCCTCGCTGTCCTCCTACGACGAGTCTATCGCAAGCAGGAGGATGGCGCGCACAGAACATGCAACAGCACAAGCCGCGCCTCAAAGTCAAGACGCCACGCCTGTCTCAAATCGCGTTCGGCGCTTCTTCGGCTCACCCATGCAATCGCACCGAGCTGGGGCAGCGGAAGCAGCAGCGGAGGCTGCTGCAGCAGCACCAGAGGCCCCGCCCGCGGCGGCGATCAACAGCAGTGACCAACAGGTAACCCTGACGCCTCAGTCGGCAGAACACGACGACGCCGACGACACCCAGGCCTCCCATGAGTGGGCTCCAGCGTCGCCCGTCCCCAGCGAGGGCACCCACGGCACGGTGCTGCGCGAGGAGGGGCGCGACGCGTTCGACGCAGAGGGCCTCGGCATCAGCCACCCCCCCAAGTTCCTGCCCGCCAACGAGATCTTCTTCAGCCTGACGTCGCCCGTCGCGACGACGCTGCGCCTGCAGTCGCGCTGCAGCAGCAGCGCGTACGCGTCCGCGCACGTCTCGCGCGCGCGCAGTGCTCTGCAGGAGCAAATACCAATTGTCGACGCCGCCACGCAGGAGGTCGCCGCGTGGGGCTCCACCGAGGACGAGGACTTCGTGACGCCGTGGTACACGTACGCGATGCGCGCCCTCATGCCGCCGCTCAGCGCGCTGATCGCGTACTTCATCTACTGGCGCGCCGCCAACTACCCGCGCAGCGGCGTGTGGTGGCAGGACGCATGCGCGTGGACCTTCATCGTCTCCGAGGCGGTCTCATTCCTGTTCGGCATGACGCACTGGGTGTGGATGTGGAACCTCAAGTTCCGCAAGCGCGTGACGCAGGCGCAGCTCGGCCTGCGCGATGAGGACCTCCCCACCGTCGACATCATGATCCCGTGCTACAGCGAGCCCACGGAGATCGTCGAGATGACGCTCAAGGCGTGCTATGACATGGACTACCCCGCGTACAAGATCACCATCTGGGTGTGCGACGACGGCAAGGTGCGCGCTCATTGGTCTCACTGCGCAACGTGGTGCTCGCGCCGTGCGCTCGCTTGCTGCTGGGTGTGCCTGCCGCTGGTCGCACACGTCGCCTGCGTCCGCGTCAGTGTCGCACGCGAGACCGCGCAGCGCTTACATTTACACATACCCTGCCTACGCGCCTGCTCGTACATACCATCCCCGCCCTGCCCTAGGTCTCATCCGTCTGCTCACGTCCAGCAGACAAATCGGCAGCACTGCCTAGCGCAGAACCCGACCGCAGCGCCGCGCACACGCAAAGCGGCAGCTGCTTCACGGCCAACTGCCATGTTGCGCACAGCCGCTACTGCGCCGCCGCTGACCCCCTCCCCCCCCTCATTCCCCCCCCCCCTCCCCTTTCCGCCCCCTCGCCCTCGCAACAGTCCGCCGACATGCGCGAGATGGTGGAGCTCAACGCGCTCATGTACCGGGGCGCCATGTCCACGCGCTACGTCGCGCGCACCAAGACTCCGGGCGTCCCCCACCACGCCAAGGCCGGCAACCTCAACAACGTCATCCTCAAAGAGGGCTCCAGCGGCCAGCTCATCATCATCCTGGATTGCGACATGCTGCCGGAGCCGTGCATGGCGCGCACCGTGGCGCCGTTCTTCTACACCAAGCCGCGCCGCGACGTCAACGTCGAGGGCGGGCGCCGGCGCGCCGAGTTTGACAACACCGTGGGGCTGCTGCAGACGCCGCAGGTGCGTCCGTCGCGCGCGCGCGCTGAAGTTGAAGGTTGTAGTTGGAGCGCTGATATTGGAGGTTGAACTTCAAGCTCAACTTCTGCATACGTCGGCAGAGTCTCGTCCCAGTAATCGGCCTGTTCAAACCTGCGCCCCCGCTGCATGGAACTGACACTGACGCTTTGCCGTTTCGCTCTGTGTAACCGCCCAGGCGTTCTACAACCTGGACAGCAAGGACCTGCTGGGCCAGTCGTATGCGTTCTTCTACGAGTGCCAGCTGTCGGGGTGGGACGGCGCGGGCTGCACGCCGTGCTGCGGCACCGGCGTCACCTTCAACCGCCACGCGCTGGTGAAGGTCGGGGGGTTCTCCACTGGGTCCATCACGGAGGACTTCAAGACGTCGCTCAACCTGTGCGCGCACGGCTACACGTGCAAGTACTTCCTGCAGCGCATGACGCGCGGCGTCTCGCCCAAGGAGCTCAACGCCTTCATGGTGAGTCGTCGCGAACTGCACTTCAAGTTCAAGTACTTGTTTGCATGACCGCGCGGCGCGTTGCCCAAGGAGCTCATGGTGCGTCACTTGCATTATGTGATTCATCATGTTGATGCTACTTCAAGTTTGAACCTAGTTGCAGTAGGGCGCAGTAAGCGCCATCGACCATGCTTGCGGGGGTGTGTTGCGACCATACACGCCTGCGCACCAGCGCGCCATCAGTGCCGCTGTGCCTCTCGTACTAGAACCACGCGTTCAGCTTGCCGCTGGCTCGGCCAGCATCTGCTGCGCGCTTGCCGCCTGCGCCCCTCACGCCACCCTCTTTCGCTGAGCCGTGACACATCGCTGATATCCCCGGTGCCACCCCCCCCTATACCTACCTACCCACTCACTACCCATACCCTACCTACCCCACTCACATACCATACCCTACCTACCCCTACTCACAGCCCCCCCCCCCCCCCCCATCATGCACACGCTGAGCGCTGACGCATCACTACCCATACCTACCTACCCTACTCACTAACCATACCTGTACCTACCCTTCTCGTGCAGGTCCAGCGCCTGCGCTGGGCGGTCGGCGCGATCCAGATCGTGCGCGCGGGCAACCCGCTCTTCACCAAGGGCCTGCACCTGCGCGCGCGCTGGCTCTACTTCTGGTCCACGGTCGGCATCCTCTACATCATCCCCGTGTGCGCGATGGGGGTCATCATGTACAGCACGATCCTTGCCGGCGCGTCCATCTCCTTCGGCCCCGTGTCCTTCGAGGAGTACCTGGAGTTCGGCGGCACGGCGGTCGGGCTCATGATGGTGATGCAGTACCTGGCGGGGTGGCGTCTGTGCTGGCGCGACTACCTGCGCGCGCTGCAGGACAACTTCACCGTCTTCATGACGCTCATCCGCGCGATCCTCATTGGCTTCTGCGGCGTCGAGATGGGCTTCGCCGTCACGAGCAAGGACGTCTCCTTCGACCTCAAAGCCAACCTCTACCACGCCGCGCCGCACGTGTTCGTCTACCTCCTCAGCGGCTGCGCGATGGCCAAGGCCGTGCTCGAGATCCTCGCCGACGAAGGCGTCTTTACGCAGTTCTGGACGTCCAGCTTCCAGCCCAAACTCCTCTACTTCTCCATCGGCTGGACTGTCTTCCTCTGGGTGATGATCTCGGGCCCGCCGCGCATGGTGCTCTACGGCTGGCGCCGCGCGCGCCGCGAAGCGCGCGCCACGCTGCGCTGCGCCAACGCCCACGTCCCCGCGCTGCAGGAGCTGCCCAATACGCCCATGAACACGTTCCCGCCGCTGTCGCCGGAGCTGTGGAAGGCGGGCGACGCGGCAGCGGCGGCGGCAGCGGCGGCGGCGGCGGCGGCGGCGCCATTCTACGATGTGGAGGCGGCGACGACCGTCGGCTCGCGCACGGTCAGCAGCGGCGTGCAGAGCACCGACCGCAGCAGCAGCAGCGGCAGCGGCGGCGGCGGCGGCGGTCGCGGCGACAGCGAGCGCGGCAGCAGCCGCAGCGGCGGCAGCGGCGCGCCCTCCGCGCGGCAGCACTGAGGGGCGCAGCACCGGCGCGTGAGACGTCGCGCTCGGAGGCGCGATCGACAGCGCGCGGTGGCTTGGAGAGCTGAGGCGGTGGCGGCGGCGGCGGCGGCGGCGGCGCTGGCGGCAGCGCAGCGCGGCGCGCAAAACCTTCAGTCGGGCAATTTTGCAGCTCACATACACTGATTAGCGGCCTGGGTGTGACCGCCTCCATTCACTGCTAGCCATCATGTAATTTCATCACATACAGACAGTGCTGCTCTAGCGCGCACTGGCCATAGGCTCGCGTCTGATTTAGCTTAAGGCGGGAGAGAGCGGCAGTGGCAGTCAGCCGGTACACGCGACCACTGGTCTCAGCTCGGCAGGCAAACGTTGCACTGCACTACTGCACTTTTGAGGGCATGCGGCATGCCTTTTTTGACGTGTGCCATTTAGCGCAGGGCTAGGGGTGTGGTTTTTGAGTCGTTTACAGCCGTGATGTCGATGTTGTGGTGTGTTTGTGCGTCCCAGAGAAGAACTCACATGCACTTGCCTCAATAGTACTTGCAGCGGCACGTGCGTTGCCACACAATCAGTTGTCTGCGCCGTTGTGTCTGTCTGTCTGCATGGCGTACATGGCTGCAGCTGTTCACATGAAGGTGACATAACGAGAGCATGCATGGCAAGACTGGGTCGCTTTCCTACGGCATGAGTAATACTTTTTGAACATCTTAAGCATTGCATCATGACTGCATCCTATGCCACCCTGCTTGGCATCACAAATGTCGTTGGAGCTGCTAGTCCCCCAGCAGTTCAAGTCCCTGTGTCATTGTACACATGCTTCACAATGCGATGAAGTACCACAAACCTCTGTGGTGCCTTGTTGACAACGCCTGACTTATGCTTCACCAGTGGCGTTCATTGAGGCATCTTGCAGCCCACCGTGTTGGGGCTTTGTCATCCCTCCTCCTTGCCTGTTGACGATTTCACTGCGGTTGCACAACGGTATGCAGCAGCAGTGTTGCTTGACACCTGCAGAGCATCCCCATGTTCAACGCCTGCAGACCGTTACTTTGTCAGGCCCAGGGCACCAGCACTAAGCAGGTATGTATGTAGCAGAATAGCCAATGGCGCCGTTGAGCATTTTCAGCTCCTGTGCACTGGCCACACGTACCATCCGATGCATGTGATCATATACATCAGCAGACTCAGCTTGATGTATGTACCAATCAACGCCAACAAACGCAATAGTGATCAGTGCCTTGCAGCAGAGGGCAACGCTCAAACGCGGGGCGCGCATTGCGAATGGTGCATGGACCATCCTGCATTAATGAGTGAGTGTGGCTAAAGCGCAGTGAACAGCCTGCTACGGAGCGCCCTGGGGTTGCAGCTGTTACAGGTCCCATCCTTGAACTGGTATTCACACACCGCCCTCCCACACATACGCACAGTGTATGCTTTGCAACTAAGGTCGTTGCTGTGAGTGAATGTGGCGCATCGCATGCGAATCTACGAAGCCCCCCCCCAAAAAAAACACGTACCCGTAACTGCCGGTGCACGCCCCCGCTGACTGAGACACTGGCCGCTGTTGAAGCGCCATTTGTGCGCTTGCAGCTGCGCCTGTGACGCTTAGGTTCTCTGTCTGCACCTGCCAAATCCCCCCCGCCCCCCCCATGCCTCAATTCCGCCGCGTTCACATCTACTCGGTGCTCAAAATTGTGGAGAGCTCAGGGCCCAGCTCTTGTTGTGACCGGATTTGCTCCTGCAGGGGCACTTGAAGGGCATTTGCAGAGGCGGCTGGCAAAACCCGGGATAGGACACCTGGCACACGCAACGCCAGAGGATTGCCCGTTGTGAAGCCGGCGGCGGGTGGTCCCTGCTGCTGACGGCGCTGCTCGTGCAGCGCTCGGTCTTGCAGCGCAATTAGCCATGGCGCGCGCGCGCTGCGCAGCGGGGCTCGCTCCGCGGCTGGGCGACTCGACTCGTGACTCACGAGCCGCCACCGCCACCACGCGACTCGTAGGTCGCAGACGAGTGAGTGACTCATGGGTCGCCGGTGGAGTCGACGGCGCTGAGCGGCGCAAGCGCTGCCGCGCCGTAACCGCCGGCCTTCCCGTGCGGGGGTAGGAGCGAGGTGTGGGACTGCGTGTGCGATGCGCCGTTGCCGTTGCCGTTGACGTCGCCGTCGCCGCCGCCGCCGCAGCACTTGGGGGGGAACCCGTTCTTGACCTTGTGTCCGATGGCCTCCTGGACCTGGTGATGAGGTAACGCGGTTGTGATAGTGCGTGTTTACGCATGCATTCATGGGCATTAGTGTTGTTAGGGGGGGGGGGGGGGGGGGGGGGGGGGTTGTCAGTGCGCAGCGCTGCTGCCCCGATCTTCAACTTTGCCGTATGCATCGCAGCGTGGTGCCTCAGTCGTGTACGACTGTACGTGATATCATGCAGGATAACACCAGCAGATCTATGCATCGCTGCTGTGTCGTCGATGCGAGACACGAGCCCTTGTCATGGCGAGATACGAACCTTTATCGGCCATCCATTGCTAGTGGTTGAAGTCTGTGCACTGCTGTGCAAGGGTATTCGTGAGATGAGGGCCAGTGATCGAGGACCAAGTGCGACGACACGTTGTTGGCATTAGGCCTGCAACTCAACTGGGCGACTATACTGTCCGGCCTCTTGCAATTGTCATATGTTCAAACCATGCCGCTGCGCAGTGACGAAGCGAGAGCAGCGCTAGGAGTTGGGGCTACAATGAGCATCGTTGTGCACATCGACGAGTACATGTCGCGGTGGAGCGTGCAGACGCTGCGCGCTGTTGTCGAGGGACGCGGCCTGCGCCCGCCGCCGCACTGCAGCAGACTGTCATACGACATGTAGGTTCCGAACAGCTAGATGCCAATTTTTCGCACCCTGAGCGAGAATTAACAAAAAGTACATGGAGTTCTCGACTGGACTAGTCTGACATAATTTCATGAACAAGTTCCCCTGTGCCTGCAGAGGTCCACACGGAGAACGTCCGTAGCGAGGTCTACATGGAGGGTTAGGAGTAGTAGGGTTAGGGTAGGGTTAACATGTGCACATACCTCCTCAAGTGTCTTGTCCTGCGTCTCGCGCGCCTACTTTCCAAGTACATCTGAAGCGACATGCTACGTGCAGGGTCAGGGCTAGGGTTAGCAACATCCACATGCAGGGTTAGGGCTAGGGTTAGCGACATCTACAAGCAGGGTTAGGGCTGGTATGTATACATACCTCCTCGAGGGTCTTGTCCTGCGTCTCGACGACGCCGGCCCAGACGCCCACAAACGCCGCCGCGAGCACGGCGGCGAACGGCAGCCAGCTGTACGGGCCGAACGCCTCCGCCATGGAGGGATACAGGAGCCCCACGGAGAAGTTGGCGCTCCAGTTGAGGAAGATGGCGACGGCCTGTAATGGATATGAGTATGTGCAAACATGGTTGTGGACTTAGGGACGCATCCACTTATAATCTTCACAGGTAGTTGAAGTAGTCTGTATATATATACGGCAACCATGGTTGTCGTCAGGGATGTGTTCACTTCATTATTCTTTAGGGCAGTTCGAGTAGTATGTGTGTCAGAAGTACTTCGCAAGTGTGTACTCCGAAGAGAGAGAATTGTGTACATAGGGAGTGTACTCCTGCATGCCATGAAGTGCATCAAGGCATGTAGGCCTGAGCCGTTGCTTATGTGCGCAGCAGAGCGGAAAGCAAGGGTCCCGACAGTCGCACGCAAGCACAGTCGCGTCCCTTGCAAGTCTCTGCCATGATTTTTGCACGGGCCAGATTGGGGCTTAGTAGAGGAGGACAGTGATTGGGCCACTCAACTGGGTCACTCAGTGGTGTGCAGGGGGACAATTGGCCGTGATGCTGCGCTCTGTGCAGCCTTGTAAGTCACTGATGTAGAGCTGGCAGTGATCACGGACTTTGATTCACCGCTGATAGCTGATAGCTGATAGCTGACTCCACGCAATCAAACCTGTGCCAAGACAATGACCTGCCTACACGTGGTTCGATTACGAATTTGGCGATGACACTCACCATGGCGCCAGAGCGCACTTTTGCCTGGAAGAGCTCTGCGACAGATGGACACGGGCAGCAGTAGGGAAAACGCAAATGAGCACGTGACGACATGGGATCAGGTGGCAATTGTCATGCAGCGCAGCTTCAGGGAAGTTGGTAGTGACAATGCCCCGCCTCCTTGCTGCAATCTTTACTGTATGAAAGTGACGAGTGACGCTTCCCCCCCACCTCCTCACCGCAAACTTCACAGTGAGGAAGTGACGGCTATCCCCTAAAGCGCAGCGACACGCTGGCATGCCCCCCAGGCTTCGCGCTGAAAGCGTTCGAGTCAGCTTTTCGAACAGCACGGCTGGCGGGAGCTGCAAGCGTTGCCTCACTTCGTCTGCGCCTGTGTGCCCCAGAATGCTTCGCGTTGCGCCTGGTGCACGCAAGGCAGCGCAACTCAACTTCAAGATAGAAGTGCAAGATCAATTTCAACAATGTTCCCCACACATCTTGACAAGTGAGCATTCGTCAGCGACCACAGCCGCTCGTGCACATTGCTTGACGTAGGCACCGCGCTTGCACAGCTGTGATGTGGCAGCAACGTTTTGAGCCCGACAACAATCCTGGAGCGTCATCGCAGGTGACGATTCAAGACGTCTGCCCGCGTGAAGCTCCTGCCATAAGCCCTTTCTCTACCTGGCGTCTTTTGCGGGCAGTCTGAGACGCTGTGTCCCGTATCGCGCATCGCTCGTGCCGTTCAAGCGAACTCTCGGGAGGCCATCGCCAGAGTTTCAGACGCCCCCTTGCGCCAGCTTCCCCCCCCCCCCCCCTCCCCGCCCCTGCGTCTGATTTGCAACTCTCCTTACTGATCTGCTACGCCCCCTCTCCCTGATATGCAACTCTCCTGACTGATGTGCCCCCTAACCCTAACCCCCCCCCCCCCCCCCCCCCCCCCCCCCCCGTACCTAACCACCGAGACCCTACTTCAAAGAGACCGGTCCGCAAAACTGCCATGCGCCCCAGCCTCAGCGCTCAGCCAACGCCTGCGCGCGCGCACCTGCGACCATGAGCCACGCGATGGGCCCCAGACCAATCCCGAAGAACGCGACGAGGCCCATGATCGCGGCCACCGAGGCGAGGCTCCACGCCATGTGCGCCGCGGTGCCGGCCTCGTAGTGCTCGCCCATGACGGACGCCGCCGTGACGCCGAGCACGCTAACCAGCATGCCTGCGCTGGACGCCAGCAGCAGCGAGCGGCGCCTGCGACAGCGGCAGCGGCGGCGGCGCCGATCAGTGGCTACGATTATCAGCGGGGCACGCGCGGGACGAACAAGCGCTGCTGTTGCTGCTGCTGCTGCTGCTGCTGCTGCTATAGGCTTGCGGGATAGACACGGCAGCGGCAGGAAGTGCGGCGCCGCCGCGGCGCGCATGCGAAGTTTTTGGTGTTGGTGACAGCCGCTGCGCCGGCCCGCAGCACAGCGCGGCTGTGCTCGATGCGCGCTGCGCTGGGGCTGTACCACGCAGCAGTAGCTGAGCGCGCGCCATGCAGCTGCTGCCGCGTCTGCAGCGGCGCTGCTTCAGCGACGCCGTGAGCGCGATGGCAGCGCCAGCTGCACACTGCTGCTGGTGCCCCTCGTCTGCCAAAAAGGTGATGCAATCGGCATGCAGCATAGAACGCCGCATGAAGCGTAATGCAAGGAAGCACACAGCACGCTCAGCCAGCACCCCCGGCCTTGTGGCACGCGCAGCCTCGGGTCACGTATCATCTCCAGCGCTGCCACTGGGGCACGCCGCTGCCAAATGACGAGCGCTGTCGCGCCGTCACGCATGGTCTGCAGCATACTCGGGGGCTCACGCGCCCCTTCAACCCACAACCCCCCGCAGAGAACGAGTCCATGCATGAAGGGGCAGAGCTGCCAACTGCGGGAAGCAATGGCAGCACAGCGGCGGCGGCGGCAGCGCGTGCACGCTCACCCGAACGCGCCCATGAGCCAGATGGCGAGCACGGTCGCGGCGACGTTGACGGCGCCGACGGCTATGGTCCCGAGGCGCGGATCGCCGAGCCCGACGCCCTCGAAGAACGACGTGGAGTAGTAGAAGACGGCGTTGACGCCGCTGAGCTGCTGCGCGAGGTGCAGCCCGCAGCCGACGGTCAGCGCGTACGCGACCTTGGGGTCGCGCCGCAGCGCCGCGAGCAGCCCGCCGCCGCCGCCGCCGCCGGCTGCCGCCTCGCGCTTGGAGGCGTCGACGATGGCGTCGATCTCCTCCGCTACGTCATCGGTCGCGCGCAGCACGGAGAGCGCGGTGGCGGCGGCGTCGCGGCGGCCGTGCATGAGCAGCAGGCGCGGCGACTCGGGGAGCCACGCGCACAGCAGCAGCTGCGCGAGCGCGGGCGCCGCGGTGAGGATGAAGAGCCAGCGCCAGCCGGTCTCGGTCGCCAGGGGGATGGCGAGGCAGTTGGCGGCGAGGCTGGTAGGGCGCGCGGAAGGGGGGAAAGGGGGGTTGGGGGGGGGGGGGGGGATTTGGGGGAGGGGCGTGATTAGGGACATGGTGATGGAGAGGCAGTCTCAGTGCGGATGCCAGGGATGTTGCCGTTGTTTCTGAACAGGATGAAAGCTTCTAAGCAACTCAAACTCAGATTCTGATGTTGTCATGACAGGGTTAGGGTTAGGGTTAGCATTGGTGAATGTATGCATTAATCGTTGCTGCGTTGCATCAAAGTCGTCCTCGTGACGCGCCGGAGAGAGGGCTGCCGTGGGTACGCACGGGATGGTTTGAGTGCAAGTGCTTCAGCCCAGCTGCAAAACAGTTCCTCTGCAGCCATCACACCACCTCTGTTGGATGCCAGCGCTCTCACTGTAAAGGCGATTTGCTAGGTGAACATCACAACAACCATGAGCCCCCCGACGGTTAATGATATGGGGGAGAAAATGGTCAGCAAATTTTCTACAGCAGTAGCCTAGAGCTCTTGTGATCCAAGCAGGTTTGTCAGTTGGCATCTGGCATCGCGACCACCACTGGAAACTGCAAGCCGCACACAGCAGCTGATTGAACACGTGCTTGGTGCCACACAGAGTGCAGCACAGAGGTAGCGCGCCAGCCAGCACGACGAGAGCGGCGTTTCTTGAAAAACTCATGATGCACGTGCCAGAATATGATGATGAAAGGGTCACATCACATGATGGTGAAAGGGTCACATCTTACATCGTACAGTACCTACCACCACATGCAAAACCACATCGTGCTGCTGCATCAGTGCAGCATTGCCATTCGCCGTGTTGCGTCGTTTGAGAACATGCCTGTCCGCGTTTGCTTGTTTGCACATGGTCTCGGCCGCTCTTTCCTCACACGAAAATTCCTCCACTCTCAACCAGTGCGCATGCAAAACTCTTCTGGGTTCCGTCTAGATGCAGCGTTCTGCACCTGGTCCCACAAACCTACAGCGCAATTTGAGCTTTGTAAATGCAGAATGGAGAAGTCAATGCGCACACAGACGCCGGTTTGTGTATAAACGTCAAGTTCCTCAAGTAAATTCACCAAACGCACCGAGGGTGACCTACAGAGAGTGTTTTGAACCTGCACTTGCAAACCCACAGTGAACCTTGAGGCTGCTGGATACAGAACCATGAATACACGTAATTGTAGTGTCTCTGAGGAGTACAGTTTGGTTCAGGTACCTGAAGAGAGTAACACGACCCCAGCACGGACAAACGGGTGACAAGCTGAAGCAGACCGCACTCCGCTTGCAGCCAGTGAAAATGCAGCCACTCAGATCGGAGATGTGGTATGCTGATCACCACCTGCAAGGCCTGAGGCACTTCAAGGTCCTACTTCAAGTGTACACCAGCACTTCAAAGCCACACTTCAAGTGTACACTCACATGCCGGTGACCAGGTGCAGCTGGCTCAGCGCTCCGAGCACGCCCCTCAGCTGCGGCGGTGCCACCTCCCCCACGTACCTGCCAAACTCAACGGTGACGCACATGACATGAGTTGAAGTTGTGGAGTCAGTCCACGCATCTGGTAAAATAGCGTATTTAGTGATGATAATTACATTTGTGTGTCATCACTAAGCATTGCCACGCCGTGATGGGCTTGGCATACGCAATCAAACAATGCAAATGTCTTCGTTGAATGCCTTCCATTGCGCACTCGACGTCAATCGGCTGCGCACTCGACGTCAATCGGCTGCGACAGAGCCACCCACGCGTATTAACGTGCGAGTTCAACTTCAAAAGTGACACCCCAGGAGCAGTGGAGTGGTTGAACCAGGCACGAGAGCCACCCTGACACAGGTACCCAGCACTGGTGATGTCTACTCGGCACTGATGGCACAAATTTGACCATGGTCCTGTTGTGACCACGGGGCTTGTGAAATGCAAATGAGCTGTACAACTCCAAGAGCAAATTATGGGAGCCAGCAGTACAGGTGCTTCAGTAAAGAAGTTTACTTCTTTCTTGGATTATGCATTAACTGGACACCCAACATTGCCGTGCTCCTGGCGACCGCAATTAGATAAGACTGCGAGGCAGAGGCTGCAGCAGGTGTGCTCATGCTGTGGTACTCATGCTATCACGCATCATCAGGTAGCTGACATACACACCAAATGGGAACACCAGCATACACCACCTCAGCTGCACCACGAGGCCCATGCCTCGCCTCCATTCAGTGCTTTGAGTACAAGGTAAACTTCAACTTCAACCTTAACTTCAACCTTGTGTGCCCCTCTCGTACTGAACCACAAGTTATGGTTATGCAGGTAACCGCATTGGCACTTGATTGTTATGCCAGTAATATGGTTAGTGATTGTCAACTTTCTTTGAGGAAGAATTAGCATAATCAACAGCGCACAACCAGCGCGCCAGCCCTTGTTGGCGGCCAGCTTGTGTGTGTGCTCAGCGGGCTCTGGACTTATTAGTGTCGGCGCGCGAGCTGCTGGCCCCGACGCCGCCAGATGGCATGAGACTCCGGGTTTGTGACCGGGGTTGTGCTGAGGACAACCTGAGTACAGCTTGAGTACACGGCAGAGTGCAGTGCGGTCGCACACACTGCACATCATGGCTGACACATCAGCCCCACTGCGCGCCCTACTCTGATCCGCTAGTAAAATTCAGCCATACCCATTGGCTTTGGTGAGAGTCGTCCGCTCTCGCCCAATGGCACTGAGATGTTGCCACAGACTCTTCGCAACAGTGCCCACCTCCACTGCCCGCACCACTGCTGCTGACTTGTGTTGTGTGGCGTGGAAGCATGCCACAGCGCCCCTGAACTCTAAACCCTAGGCCTGACCCTCACTCAGCATGCCGCTGCCCTGACCCCAGCCCTCATACTCAACCCGAGGTCAGCACCTCCCTCAGGCCCTGTCACCCATGAAGGACTGCGCCTCGACAGGCAGAATGTGTGACAGGTGTCGACTCCATGAAAATCAGCTCAGCGCCCCGCTAGCCGCCGACACTTGCTGCTGCTGATCGTGCGCCGCTGCTCTACGAGGCCAAGTTCGGCAGAAGCGTCCGCGCCGCATTTGCAGAGCGCTGCTGTGCCCGCAGACCCCAGCACAAGAGCCAAGGGACAAAGTGAGGGCCGCCAGCCGCCGCGTGATCACGTGCATCAAGCGCACGCGCTGCGTAGGGCCGGCGGCCACGCCACCGCCGCCGCTGACTCAGCCTCAGGCTACTTGTGTGCCGCACAAATCTCGACGGGTGCCGCGTGCACGCTCGCGCGCCAGTTCATTGGAGGTAGCTACCTGCACCGTGAGTTAAGACCTAGCCCTAACCCTAATCCTAACCCTAACCCTAACCCTAACCCTAATGAGGAGTACAGCACAATTTTACCTGCGCCGTGCTGCGCTCCGGAGCGCCCCTAGCGCTGCCGCGCCCGGGCCCCTCGAACCTGGGTACCCCCGTCACTCCGCGCACCGACCTCGAAATTCACCGAGGAGTACAACACCACAGTACCAGCGCCACGCTGCGCTCTCGAGCGCGCCACGCCCCCCCCTCCCCCCCCCCCCCCCGCCGCCCCCCCCCCCTGCGCACTCACATAGGCACCAGCCCCCCCCCCCCCCCCCCCTCCTGCGCACTCACATGGGCACCAGGACGCTCCCCGCGCCAGCGCCGAGCCCGACCACGAGCCGCCCCGCCATGAGCACGTAGACGTTGGGCGCGAAGAACATGATGGCGGCGGCGACGACGAACGCGACCGCCGCCTGCAGCAGCGCTCCGCGGCGCCCCAGCTTGTCGGCGAGGTGCCCCGCGGCGAGCGCGCCGACGAGCCCGCCTATGCAGAAGATGGAGACGACGACGCTCCACTCGAGGTCGCTGTGGCCGGGGAAGACGACGCCGTCGCAGCCGTTGACGACGGCCGAGTTGTAGCCGATCTGGAAGGTGCCCTGCATGGCGAGGACGCTCGCGATCGCGAGCTGCGCGGTGAAGGCGCCGCCGCCGTCGTCCTCGTCCTCGTCGTCCTCTATCGTCTGCGCGCGGGGGGTGGTCAGGGGGGGGGAAGGGGGGGGGGGGGGGGGGGTGAGTGGCGGCGCGCAGCAGCTCTGGCATACACAAGACAGTCCTGATCAAATGAGAGAAGCTGACAAAGCTGGGATTGAAATGAGTCAGCAAGAGTCGTTTGCAGCATGTCCGCGTACCTCATGCACGTTTCCCGTGAGGCAGAGGACTGCGCATGGAGTGTGTCAGTGCGTACATGCCATCGCGGCCGTCCCCATGCGCCACACTTCAACAGGTGCAATTCGAGCTGAACTGCCGTCCTCGGCCGCGTTTAAAGTGCTGAGGATTAGCGCTGTGCATGAGCACATGCGCCGAGCATCGTGGATGATGCCGTGAGCGGTTGCAATACATACCTACTCAGCGTCATGGGCTTGACTTGACACTCAGGCACTCCACGCTAGCATGCCTCATCGGGAGGATTCTGTGCGCGCTGCACAGATAGTTCTCCCTGATGTATACTGCGAGCACTGCTGTGCACGACACATCAGCGGCGAGCACGGTCGCTGTTGGATGCAAGCTGCGGTCAACTTCAACTCATTGCAGCTTACTGCAGCCGCAGGAGCTTGGCGAATTTCTTGCACCACCATGTGCAGGCAATGCCTGTGGTGTCTCATGAACGGCGAGCTTGCGGTACGCGCGCAATACACCACAATCACTCTCCTGCCTGTCCTGTGCACCTCACCACATAACACGAACGTGGCTGGCACTGAATGGCATCATCTGTGTCCACCTTTGAGCTACCCTGATGATGCAGGAAAGCGTTCCAGAGAGTCGCAAGGAAGCACACATCGCGTGGGTGCTCAAGTAAACCTGTATGCATGAATGCACCACAGTTGATCCATTTGTCAGCGCTGCAATGTTCAGCACCAAAAAACTGATTGGCGAAAATCTGATTGGCAATCCCGCATTCGCCCACGCCTTAACTGGCATTTGCTGGCGTCGAGTCCACATGCACATTGTGATAAGGTAGTGCTCTGGCGGGCTACTCACGTATACCTGCCCCGCTCCCAGCTCGGACGGTACCTCCTCCCTGACAGGCCGGGCTCTGACCACCTGATACCGACTCCTGCGCTGCTGTATTGACTTGCGGGGCATGCCCACGAGGGCCAAGTAGGGCAGCTCCTGGTACAGCCTATGGTACTCCTTGTTGTACATGGAGGTGGTGCTGGCGCGCCGCGGCTTGGACGCATGCTGGAAGGACACACACACAGCGGTTCCACATCATCAGGAGTTCATCGGTGCAGCAGCAACGCCGTTTCGAGAAAACAACGGCAATGAGCACTTTCAAAAAGCAGGATGTGCCCTGCGCGCCATCAGATCACTCGCAGCACTTCATGAGGCCACTGCAGACGCACCACCTCCGCGCCAATGCATGTGAATGCAAAAACGTGCAGATGTGACCGTAATCGTGGCGATATCGGCTGGGCGACGCCCATAGCAGCATGGCAGCAAGCAATCTGGCGCTGCACCACCACCTCAGCTGTCACCTGAGCCCAGTACACATGCCGCACATGGTCATGATGAAATCACGCGCACCTTGTGAGAGAAGAAGGGCCCGTTTTTGGGCACGACCAGCTGCAGGTCTGGTGCGCTCTCATACTTGTCGACCACGAAGAAGCGGCTATTGCTGGCCTCGCCCATGCTGAGCAGAGGCTGCTAACAGTTGTGAAGATGCGAGGAGGACACAGAAGCCATTGCCATTCCGAGTTTAGCCTTCGGCTATGACGCCTAGTTCCCGAGAACGGTTCCCGAGCACATGGGGAGTTGAAGTTGTTGATCAAGGAGGTTGCAGTTGAACTTTGGTGGGCAATGATTGCGTGCTGGTGTGGCACCAGTAACGTGTTAATTAGTGTGATTTTGCGCATTGTCATGGCAAAGATTGATCTGGCACTGCACTACCATGTGAGTCAACCACAAGCATCACCTCCCCCACCCCCAGACACACTGTCAAGCTGCAACGGCGTCGTGCTGCACGCCAAGGCATCGCTCCACAGCTGCCGCCATGTGCTCCCTGCCTTCCGCGGATGTTCTGAAGCTGTGGCTGCCGCCCTCGATGATGGTCAGCGTGCTGTCTGGCAAGTGCTTGTGGAACTCGTGCGCGTCCCGCACGGGGATCGTGTCGTCGGCGTCGCCATGTATGATGTGGACCTTGGACTTGTGTATGGCCGCGCATTCAGCTGCAGGACAAGAAAAGGAGAAATAGGGGGTTATGATGTGATATGCAGTGCGTTGGAACATGTGCAAGCGCATCGAAGCGCATACGCCGAGCACTGTCTGCATGGCGCATGCTTCAGGCCGCTGCGCCCGCTGCCTCCTCTGCAGCAGAGTTGTTGCGGACCGTAGCAGCAACGTCACATGTGCACAACAGACACAGCAGCAAGGCTGCAAAAGTCCTGGTCTACCTTCAACGCTGTCATCTCATCCATACACCCGCGATACACACCAGCCATGTTGAGCGCTGCCAGTCTCCTCCCTATACCCCCATACATACCCTCATCCTGCACGCGCCGTACATACCTGCCATGTCGAGCGCCGCCTTCTCGTCCAGGTCCGCCTGCCGCACCGTGTAGCTGCGCCCGCCCACGACCCACTGCGTGGCCCCCTCCTCCCGCAGCTGGCGCCACTGCTCCTCCGTGTAGCGCGACGCGGGCGTCTGGCTCATGTCGAAGCGCCCCGCCACCGGCACCACCAGCGGCACGTCATCGTACCTGTGTGGCACAGCAGCAGTGCACAGCAGCAGTGCACAATCGCCGGGCAGTCAGGCGGGGGGCCCTGACTCTGGAGGACTGCGGCTGACTGTCATCTCACGGCTCCGGTTCATTCAGAAGCGTGCTGTACAAGCACCAGAAGGGGGGAAGTTGTAATTAAATATGGCATGGCGCCGGATGCACGATATCATGACTGTACAGGCGGCAGAGACAGCGAAACATGCGCAGGCCAACCTCCGATACTGGCGGTTCTCTGGGTGCAAGTGCCGCCTTCTGTGAATGGCCGAGCCGCAGGTGCACATGGACATGGCCTCAGGTGGCGCCACCGGCAATGAGCAGCCATGCACACGGCACCTCCCGTTCTGCCTTTTCTGTGACGGCCATTGTGTCTCCCGTCTACTCTGGCAAGCCGGCAGCATGCCGCGGGACCTGCTCTTAGCGCGCGCCTCCGCCGCACTCACTTGGCGGCGTACTTGATGACCGCGCACGCCCCCTTGGAGTGCCCCACGACTGCCGTCACCGCCCAGCCCTCCCCCCTGAGGTGCTGCACCACCCCCCTCAGGTCCTCCATCTCTCTGTCATAGCCAGACAGCGTCCACTCGCCGCCCGAATCCTATCGCGTGAGGCAGCGGAGGGCCGCGCGTATTGTCAGCCACAGCAGTGGCACAATGCGGGGCAAATTCTGTGTACACTTGTGGTGTGAGCAGGTTATCGCAAGCGCATGGCATCGTTGAGCAGCGAGGCGCGCGCGTCCTGTCGGCACGCTGTGAACTTGCTGAGACAGCGGTTGCTGTGCTTTTGGGCTCATGGACGCACCTGAACCTACACGGCAGACCCCTGTGCAGCGCAATACTCTCTAATGCATGCAATCACTGAAGCGTACGCACCGACTCGCAAGTTTAGAAAAGTAACTGGGAAAAGTCTGCTGTTGAAAGACAGACTCATTATATCATAAGTCTGACACGCTGCTGTAACGATGACCCCCGAACTCACCCCATTGCCAGCAAAGTCAAATCGGCACAGGTTGCGCTGCTGCAGAGCCTCCGCGAGGGTGGCCGCGACGCTTCTTCGCTTGTCAGAGATGAGACCGTGGCACACCACGACGATATCTTTGCTCTTCGCATTCTTCAGATCCAGCAGTGCCGCCAGATCGTACCCTCTGTCCGGCAACGGTATCTTCAGGGCAATGGGTTCCTGCTGTGCGTGCATGCTATACTGTCGTCGATGTCTTGTCACCCTTGCCAGAGACCCTGCGAAAGCGTCCGTACAGGATGTGAGCCAGCTGCACGCACAGCCTAAACCTGCTGCCCACAGCGCAGCACGCCAGTGCATCAGGCTTAGCAAATTTGAAAGTGTTATTTTCAGATCCATCAACTGTTGAAGTGGCGCTTCGGCAGTTGAAGATTCTGGGGGCAGGAAAAGAGCGCGGGGGTTGTTGGGGGGGCTGTCATGACTGTCTCACAACAAATAGACTGAAGAATTACAGCAAACCCAAAAAATGCAAGAGCACTATATTCGAAGCCGTCAAGGTGTACTTCTACTTGCGGTCAAGGTCTAGGGCAGCAGCGGTGGGACAGGCAGTGCAGCCGCATGTAGCGGCGGCAGCAGCGGCTGCCATGGAGGCATCAAAAGTGAACGTGGCGCAGCGCCGCCGCCGTAGGCAGGTGCCGTCACTTTGCTAGGGACAGGTGGTGGAGCGAATCACCGGATTGCGGCAGGACCATGTGGCGCACTGCCAGCGGCACCTGCCGCCGCGGCGGCAGCGGCAGCGGCGGCAGCAGCAGTGGCGACAGCAGTGGCGGCGGCAGGGCCGGTGCACACCATGGCAGCGGTGACCGGCAGTAGCCGCAGCAGCAGCACGGGGGAAGGTAGCTACTCGGCCACGTGCTGCAGTAGCAATGCCTGCAACAGGTCGGCAGAGCACCCCCACAGAGTTGGACGCCACACAGCGGCATTGGAGCTGCAATGCATGCAGAGCGGGGCATGCTGGCTTCAGTGGCAACGGAGAGAGCAACATCATGATGGCACAATGTCGCTTGCCGACACATCCGTCCAGAGGTGTACGCTGCAGCTGCACACGTCAAACAACAATGGCAGTGCCGCAGCGACCTGCGCGTTTCAAAACTCAGTGGCATTTGCCGTGTGCTGGCGGCATGCCTGATTGCGCACAGCACACCAGCTTGTCAGGCTGCAAACGCAACCCTGCCACACAGTACAGCTACACAAAATTTGCCTGTAAACAGTTTGCACAACCGGCCACATCCCGTTCAACTTCAACTGCGGCCGGTCCGGCGCCGGTCTGCGCAGCAGCGCGCAGTGTGGTCAGGCAACCCGCACACCGCCATTCCCTTCGTAAAACAGCCGTCGAGGGCTCGACTCTCCGGCCAGCAGCGCCGACGGCGCAGACATCCACTGTGCGGTGTCGCGTACGTTCGCAGCAGCGCTCAGCGGCACGAGCCAATGTTGCAGCGCTCAACAGGCCATCTCTGCCCGGCACGCATCGTCCGCGCACCGGCCCAGGGAAGCAGCGCAGCAGTGGCGCAGCGTGGTCGCTGGCGTGCCTGGGTGGAGCCGTCAGGCGCGCCCATGACGAGTCAGAACGGCGCAAAGTGCTGCGCCTCTATGCTGAAGCTCGCCTCGAGGCACAGGCTCTTCAGCACCGCCTTCTGGACCTGCGAGCGAGACGGCGACCGCACCAAGATGTGAGGCGGCGCACATCTGCTGCAGCAGCGTTCGGTAAGGCGCGTCAGCGTTCAGCACGTTCCCAGCCACTGTCTGAGGGCCAAGGAACACGTGATTGCGAGTCACTACGATAGAGTTCCTGAATGCATCGCCGTGAGTTCTGGCTCCGTGGGCGGACAAGTCGCCAGGACTCGGCCAGGCGCAGCGGGGGTGTGGGCAGGCGTGCTTCGCTTCGCTCTTGTTTTTACTTTGTGTTTGTTTTGGTGCACGGACAGCATCCTTTTCAGCAAACAAAGAGCACTGCCCGGGCGCTCGTGCCACATCAGCACTTTGAGTTAGGGTCAGCTTGGGCGCTAGGGTTAGGGTGAGCACGGCTGGGACGGAACATCAGTGCTCAGCGATCGCTGGCGGCTCGCTGACGCGCACGACAATCGAGGCGCTTCCGCCGGAGCTGCATGGACGATACGAGGCATTGCTCGTGCACGCGAGCGCAGCTGAGACGCCTAGCATGCGCGCGCTGCCATGAGCTCTGTGGCCTGTGACCAAAAGCGTAAATGCTTCTCACGAGTTCATCTGCAATGCAGTTGGGCGTCTCAAAACTATGTCGTGAGCAACCACCAGCGTCGTGCATATCGATCGGTCGGCCTCCAATTCTGCTCGTACAACTCACCACAAGCAATGTGAACATGCGAAGGAGGCAAGCACGTGCACGGTCGTACATGCATACCTGCGACGGCAGCAAGCGACGGCCGTGAACTGCAAGCATCGTCGATGGCCTTCCTGACTCATGCCATGTCAAACAAGCGACGAAAGCGGTAGGAACACCGGGTCCCCTGACCCTCAAGCCATGTCAAGCCCGAACTTGCGACAAGGGCGGGAGGAACATCGCCCGGCGGTCAAAACACCCCTGGTGTGCATCGGACATGCGGACACACACTTCACACTTGAAGTGCATTGCGCGCGCGCGGTCACTCACCAGGACGCAGAGCTCCGGGCTCTCGCGCTGCATGCGGTCCATGGCGGGGCGGCTGAGCGTGAAGACGATGCAGCGCTCGAGCGCGATGGCGCGGAACGGCTGCGCGCGCCGCAGGAAGAAGCCCACCTCACCGAACGTGCCGCCGGCGCTCACCTGCCAAGCGGTGGCAGAGGCAATCTATCAGCAACCACCGGAAACCCAGAATCTCAGAGTACGAGTCGCAAGGGGCCCGAACTGCGATGGTCTCTCTTGTGCCAGCGCGGGCAGATACAGGCGGCTTCGACTGCGCCGATGTAGGCATACACGACCGGCGAGCCGTTGCGGTCTGATTTGCGCTGTAGTGCTGGCTCTCGTCAAGCGTGGCCACTGTCGCTTGCAAGCCCCAGGGAGATGTCTCAGTTCCCAACAAGAGGGTATCGGCGGCGCGGATGTGGATGCACATAACAAGGAGACCAAGTACTTTGGACTGCATGCATCAACTGCGTGCGTTCAGGCCCTCTTTCCAGTCCAATTTATCTGGTAGCTGACCAAAGGTCGCACAACAATGTCGGCATGCTGCGTCATCGTAGAGTGCGCCACGTACCTTCATGAGGCGGTGACGGTGCAGCTCGCCACGCGCGGCGGCGCCTGCGGCCGCGGTGTCGTCGCTGTTGAGCGTCACCATTTGAAGTTCGACGGCGCCGGCCTTGATGAAGCGCAATTTGGTGCTGCCATCCGCCTCGTTGAACAGCTCAGTGTCCTTCGGGATCACCTCCTCCCGGAAGTACTGCAGTGCCCGGGCATGTGCGGAAGTGGTAAGTAGCGGCGGTCAGTAGGGGCAGCTTCTCCAAGTGTTTAAATGTGCTTGCTGTTGACTGACCAGCTATGTAGCAGAGGGCAGCTGCGCAAGTATCAAAACTTGATCGCTGTCATGCCGTCACTGTTGCTTTCCGCTCAGTCTGTGCACTGATCCACCAGTAGTCTTGGACGAGAGCACAAATGAGCTGCCTTCCAGCTGCGAACTGTAGACCGGCGCATGCCCATGCCCCAAAGCGCAAGGCCACCACAGCGCCTCCCGCGAGCGCGCACGGCTCACCTGCATGCAGCGCTGCAGCAGCTCCCTGTTGCGCGCGCGCTCCTGGGGCTGGTCGACCTCCAGATAGTCCTCCAGAATCGCGCACAGGCTGCCGGGCACCTCGCCGCCCATCACCGGCGCGACCGCCGCCGCCGCCGCCGCGGCGTCCGTCTCGTGCTGCGCGAGCCTGCCGCCGATGCCGCCGCCGCCGCCGCCGCCGACGCTGCTGCTGACGGCGCCGAGACTGCCGCGCTCGGAAGCGTTGGACGCACGCATCGCCACGGCGTGAGAGTAGTACTCCACGTCGCGCAGCATGAGGCTCTCCTCGGGTGAGAGCGACAGCGCGGCGGCGGCGGCCGCAGCGGCGGCGTCAGGCGGCGGCGGCGGCTGCAGCGGCGGCGGCAGCGGCAGCGGCGCGCTGCGCGGCGGCTGCGGCGGCGGCGCCGCCGCTTGGCCGGAGGCGTCAAACACGCGCCGGACAGCTGCCTGCGTCACACGCGGAGATGCGCCAGAAAGAAACGTATATGGGTAGGGTCCGGGGAGTGGTAGGCGAAAGCGCCGCGGACGCGTGCTGCCAGTTTTTACCTCGCTCTACCCGCGTCCCTAGCCCAAACTTTGTGCACCCAACCCTGACCCTGACCCTAGCCCTAACCCTAGCCCTAACTCTGCACGATGCGAGGGCGTGGATTCCACCGGCGGTGGCAGGCAGTTTGCACGTCGCCGCAGGCGAACAGCGCGCTGCTGCGCATTTCTCTGCACCGAGTTGCGCCAAAAGGGCTGGCGCTGCCCAGGTTGCGGCGTGTCATCGGCTCCAGGTACATGCGCGCTCGCTAGGGAAGCACCGTTACGTGTGATGCCCTCAGGGCAGAGTGTGAGTCAATCAGGTCCTGGGTCCGGGTGCACAGAATGAGGAAACGGTATCTGTCGGTCTGGCACTGCCTGCCCACCTCTATGCATCAGTGCAAGGGCAGGCAACATGAGCCTTCTCTTGTCAAAACTGTACGCTGATCAGCGCCTGCGTCTGCAATGGTGCAGGCACCTTGGCATGTTTGGGACCTGATCCGAGAAAAAAACGTTTCTCCAGCATGACCCGGCGAGCAGTAGCCTCGGTGGAGGCACTGCAGGAGCTCGTTGCGTACGTGCGCATGAGACAGGCCCTCACTTGCACATCAGAGGAGCAGCATAGTGGATCCGCAAATCATGAATAGCAGCCTAAGTAGACAGCTTCGCATGCTCATTCGAATGAGCACATAAGTCCGCTGTCAGCAATGGCGCGCGCATTCGCATGAGATGAAACGTACATATGTGCCTGTGGCACACGTTGGGCCGCACTGTCCGCCATGTCTGAGACCCCCCCTCCCTTTCCCCGTCACGCACTTGTGCGAACGCGGCGGGCATTCAGGATCGGTGCGTTGACTTTGCAGCGAGTGTGTTGACGGCTTCTGCAGCGCCTTGCTCTGGCGGCGCAGCTCGGCTCAGCGTCTTGACTACTGCTCGGCCACGCATGTGGCGCACGTGCTCCGGGCCGCGCTTTCGCGGCCTCGAGCATTCGTGCCCGCTTTGACGCGTCGACCTGGAGCTCGCTCCAAGCCACGTCAGCCGCACCTCAGTCGCACTCTGCCAGCTGGTCGCGCTGTGTGACGTCTCTCCTACTCCGGCAGGTTGTTGAATGATGGATCCACCGACAGCGTGCCGTTGCTACGCGTCGCGGCGCGCGCATATGAGTGTGCATACTTGAACACGTCATGCACAGTCCATTGTACACTTGATGTGTGAGTGTGCATACATGACATAGCATACATGGCATATTATACTTCTACATAAACCAACTAATTCTCGAGATATTGTCTCACCTGCAGCAGGCGTTCCTCGCACCACTCCAGCGCCGCGTCGAGCGTGTCGAAGACAGCGTCGCCGCTGTCGATGACCTTGTGCGCCGTCAGCAGGTTGCGCACAGGCTTGCGCACCTGCCGCATACATACATAACCCCCATGACACGAAACCGTAAGGAGATGCAAGATGAGCGCTGATGCGAGGTGTCAGCGAGGCAGGGCCTATAGCAGCTGGCAGCAGCAACGGCAGCAGCAGCAGCGGCAGCAGCAGCAGCAGGAGCCGCAGCGGCAGTAGCAGCGGCAGTGGCAGCAGCAGCAGCAGCGGCAGCGGCAGCAGCAGCAGCAGCAGCAGCAGCAGAAGCGCAGCAACGTCAGCACGCACGCACCCGGGGCGTGAGTTTGTGTTGGGGGGGGGGCATCCATAAGACGAAGCACGACGAAAACTTGTGCGAGGTGTCAGCATGGCATGGCCAGCAGCAGCAGCAGCAGTGACAGCGGCAGCAGCAGCACCTGCAGCCCTTGTCCCCCGGACCCCTCCCCTTCCCCTTTCCAGCCCCTGGGACCCCCTATGGGGGGTACGTAGAGGGGGGTGCCAAGGTACAACTGCAGCCCAGGCCCGTACGCACCTGGGTGTGTGTGTGTGCTGAAGGGGGGGGGTGTTGAGTGTCATCTGCAGCAATGCGCGCTTCCGCGGCGAGCGCGGCGCGCACTGGCAGCATCGCATGCGCATTGCGGGCACCCCTGCGCCCGTGCTGCAACAGCCCGTGCTCGTGAACAGCTCGGACCCTGGCAACAATGTGACCCGAAGCGCGCCTCGCTGCGACTCCAGCAAAGTCCCGCGCACATGACAGGCATCCTCTGAGCGCGACCGCATCGGCGTGCCGCTCGGCCATCTTACATCGGCGTTCCGCGCGCTGAGATGGCCGAGCGGCACGCCACTGTCCTCCCTCTGTCACTGCCACTGCGGGAAACCTTGAAGTGAGGCTCTGAGGCAAGCGCTGCTGGCTCTCGCAGCCGCGAGCGTCGACGGGAACGCGTCCTGTAACCTCCCTCGTGAAGCTCTGGCAACAAGGGCTTGTGGGTTGAATTTAGGGCTACGGTAAGGGCAGCGCGCGCGAGCACACCGACAGCACCGCATCGCAGCCGCTCACCGCAGCAAACACCGGCGTGACGCCGCTCGCGTGCAGCAGCTGCTTGAGCATGAGGAAGCACACGCGCGCCGCCGTCGCGTCCACGCCCGGCACCTCGCGCATGTCCAGGACGACGTAGCGCGCGCCGCCGCCGCCGCCGCCGCCGGCCGCGGCGCTGCGCGCGCTGGAGCTGCGCCGCAGCGTGGGCAGCGGCGCGGCCGCGTCGTCCCGCGGCTGCGTTGTAGAGTGGCGAGGAGGGTGCGGCGAAGATGAGGGCGAAGCTGGTCGTATCAGTGAGCGCATAGCGTTTCTGGTTGACGACTGTTGATGTGGCGCTCTGCGGCGGGGCACCGGCAGCGCCAGAGCGCTGCTGCTGCGGGCAGCGCGGCACTCCGCCGCGCTGGCGCAGCTGCAGCGATGGAGCGCGTGCTTGCTTATGAGGGGCTCCCACACTAGATAGCAAAGACTATTTACAGGTATTGGCGCTAAAGCAGTGCATCCATTGAGCCAGCAGAGGAGCTATGCTGGCAGGCAGGTAGGTTCAGGTGTACTTCGCAACATGAACCTGCCCCTGCCCATGGGGTCCGCTGACTTTGCTGCCGCTGTCGCGCCACTGCATCTGGCGCAGTGGTGTGCGCTGCGGCTTTGTGGCGGAAGGGACCGTTGACTGATCAACGGGGCTGCACCGCTTGTCACTTGCATGCGTGCGGCTGTCAAATCGCACATTGCAATGCGACGGTTCACAACTTGCAGATGGCCAAACACGGGCATGCTGCACTGGCGCGTCACCAAATTCAACGATGCGCACACCGAGCACTGCTGCAACTCCTCGCGCACGAAAACGCACCGTGCGCGCCGTCCCGTAGACTGTGTGCACGCTCCCCGGCGACGCGGCGGCGGCGGCGGCGGTGCTGCTGCTGAGCCGCGCTGCGGCACCCGTCAGCAGCGGAGCAGCGCCGCTGCTGCCGCCGCGTGCGCGCGCAACGTCGTGATCCGACCACATTCCGCCACCGCTGCCGTCTGCGGCGACGGGCGACGCGGCCGCTGACAGGTCGCCATAGCTGCTGCCGGCGCTGCTGCCGCCGCTGCTGCCGCGGCGGCGGCGGTGCGCGGCGGCGGCGGCGGCGGCGGCGCCCGCGGCTGCGCGCCTCAGCGCCGCCGAGTTCTGCGGGCTCAGCGAGAGCGGGCCGCCGCGGTTGAAGACCACGGAGAAGCCGTTGGCGATGGAGGCGCGGTGGGGGGAGCCGAGGGGGCTACTCGCGCCGGCTGGGGGCGTGATGGTGCCGCCTGCGGCCACGCGGCGCGGCGGCGGCGGCAGGTGAGTAGGTGCTTTGGAGCGATGGCGCGACGCGCAAGTGCTGCTGGCGGAGGAACAAGCGCTGTGCGGTGAGGAGGGGAGGATGGTGGCTCTGCAGCGTCGTGAAGCGCGAACGTTACGCGCGCGTTGCGGCGCCTGCGAGGTTGCGTGTGCCGCTCGTCGCAGAACGACTGCATCATAGCCCCGCACACGCTTGCGCCCAGACCACCTATGGTCGTGCTGCGTTCACATAGTAACTGCGGACGCAGTACCGGTTAAGCGCTCGCGTACGCCGCGATGGCCTACGGCGCGGTGCGCGAAACACAGACACACCCCTGAGAGGGAGTGACGGCGCCGAGCACAGGCGGCGATGCGCAGCACGCGCCGGCGGAGTGCGCGCAGCCAGAGCTGTGGTGATGCTCAGCACCAGCGACGAGGGCCAGCATCACGTGCAACGAGGCACGGCACTAGTGCGACGGTGACGCTCCGCAGGAGCAGCAGCGCTCGACGAAGACGACTCACCATTCATGGTGATGCTCATCGGCGGCGCCGCGCCCTCGAAGAACAGGTGGTGGTTGTGGTGCGTCGCGTGGTGGTGGCTGTGGTAGCCGCCGCCGCCGCCGCCAACTGCGGCGGCGGCGGCGGCGGCGTTGGCGCGCTCCAGATGGGTCTTGACCTTCTCCAGCAGGCGGATGGCGGTGCCGAAGAAGCAGTAGCCGCGCAGCGACAGGACCAGGACCTGCGCGCGGGGGCAGGCGGGGCGTGGCAAAGCGCCTCATGTGAGCGTCTGGCGTGCACGTGTGCTTCATATCTACATGTGCCCATGTGCATTTGTCTCAAGTACTTGGTGCAAGTAGTCACGTCAGCGCCAGGTTCACGGGTATGTGTGAGCGTGTACAAGTCACGATGATGAGGGAGCAGCACGGTGCGTGCGTGCGCGGGCTGCAGCGAGCTGTCGCTGCGTGAGAGCTGAGCGCTGTTGCAGCCCAAGTAGGCAGCTCTGACGTCCCCCAGCAGCCAGGTGGCAGTCTGGCGCAGCAGCAGCGCCCGCGCAGCAGCGAGACCGAGGCGGCCGCCCGGGCGGACGCGCGCGCGTGTGAATTCACGTTCGCGCATGTGAATTAACGTTTGAACCAGAACAAGTACCAGATGAGCAATGCGCGCCGCCGGGGCATGCAGACGCTACGCTGTTGAGCAGTAAGGGCGCGGGGGCGTTGCAGCGCGGCTCGCAACACCAGGTTTGTACGCACGCCAACAGGTGCAGGGAGTGGCGCGGCATTCGGTGGGGGGCGTAGTGGAGCGTTAACATGCCCTCCGTCCGCGTCACGTGACAGTACAGCACCATGCACGACCGTCGCCGCGGCCTTGCCATCGTGGCTCAGATGATGTTTGCTAACGACAAGGGGGGGTGGGCGGCGCTCCTCGCGGAGGTACAGCGCATCTTTGGGTCCACCACGCCCCACACACCCTCACCACGAACCGTATCAGCTCCGCGTGCCCGAGGGCACCATGCTCGACTCACCGCTGCTCAACACTTGGGAGCACAGACTCACGGCGGCGCGCGAGGCATTCACCAATGAGGACGAGAAGGCGGCCACGGGCGGCCTCAGGGGAAGGCCTCGCGCGCTGCAGTGAGTTTGTGTTCCCAGGTGTTGAGCGCTGCGTTGAGCATGGTGCCCTTGGGCGCACGGGGCGTCACGAGGGCCGCGGAGAGGGTGTGTGGCGTGCGATGAATCCGAAGATGCGCTGCACCCAGGTGAGGAGTGCCGCCCACGCCTCCTTTTCGTTAGCAAACATTTTCTCGGCCAGGATGGCAAGGTTGCTGCGACGGTAGTGCGCGGTGCTGTACCGTCACGTGGCGTACAGCGTCAGCGGCGCAGCACACGCAGGTACTGAGCGCTGCCTTGCTGCTGCAGATCCGTCGCCGCAGTGGGCGTGCCCCATCTAACATACGGAGGCTGAGGAGACGCGCCTACGACGGCAGTGCCACGCGCTCTCGGAGTCTCGCTCCCATCACACCCGCATCCTCATCTTACCCCTAACTAAGCCTAAACCACCTGCACTCGTTGACATGGATTATACGCTTCACACAAACGACGTGCACGCAGCGGCGATTCACGGTGCCCATTCTCGGAAGTCCGTCGCCTGCGTTGCGCCTGCGCTGCGGCGCCCTTCAACGCCGCGCTCACATGCAACAAACGCTTCCATGTACCGCGCTTGCGCGCGATGCTGCGGCGCCCTTAGATGACGCGCTCACGCGCAACACACGCGTCAACGCATTGCGCATGCGCGCGCATGCGCATTCGCGGCACCCACCTGGCTGCGCCCTTCAACGCCCCCCCTAACACGCAACAGACGCTTCACTGCATCGCACCGCTGCCGTGCCGCATATCGCAGCAGCGAGAAAGGAGGACAGGATTGCCGGTCACTCGCTATGCGCGACGCGCTCGCACGAGCACCCCACCTGGCTGCGGTGCGCTTCGTCGCCCCGCTGACGTGCAACAAGCGCTTCAACGCACCGTGCATGTGCGCGCTGCGGCGCTGCCCTCGGACGATCCGCTCACGTGCATAAACACACTTCAACGCACCGCGCACGCACACTCGCGCTCGCGGCACCCCCACCTGGCTGCGGTGCGCGCGCAGCACGCGCCGCTCCTCGAACGTGCGCATCACCGTCGAGTCCATCGCGCGAGCGGTGATGGCGACCGGCAGCGTGCTCCACGCGTAGCTGAAGGCAAACGCGACCGCGGCGGCGCACGTGCCGAGCGCGAGCCCCTTGACGACGCTCGTCGCCGCCGCCGCCGCAAACGTGAAGACGCACACGCAGAACTCCACGGGCATCATCCTGCGGCGCAGCGGCGGCGGCGGCGCGGCGGCGGCGGCGGCGGCGCGCGGAGAAGCGTCGGTGCGCAATGAGTGCGGCGACGATGGCGGTGTTGCGCGAGCGCGCCGCTGACGGCGGCGGCGCGCCGGATGACATGCGTGCAGCTGCTCAAGCAGGCGTCACACGTGGAGTGGAATGCGCCCGCGCTGTGAGTCCCTCCCGATACGCAAAAGGAGCAGCGGCGGGGTGCACCGAGTCTGGCGAGGTCAGCGCGCATGTGGCAGGGCAGTGCGCACCCCGCAGAGAAGGTGCGCAGCAGCGGCCGGCGTATCCCGGAATCGTTCTGAGTCTGCCTGCATGCCTGACCCTAAGCCTAGTAGTCTTTGGTCCACGCGTGCTCGCAACCTGTACCGAGTTCCGTGCTATGCAATGCTTGCCTGTGCCGCGGCTGCCGGAATTGCCTTTCCACGAGACTCATCGCAATGTATGCTGGCCCGTTGCCTAACCCTAGTTGCAGGTCGTCCCCACAATCATTGCGTGAGCCGCTCTCGCCACACTCATCCCGTCGTGAGATGATCCGCTGTGCCTGATGGCGAATGGCGCCTCTGACATGCATGCAACCTCATCGTAGTCCTGACCTACCCTATCCTAACTCAAAACCCCACCCCACCCCTAACCCTCACCCCCATCCTGACCCGGCCATCGGGCAGACACAACTCACGACAGCATATATGAGCTAACCGAAACCTGCACAATAAAAGCGTTACAAAACACGTGTCTTCAAGTACCATGTCAGCGCTCACCGTGGACCAGCCTCAGCGCGTGCTGACCGCTGCCTCCACCAGCACGTTGACCTGCAAACTGCGCGTGACCCTACCACCCCTTTCCTGGGCCACACGCTAACCCTAACCCTACATACCTCCCCTGCTGCTAAGCATTGACCGACGCCCCCCCCCCCCATGCACCTACGCCTGAATCAAACCCAGTCCTAGGTCTACGCAATAACCCTAACCCTACCTATACCTGCCCCCTGCTGATGCTGAGCGCTGTGCGACACCCCCCCTGTCCATGCACCTATGCCTGACACCAACCACGGTACTGAAGTTCTACGTCTCCGCACCAACCCCAACCCTACCTACACCTACCCCCCTGCTGCTGCTGAGCGCCGAGCGACGCGCCACCCCCCGTGCACCTGCGTCTGACCCCCACCATAGTTCTAGCTCTACAGTATAACTCTAACCCTACCTACCCCCTGCCGGCGTTGCTGAGCGCTGAGCGACGCGCCGCCCCCCCCGCGCACCTATGCCTGACCCCAACCACGCTAGTTCTACGTCTGCGCACCAACCCCAAACCTACCCATACCTACCCCCCTGCTATTGCTGAGCGACGCGCCGCCCACCTGTGCAAACAAGACCCTAGTTGTAGTTCTACGCAATAACCCTACCCCCTGCCTACACCTACTGCCCCGCAGTTGCTGCGTGCTGAGCGACGCCCCACCCACCTGTGCCGCGCGCGCCACAGCCACTCCATCATAAGGTCGACGGCGATGACGACGAGGAGGCTGCCGAAGAACGCCTTAGGCAGGAACGACACGATGCTCTGCGGCACGATCGCGACGACCAGCTGCACGAGCACTGCTGTGACGCCCGCCCACCGCGTGTCGACGCCTGCGGCAGCAGCGCGCGTCGCGGCTCGAGGGCCGGCGGCGCAGAGTGAGCGCGCGATGCACCTCGACGTGTGTATGTGTGTGCTTCTTTGGGTTACTGCGGAGTGGATGCTTCATTGTCGGTGTTGTACGTCGCATGTCTGCGCTCGCAATTGTGGCATGCCAGAAGCGCGACATCAGGTGACGTGAAAGGAGCGAGCGTACTCGGCGAGAAGTGCTTCTAGAATCTGTTCTTGTATTCCCCCCGCCTGGCCACTGCTGCAGCAGTTGCGGCGCCGCAGTGCGGCATCCAGCAAAGTGAAGTACAAGGGCAACTTTTGGTCAAGCGCTTGTCGAATCTGGCGCAGTCGCCTTGCATGCAGCAGCGCTCAGCGCCGCATCAACTGAAACACATGGCACTGTTGCCATGCCTCGAGGCACCACGCAGTGAACAGCGAGCGGCACTGCGCGCTGCTGATGTGTGGTACCATACCCAATAGGGCTGCGGTCTCGCTGCGTGGCATGTGAACCTTGCGGAGCGTGCCACGTGTCCGCGCTCGCTCACGCGCCGCTGCCGCGATCGCAGCAAGCCCTGACCCCCTGGTACAGGTACTGACGGCGCTACTATGGCGGGCGCGAAAACGGCTGCGGCGCCTGCCGCAGAACCCTGCAGCACGAACATTGGGTGACTTGCAAGGCCCCCTTCCTCCGCAGACTGGTATCGTGCGCAGCAGCAACACGCTCTCGCAGCTCTCAATCGACAGCTGTGTATACGTCAAAGCACATGTAAACCCTATCAGTGCAACACGAGAACTGATCGAATCGCGAGACCCCCTTTCTCCGCAGACTGGCATCGTGCGCTGCACCAGCACGCTCTCACAGCCGTCATAAACAGCTGCGTATACTTCATGTATATGTGCTCTGAGGTATGTGTCACGCGCACTGTATTGCACGCGGCAACTCACTCACTGACTCACTCACTCACTCGCTCACTTACCCGCGCGCAGGTTGAAGATGGTCTGCGAGAAGATGTAGCTGCCCGTGAAGCCGCCCGTGACCCCGGACAGCAGGTTGCCGAGACCAACCGTCTGCAGCTCGCGGTTGTAGTCCAGCGGCTTGCCGAGCTCCATCTCGATGGCGGCGACGTCCAGGCACGAGCTGAAGGCCACCACGAAGAACATGGCGAGGAAGGAGGGGATCACGTCGGGGAGGACCCCCCACGCGATGCCCCCGTCCGTCAGGTTGAAGAGCGCCCACGCGGAGGACAGGGGGAGGTGGGGGGTCGCGGCGGGCACCCAGCTGGGGGGGGAGGGGGGGGGGAGCAAGGGGGTGGGGGGGCATGGCAGTGTGAGGGGTAAATGAGGTCATCGCAGAGAGGAGGATACGCTGTACAGCAATCTGAAGTGAGAATGCAGCGGCTCGTGCGAACGGCACGTGGAGGAGCTTCCAACGGGGAAAAAAAAACCAGCGGGGGGTGCCGAGCCGGGCGTACCCTCCCCCCAGGTACGCGGACTCTTACATGGACCACACGATGCTAGAGCATGCTGCAGGTCAGGTCACTCCCGCGCGCCGCTGTTTGCACGGGGTCGCCGCTGGCAGCAGCGGCGCTGCTGCTACAAACAATGCTGACAACAGCGCTGCTGCTGCCACGGAGGGGAGGGCGGGTGTCGCCTCCGCGCAGCGCGCCCGTGCGGGGGAGGGCCCCGCTGCGGCGTGCGCACAACGCTCTCGGCCCCCCAGTGCGTGGCAGAGGCGCTGTGAACCGGGTGCTGTCGACACGAATGCAGCGCACGACGCATCAACAGCGCCTGGTCACTGCGCCGTGTGTTGTACTTCGACGCGGGTCGCCAGCGCTGGAGCGTTGCGCAGCACCCGCCGCGGATCACAGCAGGCAGGGCCACGCACGCAGGCATCGACGCACGGCATTCGATCTGAGCGCTGCCTCACCCCGCCGCGCGCGCGTCGCTAAGCGTGGAGCCCGTCGCCGCCAGCGCGATGAAGAACACGGCGAGGATCGCCGACATGCACGCGGGCAGCGTCGCCACGGAGCGCACGCGCGCGATGGCCAGGTACCTGGCCATACACGCAGGGGAGGGGCGGGGGCAGCAGACAATGACAACGATGAGGTGTTCGAGGGGGACCCCCGCTTGGCGAGTGACATGTTCCGCTGCGAGCGCAACATCACGCTGGTCGGGATCCACGCCGTGGTGCTCGTATACGACACGGTGATCGTAAACATGAACGCGGTCGTTTACCGCCATCTGCAAGTTCATGGGTATCGCGGACAAGGCATATCCCAGAGGCGACGAGCAAATGCCAGAATGGTGCTGCAGGTACTCCTCCCCCACGGCCGCTTTATGATGCGAGAGGATGTCAACAACAAGTACCGCTTTGCCTGTAGATTGACACTATACACGAGCAAGGTCACTGCAAACAGGATTCCAAACGAAGGCGTAGACGAGGCGGCTGGCAAGGACATCATGAACTTTGTTCGTAGTGTCTTTCAGTTCCCCGACCTGGGCGCTGTCGTCGGCAGGCCAAAGAATCGTGTCATGTGCAGACTGCTGCACACAGAGGTTGTGGAGTAATGGGATGGCGGGCGTAGGGCCGCAGTGGCAGAGGCACAGCGGCAGCAGCGGCAGCAGGCAGTAGCTCAAGCCGCAGCAGCACGGGCGTAGCTCACGACGCAGAATACGCGCGCCACAGACACAGAGGCGCAGGCGGCGCGCCGCCTCAGCTGCTGTTCATACATGACATGTACGCACACCGACAACTTGACGGCGCTGCGTCCGTTTCATGTTGCCTGCTGCCTGGCGCACCCACGCAGGCCTGCTGTCCATATATGACATGCATGGCATGTATGATTTTTATACTGAACACCCATGCCTAGAACGCGAAAAGCTTGCACACATAAGTCCTTTGGCTCCTGTGGATATGGTGGCACTGTTTGACTCGTGGCCAATTGCCGCAGCAGCGGCGACCACGATTACTGGCGGAAGGCATCCAATTTGACGGCTAACCACACCTTGTCACCTGGAGCTCTACGATCTTATGATTCGTTTTCTATGATATATAAAACATACATGGCGAGGCCCGCGGCGGCGCCGGGCGCGGCGAGCACAGGTGGAAGGCACTCAACTTGACGGCAAACCACACCTTTTCACCTACAGCGCTATGATCTTTTGAGCGCTACGATCTTATGATTCGTTTTCCATGATGTATATGACATACATGGCGAGGCCCGCGGCGGCGCCGGGCGCGGCGAGCGCTGCCGCGCGCGCGTCGAGGAAGCGGTGCCAGTCGCGCACGCCGTCGACGCTGATGCCCGCCATAAATGAGAGCCCCGCCTGGCCGCAGAAGAGCCCGATGTAGGCGAGGTAGCCGCCGACCACCTGGGTGACATGGGGGGGGGGGGTAGGTACACAAGAATTAACGTTGTCGCGCATCTGTGTCGCGCGCTGCACCCCCGCAGCTGCCATAATGGTATTGTTCTGCCCCACGGATTTGTGATGCAAGTCACAGGAGTGGACTGAAGCAACGTGCAGTGAACAATTACACTGCCGCTGCAACAGATGTGTTGCTCCTGTTGCTTTTTGCTCCGTTCCGCTCCCCTGTGGCCCTGCTCAGCGGCCGCACACGCGTGACCGCATCAGCGAGTGACAGCAATGCTGCCCTACCGGTGTTTGACTCGCTGATGTGCAATCTGCCGACGCACTGGGTGTTGGCAGTCTCACACCTCGTGCAGCGTGGACAGCTTAGCGGCATGGAACACCAGAATTGCAGGACCATCAGAAACATGGTCCGAATGCATCAATGACGGCCGTGTGAGCCCTCATTGCTGGGCTCTGCAATTGTTGGCGACAGTGCCACTTCCATGGCCACATGTGTGGACCAAACAGATCGATTACTTCACGTCGACCACTGCATGATTGCGAAACCGGTCATTGCATCAGCCGCTACTGGCTGCACAGGCTGACACAGCCATGCGTCTACCGCATGCTGAGCCATATGCGACATCGCACGCACTAGCAAACATAGCCCCTCCCCCCCCACCACACCTCTCTGACACTGTCTCCACGTGCAGATGACGCTTGGTGAAGCTGTGCAGTGAACGCCTGTTTCCATTGGGCTTACCGGCATGGGCAGGTACTGCACCAGCTGCGCCACCCTCAGCTTCCCCACGCCGATCAGGCACACGCCGAGCATCGCCGTCGACAGCGACAGCACGACGCACGTCGTGGACAGCATGGTCTCCCGCGTCAGCCCCTCGCTGTCGCAGTGGTTCACGACGGCGGTGGCCATGGAGCTCAGGAAGATGAGCCCTGCGTCCTGCACGCTGCCCACGGCGAAGGGCAGGCTCGACGCGATGACGAACGCCATCTGGTGCACCGTGCCGCTGATGAGCACCAGCTTGCAGAGCCTGGGCAGCTCCGGCAGGAACGCCTGGTTCTTGAAGATGATGGCGGCGAAGGAGACCAGGACGGGGACCATGATGATGCCGTTGATGAGCCCATGGCAGACGCCGTTGAAGACGGTCTCCCTCCTCTTGGCCGCGCTGTGCTGGCGTTCGTCCAGTGAGACGTACGGTCTTGCATCAGCGTGCGTGACTGCAGGTGGCATCACCACTATCCCCTACACGGTTTTGGTACAGCAAATGCCGTCCTGTCCCTGATTTTCAGGTGACGCAAGATATTGCAGTAGTTGAGCACACGATCTTCGTAAAGCGAGCACACTCTCCTTCCTGAGCTCGTCGTGAGAAAGCTTTGCTGACGATGTTCGGGTGACGCCAAGGTTGTACTGGGCGGCAGTGGGATAGTGCCGAGAACGGCAGACACGTTGAAATCCTATATATGGGCGCCAGATCTATGATGGCCGCATGACAACCAAAAAACGTGGAACAGCAACGGCACAACTTCAAAGCTCAACTTCAGTTTTCTCTGTTCCCGGGATCCTGCCCGTGCGCGTTCCTCCTCCAACTTCACGCTGAGCTCGTGAAAAGCGACCCGCACACGCTGCTAGGCATACTGGCAATGGCGCGGTTGAGAGCTGTGAGTCCTGCAAACTAGATGATCGGCACTTGACATCCACTTGGCTAATCATATGCAGCGGTTTACAGAGGCCTTGGATCTGCAAACGAGCGTATCTGGCTATGTGACAGCTACGTTCACTTTCCAGCATACATGGACGCCTTCCAATACCAGCCTGTGCAACGAAGACGGCGTAGGATCCCATGCTGCAACAGGAGAAACGCTGTGCCACTTCGGTTCCTTCCCAAGATCTCTGGGCATCATCATCGACAGGTTCAAGGTGAGCGCGACGATGCAAGCACGATATGTTCTGTCGAGGTGTCATGGATGGACCAGATTCACATGAGAGCTGAGCTGCGACTCCCACTGCTGCCTGATTGCTGATTGCCCCCGTGCCTCGGCGCAGGTCAAGCGGGCCAGCCTGCAGTTTGTCAGGGGGACCTGGGACGCCAAGCAGTGGGGGCCCCACCCCTCAGTCGACGCTCCCGGAGGTGCCAGCATCTGGGCTCTTGTACCCGAAGCGAACGCCGTGGCCACGTGGGATGCCCTGCGGCGCGCCCTGGGGGGTGTCTACCGCGGCAGCCTCGGCGCCATAGACACGGCCCGTACTCTCTCGCCGCGCCTGATGAGCATGCCAAACATGCCTCTGGCCCATGCGTGCAGCGGCCATGACAGCAGCACTGGCAGTGACGGCGATGGCAACAGCACCACCGGCGCATGCAGAAGCTGCAGCCAAGATCATGATGAAGGCAGTGCAGGCGGCGACGCAGACTGCTGCAGCAGCGTCGGCGGCGACGGTGACTGTGACAAATGCAGACGCAGCAGTCGAGGCAGCGGCAGTGGCTCCAGCAGCAGCGGTGGCGCCGCAGAGCGCCTGCTGTACGGGCACCTGCCGCGCGAGGCGGTCTGCACCGAAAACATCGCGCCCGTCGTCGCGCAGCTGCCGTGCCGCGGCCGCGTGGGCCTCGGAGCACTGCTAGACCCTACACGCATCGTCGGTGCCTCGTACTACAGCGCCGCCGTTGCGTGGGACGTCGTCTTCGCCCGCGGCGCCGCGCCCCCGCACACTCTGACGCCCACCTCGGTGGTACTGACTCACACGGTCGTGGCGGTGTTTGGCGACGCGGCGACGCGCGTGCCGCCGGCGCGCGGCGCCGTCGAGTGGTCGCTGGCGGCGCTGTTTGCGGCGCCGGCGCGCGCGGACGGGCGCAGCGGCGCGCGGCGCGACGCCGCGGCGCTGCGAAGTCGCGGCAGCGCTCAGGTGAGGGCGTGCGCGCTCAGCGCCGAGTCGACCGTCACTGTGCACGTGCCGCACTGGGCGGGCAGCAAGGGTGGCAGCAGCGGAGGCATCGGCAGCGGCAGCAGCGGCGGCAGCAGCGATGGTGACGTTGATGGCAGCGGCGGCGGCGGCAACAGCAGCAGCGGCGGCAGCCGTGGGTGCGAAGCCCCGCAGGTGACGACGCTCGAGCTGATGGGCGATGCGACGCTGGACATGGTCGAGATCAGATTTCAAGCAGAGCTGCCGCCGCCAGCGCTCAGGCGCGGCCGTCATGGCAGCAACTGCAGCAGTAGCAGCAGCAGCAGCAGCGGCAGCGGGGCGACTGTTGCAGGCGGCTGCGACCTGGAGGTGGACCACTTTCTGGCGGGACGCGGAGGGACGAGCGGCGACAGCCACACGCGCGTTGCCTGCAGCTGCGGCGCCAGCAGCGGCGGCGGCAGCGGTAGTGGCGGCAACAGCAAAAGCGGCGGCAGCAGCAGCAGCAGGAGCAGCGATGGCAGCGGCAGCTGCCATGTGACGTATCTGCAGGCGGTGCCTCCATTCTTGGTGCCGCTGTTCCACACGCTGCATGTGCGCGTTGGCTCGCAGGACGTGTCTCTCGAGGAGAGCGCCAGCGCATATACTGTTGGCGCTTCAGCCGGCGCTGCGGGAGGCGGCGGCAGCGGTAGCGGCAGCGGCGGCGCGAGCACAGTCATCAGCCTCGGCGTCGGAGAGGATGGGGCGCCTTCGCTGCTGGAGCTGCGGGCAGATATACCTGCAGGCGAGGAGCTTGCCGTCAGTTTCAAGGTACGAGTAGTAGTAGGTACGGAAGCATGTCAGTGCTCATCTGCGCATAGGTCTTCTCCACGGCTGGACGTGCTGCTGGCGCTGCAAGATGCCTGCATGCATGCACACGCATCACACAGTCGATACAGCATGTGCTTGTGTTGCTGCAGGCTGTTAGCAGACCCTTCTGGTGCTGAGCCGTTTCTGCACATGCTGAGCGTTGTTCACTGCAGTACGCCACTGTAGCCAGCAGAGCATAAGTGAACTACTGTCATGCAGAGCACTGCTGCCAACAAGCGCGGGAGCGAGGCGTCCTGCCAGTTTGCATTCTGGAAACTACAGCAAGTAAGCCGCAGCCTGAGCAGCAACATGGAGCAGCACAGGGCCTGGTTTGGCGCGACGTTTGCCGTGCATTGTTGTAATTTCCAGGTATCAGTTGATACATCCTGCCTGGTGCCCCCACACATCACAAGACCACCAGCCAATGGCCGCGTGTACTCGCCCCCCCCACCTCACCCCGCCCCGCCCTCCCCCCCCCCACCTCACCCCGCCCCGCCCTCCCCCCCCCCCCCCCCCCACGCTTTCCCCGCGCAGTTCCTCAAGCGCTTCCTGGCGGTGGACGCATTCCCGCCTGACCCAGCGCGCGGGTTCGACGTCCCGCCCCCTCTCGTCACGTGCGGCGGCCGCCACTACAGCGGCGCGGCCGCGCTGGTGGACCTCCCGTACCCCGACTTCAGCATGCCGTTCAACGTCGTGACGCTCACGTGTACGCTCGTCGCGTTCTTCGCGGGCACGGCGCTCAACGTGCTGGTGCGCAAGAGCGAGTGGCGCGGCGGGGGGGGAGGGGGGGGGAAAGGGGAGGGGGGCGCGGGGGAGGGGGGGCGTCGAAGCTGCGCGCGGCGCTGCGGCGCGCGCGCGCGCGGCTGCGCGGGGTCGCGAAGGAGAAGGTGTCGTGAGTGTATTCTGTATTCTTCAATTCCACCAATTCATTGCAGTTGGCGGGATGTGCTGGCGTGCAGGATCCTGTTGTGTTGTTCTGTGCCTCGTGCTGTGACGGGTCGCAATGGGCGGTAGGGCCACTTTTGGTGCGGCGCGCACAACCGGCGGCAGGGTGTGTGAGCAGCGCCTGGCATGCAGGTCGGAGCGCACTTGTCACTTCCTGAAGACGCGTCGACAGTTGGCCACAGTAGGTGTGGGTATTCCAGAACGGGGAGTCATTTCGGACGCGCATGTATGGCTGTACTTCAAGTCAACACGGCTTGGCACATAAAAATACACTGACGCTTTGCAGATGGCACTGCATGTCACCTGAACCTGCAAGGCGGCCGTGGCTTCCAGTCTGCTGCAGCCGGCTCGCTGTACCAGGGCAGTGCAAAGGGGGCAGTCCCGCCGCATGGTCTCGCCCGCTTCTTGTTTGCTCCAGCACGGTACAAAGCTTACGATTCACCAGCATACATCGTCTGAGTCCCGCCCCATGCTGATGTGATACTTTTGAGGTAAATTACGCACATGCTGACTGTCTGGATCCAGAGCGCCGACTGGGCAGCTTCAAGGGCATCCACGCTGTCAACATGAAATTTGTGGCGTCCTATCTATACCTCACCACATGGCCTTCAGCAACAGACCGACCGTTCATGGAGGTAATGCGATCAAGGGAGTCTAATGGTGAAACAAAGACATTCTGGCCTTTCAGACCCCTTGTCGTGATAGACAAGCAATGGATTGCGCCCCTTCGCCCAGGCAGGTACTGTACTTTGCACATGGCAGCAAGACAAAGTGAGTTGCACAAGCTAACCACTCCGTCCTTGCAATAATGACGTGATCCCCAAAGTGTGCAAATGGCTTGATCAACAACTTGAACGTGTCACACGTCATGCATGTAAGCGACCCAAACATGCATACGTACCCAACCGTAAAATATGCTCATCAGCGGGCGTGTTATACGTATGTTATGGCAAATGTATTTGCAAGTCGTATTCGACGTGTGCGAAGCATAACACGCAATGCATGCCAGCCAAAAAGAGCAAGAAGGTAACAAGCAGTATGCTGACAAGAGGCTGACGCCGCAGCTCTTCCGCGCTGCGCGCAGTGCACGAGGTGCGCACGCAAGGGTGCGCCTTTCGAAACAGGATGGAGGGATCAATGTGCATGAGCCGCAAAAGCGCACTGTGTCTGCACAAAAGACATGGCGACCACCAGTGCTCGAACTAATGATCTACCTACTTTACTAAGAATGGTGATTATTATTTACAATTGGACTCATCACTGAGTCACAGTCAGGGGCATGGTGCACCACAACGTCAGTGATCAGCGGGCACGGAGGGCCAACTGCAAGGCGCAGCAGGAATACATTGCGCAACGTGCAGTGAGGGTATGCAAGATGCGATACGTCAATGTGATGAGTGTATTACAGGTGTTGCAATGACTAAAGGAGATGACGATCCTGTATGTGACACTGGATAGCGCAGAATGTCATGTGCGCCCTCTCTACGTCTATGATCGTGCGCCATCCTGTGTCTGTACGACATGCGGGACACACCCGGAACATGTGGTGTTGTCGGCGCAATATGTACAGCATGATCACCTGCCGCTGGCGCTATGCTGCCTGCCGCCACTCAGAATACCGCACCGCCGCCGCAGCCACAGCAGCAGCCGATGCCGGCGCCGCCGCCGCAGCGCGTGTGCTGCAGACACTGGAGCACGCACACCCCGCCCCCCCGTACGTACATGCACAAAATCCACGACAACGCTCCACGCGTGCCATGACTCGCTGCTGCCGCGTTACCGCGGCATCGAGGCCAGTTCGCCCCCGCTCATGGCAGCTGACGCTCACAGCAAGCATCGCTGTCGTCTGCTGGCGACCGGTGCTTCTGCAGACGCTTCCGCTGCTGCCGCTGCCACCGCTGTCGCCGCCGCGCCGCTGCGGCAGCTGTCACCGTTGTCACGCCGCTACACTGCTGCCCCCCCCCCTAGCCGCAGCAGCAGCTGTTACCGCTGCCGCGCCGCGCTGCTGTGTAACCCCCCCCCGCCCCCCCCCCCCCTCTCCACTCCCAGCCACTGCCGCGGCCTCCCTGGTGCGCCGCAGCACCAGCTGCCACGGCGCCGCTGCTGCCGCCGCTACCGCCGCCGCTATGCGTGCAGCCCCATCTGGTACACCCAGCCGGCGTTCTTCTGCGTCTGGCCGCCCTCCTTTTGGCGCACCGCCGCCTGCACGCCGAGGTAGTACGCGACGGCGCCCGTCGCGGCGTCGTGCAGCGGGCAGATGAAGAACTGGTTGAGGAAGGCCGTACCGTCCTTGCGGTAGTTGAGCAGGCAGACGTTCGCGTCCGTCTGCGCGCCGATCGCCGCGCGGATCGTCTCCACGTCCGCCGGGTTGGTCTGCAAGGGCGGTGTGTGTGTGTGGGGGGGGGGATGATGTGTGTGTGTGTGTGGGGGGGGGGTCGATGCAAGGCATGCCGCCGACATAGCATCGTTTACATGGCGCAGTTGCGTGGCGTAGATTGCGGCTATGCGCCAGTCGCGACGCGCAGAGCACCGCTGATCGCTGCCGCTGCGTCAGCGGGCAACCGCGCGCCGCGCCGCAGGAGCTGACGCGCGGACCCGACGATGCGCGTCAAGCGCGTGCATACAGTCCAAGCTCCGCGCGAGCCTGCGTACGCCAGCGCACGCATAGCAGCGCGCGTTCATGAACTGATCGCTGCTGCGCGCACAGGCTCAGCGCACGGCCTGGAGCTTGCGCGACAGCAGCTGCAAATGTGACGCCGCGGCGCTTCACGGCGCCCGCGCGAGCGGCCCTGCGGTGTCTGTCGGCGCAGCAACGCTCACCTCCTTGCCCTGTAGAAACCGGCAGTTGCGCCCCTCGATCTCCGATTTGGCGTACCCCGTGTACCGCGAGAACCCCTGAAACGCGCACACAGGACAGCGACGCTGCCAAGATCAGACGGCTGTTCGACGTGGCCATCCCCCTTGTTCTGTGTTGAAAGCGTGAGCTGTGCGCAAAGGCGGGTTCGAACTCAGCCATCCACATGGGCGCAGGCTCATGAATCATTCATGTTGCTGGCTGCAAGCGTTCAAGCGCACCACAGCGCCTGTTCACAAATACGTGAGCCTGTGCACATGAGTTTTAGTGCGCAGACCCGCGCGCATGCGCTGCGCCGTGTCGTTCATGGCACGCACCTCGCTGCTGAACACGATCGGGTTGTCCTCTAGCTGCGCGCACGGCAGAGAGCGCAGAAAGAGCAAGTGCAGAGCGTCAGCGCCACAACATATGCAACACTTCAACATGACACAACAAAAGCCATTGCACGCGTGCTGGACCTAAAGCTCAAGCTCAGTCACGCACAATCATGCATCCACAGTATAAAGATTGGCAGCAAGCTTTTTGAGCGAGCAGTAAGTAACTTCAAGTGACGAGTAACCTCTTAATAGAGACACGCTGCGTGATGTGGTGCCTCAGCAGCCTGTGACTTCCAACGTCCACGCCAAACCTAAGCTTGAGAATATACAACAGATGGCACTCACGTCTGGGTCGGTCACAACCCAGCAGATGTCAGGTTCGTCCCTTGAGTTGAGCATGTCCACCAAAATCATGTCCTTGGGCTTCAGCTCCTTGCTGGGCTCGAAGTCACCCTGTGCAAAAGCGTGCAAATCCAGCAGCGGCAGCGGCATCAACCAGCAGCAGCAGGGAGAGACGCGTGCGTACGGATGCCGTCACCAGCGGCAACACGAGCGCGCAAATCAGCAAAGGGCAGCCGCGCAACAGCAGCTTCATGTTGGCAATGATCAAGGCGTAGAATTGAGGCCCGGGCGGCCGTTGAACGCACGGCAAGCACTTCACATGTAAGGCAAGCACTTCAGAGCCAAAAGCACCCGATGTGCATTGATGCAAGGGTGCAAGTCTGCCTCCTCCTCTCGCCTTTGCAGGAACACAGCAGCGTTCCAGCGCACACGTACCTCAGTGCTGATCGCACCAGCAGTGCTGCCACTGGCTCCCATCCTGCCAGACAGTGCGTTCAAGCGAGGCAGCGGCAACCTGCAGAGTGTCAGCGGCACCGTCAAAAGACTGCAGCGACCTTCTCGAGGTGCTTTGCCAGCTTCGCCGCCGTCGCGACTCTTCAAGTCCAAGCTGGCAAGAATGCAAAGGCACACTCACTCGATCGCTTGATCGCTGTGCTGCTGCTGCTTGCTTTGACCCATTATTTTCAAGTTGAAGGCCTACTTCAAGGCAGAAACCCCCGAATCCCCCCACTGTTCGGACACAGATGCAATGGAGGCGGGGGCTGCAGCTGATGGGAGTGGAGCTGTTTAGGTTCGCTCAGGCCTTTCTGCCAGGCCCACCTGTGGTCGGCCCGGCCCGCCCTTCTCATCTCACGCCGACACGGCCAGCAGCGCCCGCGCCATGTGAGGGTTTATTCTTTCACAACTCAGCTCTGCGCAACAAGCGGCGGCTGTGTGTGCAATGTGAGGATTGAGTTGGCGCTCATAAGGAGGGCTCGCGCGCGCGACATGATCTGCATTCCGCTTCAAATTCGGTTTCACTCGAACTTACCCAGCTCATGTGCGGATCAGCTTACCCCAGTCTTTGCTCCATTTCGCTGCTTGCACCCGGCTGCTGCTCCTCTACATACCACGTGCTCAAGATCAGCGCACAGCTGCCGCTGCTGCGGCTGCAGCAGCCTTGTTTCACCAACTCATCTGAAACCTCGCGCTATTGGATGATGATGATTTGCTGCGCCCTGCCGCCCGCTGCTGCTGCTGCAGCAGGCCTGTCTATGACCTTCAACTTTGGCCATGGGGGGGGGAAGCCGCCGGAGACCATGCTGGAACAAATCCTGGAGCGTGTCAACGAGAATGGCAGTTACATCAGACAAATCCAGGTCGACACCGCTTTCCTGAAGGGGCAAGGCGTTGTGGTAGTGGCGGTTCTGTTGCTGCCTGCTGGGTGACGCCCTGTCCAAACACTGAGGTTGTTGTGCGGTTTGCGACAGGATTCCCTGCACATGCTGTGCATCTGCGTGCACTTCGAGCTATTTCAAATGTACCATGTTCTTGACCTCATCTGCACATAGTCGGTCTGTTTCTCGCAGGCTCCTGGCTCATCGTGTTTGAAATGTGTTCCAAGTTAGAAAATGCCTGCCTGCGTGGCTGCCTGCCTGCTGCCTTGTTGCTGCTTTTTGCTGCTGAGCATTCTATTACTGAACCACTTGAAGGTCAGCTCTTGGGGCGCCCAATATGGCCGTTTCAACAACACCAGGGAATCTCCCAACTGAGGGCATTCTATGTATAGGGTAGGTCGAATTGTGGCTTCTCCCCCTGTTGTTGCTATGGAAGACCTATAAGGGGCCTCCAGACTGCACTCACCCCCCTCAAGACTGCAGAGTCGAGGTTCTAGACACAATAAATAATGTATAATGGCAATATTCATCTAAGATTTGGGCAGTGTAATCAAATTAAACCAAGCTCACAATCTCAAGCACTCTCACTCATCTCCATTCATCACACCTGCAGCATGGAGTCGTCCGGGACTGCGTTTGAATCTTGGCCGGCCAAGAAGTTGGTGGAGCTTGCGCATCAATTTGGCGCCCATCGCAATGCAAAACTATGAGGAGCATGGGCGTGGTGCCGTCATGGCCGAATTCTGCTCATCCCATATGATGTCCGTTGTCAAGACAACAGCCGCAGCGCAATTCACACCTGCGGGTGCCGTTCGGGCCCTTGAATATGATATTGGTGACAGAATGGACACATGTGACGTCGCCACTCAGCATGTCATCCTCCTCGCCGTGCACATCGGCGGAACGATGACGGTCAACGATCACTACTTGCTCCAAATGTGGACCTGGGGAGACCATGAGTGTGCCATACATTCGCACAGACATGCGAAAGACCCCAAGCAGTGCTGTAACCCCAACTGCACGGAGAAAAGTGTCAAGTGGTGAGGGGCGTGCCGGAACGAACGTACTGTCGTTCGACTGCCAGCACGAGGGCTGGGGTCAGCACAATATCATATGCAGCGCTGTGAAGCGCACTCACATAGACGCAAAGGTGTCAAGCGCGACCCGCACAGTAACGCACACACATGAACACGGCTTGGACACACAACCTGAAAAAATGTTTGTGGAACATACAACATCACAACTTGCAAAAACAAATGCTTTGTTTGATCTTGCTTCGAACACACGACCTCATGATGTATAGTCCATGATCATAGAACTGCACGATAGGAGCTCAAGATAATATCAGTCCAAACGCGGTATGTAGATGGGGCAAGGGCGACCAAAGAGAGTCCTCCAACATTCACCACGGTTTGCATTGCATGGTGGCGTCCGGGGCAAGGGCGACCGAAGAGAGCCCATCAGCATCGACCACGTGTTTACGAACATAGGACTCATGGTTTACGAACCAGGAACTCAGGGTTAACGATCATTTCACCCTTATGTTCATACATGCATGAAAGTTTAATGGCCGAAGCGCCCGGCCCGGCGCGCACTGCCAAAGTGGCACCGCGCGCGGACGCACACGTGCGGGGGTGACGTCGGTCCAGCGGCCGTATGTACTGACACAATTAATCCATGTATGTATGCACTGTCACAATTTTAAATCCACACTTCGACGCCATCAGCTGGTCATACAGTATGACTCATACTGCATGCTTGTGAAAGCACACTACTCCGCCGCGCCGCCGAGCGCGGGTGTAAGCAGCAGGTCGCAGGTAACATTTGGCTGATACATAGTTGTGTGCGACTCATGTCGACACATGCTGCTTGCCCAAGCATGAATTCAGAGATTGGCTGCTTGCTGGCTTGTGGTACGGGCACACCTTTTGACGACCTTCATGTAGGTCCATGATGTGTGGCAACAGGCTCTCGTTGGCACAAAAAGAAAGAGAGAGAGTTGGAGATGAGGACGTTTTCGTTTTTTATTGTGATTGACAATGGTGTCCTTCGAATGCCATCGGACGGAGCTGGACAAAGTGCATGTCACAGTTAAGGAGAGCACAGCCGCTGATGCGAATCCTGCTGGTCTCTACACGGGCAGAAGGCATGCGGTGATGCCCCATACCAGACCCAAGGGTCAACTGCCTTCTACATATCAGACCCAAACAGGCACTGGGAGGTTGCGGGCACTGATGCCGTGCAGTGCTTTGTCATTGACGATGCAAGTCGGTGCGGCATCGTGGCGCGGCGTTGGGCACTGCACCAGGGCGCATGGCTAGTTGGTGCGCAGATGCCGGCGCCTTGACCTGCAGGCAGTCGTTGCGATGCGAGCTGCCCGGCGGCACTCTGCCGTCGCGTGGCTACCAGCACCCGCTTCCGGCGCGCTGCACGCGTATGCGTGGCCGTGGCGGCTGCTCAGTTGCGACGGCCGCGAAAGCGATGCGCCAGGAGCGCTGTGTTCTGCCCGCCCAATCCTTGCGCAGATTTGGGGGGGGGCGCCCGCACTCGAAGCCGAGCCAGCCCCCTGAGCCCGGGTCCGCCGCAGATGCCTGCTTCATCCCCACGGCAGCCCTGCTGCGCGCCGCTGACCGCTGAGCACAGCATGCTGGCACCTTCCGGCCAGCTGTCAGCAGGTTGCAGCAGGCTGGCGCCGACGTCGGCACCGCATGCGACAGCAGCGCACTCGTCGTCCTGGCGAGCTCTCTCGCGCGGTCCCTCTCTCTCTCGCCGCGCTCACAGCGTGATGACCGCAAAGAACCCAAACGTGCACGGCGGCGTCGCCGGCGGCGGCGGCGGCGCGCCCGGCACGCGGTTCGGGCACACGATGCCGCGCGGCACCACCTCTATGATGTGCCGCCCCGGCGGCAGCAGCGGCTCCACGCGCCACGCCTCCCCTATGCGGCCCACTGCCGGCTTGAGCTTGAGCACTGTGGACACGGGCTCGGGGTCGTCGTCGTCGCCAGCAGCGGCGCCGGTGGCGGCGGCGGGCGTCAGCAGGCGCAGCTCAAAGGAGGCGGGGTCCGTGCGCGCGCCGATCTTGGTGCACGACGATATGATGACGTGGCCCTGGGCGGTTTCCACTGCGGTGTTGCGAGAATGGGGCATCGGGGGGGAAGGGGGCATGTAGGGGTGTGTGTGTGTGTGTGTGTGAGGGGGAGGCGTGCTGCAATCTGCAAAGCGGGCGCCACCGTGTCCCAGAATGCAGTGTTCGTGCGTGTACACATGAAGTCCCTCAGCATGCGCATGGCGGTTTTGAGCAACAGCACAGTGAGACACTCGGATGCTTGATCGGCAACACTCCTCAGCGATGATAGTGTTCACAGTGCAAGTCATTTCGATCCACACGGGACTGTCAGCCCTAAGTGTGGCCTGCCATGCTGCGCAGCTGTCAAGCTGAGCCAATGAGCAGGCCAGTGACTGAGCACGGTGGCACTCTGCAGTTCTGTTGTTCTGGCCGCAGCAACCGCAGTCCACGATCGCAGCTGCGCGCCTGACGCCGGTTTGCGCCAGTCCGCTCCAGCGGCTTGCCTGCCATTGCGCCATCCTGAACTTTGCGGCTGACGCATTCCTCAAAACGAAGCGTGCAGCCGTAGGTCTCTGCAACCGTCACGCCACTCTGTATGTGCAGAGGCCCTCATGGACAATTGTGGCCTGCGACCTTCGCGCGTGCGTGCGCCTGCAATCTGCACGCAGCACTGTGTGCGCCTGCGCGCTCCCCCTCTGCACTCTCGTGCGAGGGCGGGAACTGCGGAGCGCTGCGGCAGCGCGCCGCGACCGCCCCGCTGTGCCATCCCTAACATACGGTACACTGCAACGCCAACGGCAAACATGACGGCGCCGCGGCGTAGAGACACGCCGCGAACAGCGCCCTTCGCACAAGGCAAAGCGGAGCAGCAGCGGCAATGGCGGCGCGCATAGAACACACGGCGGAGCACTCTCGCCACCAACCACCAGCAACACAGCGCACCGCGCCGGCGCGGACTCACCGTCGATGATCAGCGACGCGCCCTCCGCCGCCGTGCGTGTCGCCTGCACGCACTCCTGCGAGTCGAGGCGCACGTCCGTGCGCGCGCCCATCGCGAAGCGCTCCCAGCCGGCGGCCTCGTACAGCGCCGGCGCGGGGCCCTCGCGCGGCGTGCCCGCGATCTCGCAGCGGAACGCGTGCGCCGCGACGTCGTACGCGGCGAGCTCCGGCGCGAGCGGCGTGCGCAGCGGCGCAAAGGGCAGCAGGCGGTGCGCGCCGCGGCGCTCGCCGGCGAGCGCGCCGCCGTCCGCGTCCGCCCAGCGCACGAGCTTCTGCGCGAGGTGCAGCGCGAGGATGTCGCCGAGGTGGTTGTGGACGCGCGCGTTGGGGTGGTGCTTGGGGTCGGCGAGGATGGCCTCCTTCGTCGCGTAGGGCGCTGCGCGCGCGTCGAGCGCGGACCAGACGACGTCGCGCATCGACACGCCCGTGACGCCGTACGCGCGCGCGACTGCGAGGTGCGGCTCCTGCGCCGACTCGTGGCGGAACATCTGCCCCCAGAAGTACACCGAGTACACGGCGGGCGCGTGCTGGTACGCGGTGAGCGCCGCGCGCAGCAGCAGCTCATACGGCGCCGCGCTGAACGCGCCGCCGACCGTGTACTGCTCGAAGTCGTTGAGGCTGAACTCCACCGCGAGCAGGTCGACGCGCGGCCCGAGCAGGTTCGTCAGGCACATGCCGGTGGTCAGCGAGCCCGTGCCGCCGCGCGCCGCATTGATCGTCGTCACCGCCGCCTGCGGGCACAGCTGCGCGACGTGCCGCGCCAGCCTGTGGATGTAGACGTTGGCGTCGCCGACGTGCGCGCCGCCGCCGGCGGTGATGGACCCGCCCGTGGAGGCCACGACTATGGAGGCGCCGGGCGTCACGCACTTCTCAAACAGCACCTCCAGCTGCTGCTCGGTGATGTCTGGGGGTTTGAGAAGAAATGGCAGGGGCATTGCACAAGCAGTAGAATGGCAGTGTTACTGGTCAGATTCGAGTCGTATGCGCCGCAAGCTGTCCACTGCTTTACTCAACATGGCGCACACTGTCATCAGATGATCTACAGCAGATCAACGCTGTTGCGGTGCGGCCAAGTCTGGCTCACAAGGCTGCACCAATTGCCATTTCGTTTACAATTTGCATCCGCAATACAAGCTGACCTTTAAATCATGGAAGTTTCTACACGAAGCAATAAGTTTAGAGGCGCAGCCTCACCTCCATCGTACTTGAGAGCTGTGGGCAGCAGCAGCTCTTCCCTGTAGGCTGCCGTGATGGTCTTGATTGCATTCTCTGCAAGAGTCTTCGAAGCAGCTATTCTCCGCAGAAGAGCAGGATCTGGTGGCGGGGAAGGTTTTGAAGGTTTCGCTGGCACCTTTGGCGGCAAAGGCGGCCGCACAGGCGTCTCGGGTGACCCTTGCTCTGGTGGTTGATGGTCTTCTGTTGCGCTGGTATGTCCTTTCTCGTGAATCACAAACTCCACCGCGCAGCGCGCCGGTGCCACCAGCAGCAGCACATGCACCAGCACGGCCGCCAGCATCAGGCCAGACCACTGCCACAACGTCATCTTCTTGCATTTTTGAAGTCGTTTTGCCAGTTGACGTTGACGCTACATACGGTATCGGTATCATCATCTTGTGCGTACTTCATGATGGCTAGACGTTGTGCGCGCGGCCGCAGCGTGTGTATATACAGCCCTGGTAGGCGTGCAACCGCGTCTGCACCTTGGTGGGCCTGCAGCAGCAGCAACGGTGGCCTGGCATGCACTATTTTAACAGAGGAAACAGCCAGCAGCAGGATCCACAAGATTCCAGTAAGCCGCCGCACTCCGCCCTCAGCACGCCCTCCAGCAATGCAGCAGCATCGCAATCTGCGTTGGGTAGCGCAAACTCCCCGACAGCAGCGGAAGCCCCTCCACGCTATATCCGAGGAGCAGTGCCTCTGGTGACAGTCTCTACCTGCAACCTCAATCAATGGGCTCTGGATTTCGATGGCAATTTGGAGCGCGTGGAGAGATCAATCAGGCTGGCTAAGGAAGCCGGTGCTCGCTACAGGCTGGGACCGGAGCTGGAGCTCAGCGGCTACGGGTGCGAGGACCATTTCTTGGAAGCGGACACTCTCACGCACTGCGACGACAGCCTGGCAACCATACTCAAGGGCGATGCCACGTACGGCATCCTGTGCGACATCGGCCTGCCTGTCATGCATGCGGGGGTGCGCTACAACTGCCGCGCCTTCTGCCTGGACGGCAAGATCCTGCTGCTGCGCCCCAAGCTTTTCATGGCGGACGACGGCAACTACAGGGAGTCCCGGCACTTCACCTCCTGGAAGCGCGCCAACGAGGTTGAGGATCACGTCCTCAGCATCGCTCTGCAGGACGCCACGGGGCAGTTCTCGGTGCCCTTCGGTCACGGCGCGGTCGCCGCAACGGACACCGTCGTCGCCACCGAGACCTGCGAGGAGCTGTGGACGCCGCGCTCCCCCCACATCGAGCAGTCCCTGGCGGGCGTGGAGATCACCGGCAACGGCTCCGCGTCGCACCACGAGCTGCGTAAGCTCGACACGCGCGTGAGCTACATGCTCGCGGCGACGCGCAAGTGCGGCGGCGTGTACCTGTACGCCAACCAGCAGGGCTGCGACGGCGGCCGCCTGTACTTTGACGGCTGCGCGCTCATCGTCTGCAACGGCAAGCTCCTCGCGCAGGGCTCGCAGTTCAGCGCCGCGGACGTCGAGGTCGTGACGGCGACCGTCAACCTCGACGACGTGCGCGCGTACCGCGCCGCGTGCGCGTCGCGCTCCGACCAGTCCTCACGCGGCGCGCGCCCCGCGCTGCCGCTGATCCGCGCCGGCGGCGCCGCGACCGCCGCCGCCGCCGCGGCGCTGCCTGCCGCCGGCGCACTCGGCGGCGGCGCTCAGCCGCAGTCGTTCCGCCTGGCGACGGACGGCGCGACGTACGCGACGCACCCGCCCACGGTGCCGACGACGCTGAAGCTGCACACGCCCGAGGAGGAGTGCGCCCTGGGGCCGGCGTGCTGGCTGTGGGACTACCTGCGGCGCAGCCGCGCGGCGGGGTTCTTCCTGCCGCTGTCGGGCGGCGCGGACTCGAGCAGCACGGCGGTCATCGTCGGCGTCATGTGCCACCTGGTGGTGGAGGCGGCGGAGCGCGGCGACAGGCAGGTGCGCGGCGCGCTTTGGGGGGGGGGGGGGGGGGGGGGGCAGCGGCGGCGGCGCCGCTGCTGCGCGTGCACCCCACTTGTGAATGTGATGTGGGTGGGGGGTGTAGGGGTGTTGCGCGGGCTGCAGGCGGTGGCAACGGAGGACACAGGCAATGGCTCACAGGAGCGCCAGCGGGCCCTGTCCGGCGCTGTCGGAGGAGGGAGATTAGGGCCGAGAGCGACATGCACTGTTTGCAGAGGCACGCGCTGATACGTGTACTGAAGCGCCCGTCTCTGCGCATCACTCGTGAAACAGTAGGCAACCGATGATCAGTGCGCTTCCACTTCGAAACTTGCCTGCGGCTCGTGTGGAACGTTCAAGTTGCCGCTGATTGCGTAAGCGCACGCAAGCGCCGCTGCACACATCGGCGCATGCCCACGTCCCCATCTGCACGGGGGTGCGTACATACGTACAGCTCCGGCATCCATGCCGACGCCGCGCGCCGCCGCGCCCTCCGCTGTCGCGCCGCGCGCAGGTGGCGAGCGACGTGCGGCGCATCGCGGGCATGTCGTCCGGCGACCCGCTGCCGTCCGCGCAGGCGCTCGCCAACTCGCTCATGCACACGGCGTACATGGGGACGGCGAACAGCGGCGCGGCGACGCGGCGCCGCGCCGCGGCGCTCGCGGGCCAGATCGGCGCGTGCCACTCCGCGCTCGACATCGACGCCGCCGTCGCCGCCGTCGTCGGCGTCTTCCGCGCGCTCACCGGCAACACGCCGCGCTTCGCGTCGCGCGGCGGCTCCGAGACGGAGGACCTCGCGCTGCAGAACATCCAGGCGCGCCTGCGCATGGTGTTCGCGTACCTGCTCGCGCAGCTGCTGCCGTGGGCGCGCGGGCGCCCGGGGTTCCTGCTCGTCCTCGGCAGCGCCAACGTTGACGAGTCGCTGCGCGGCTACATGACCAAGTACGACTGCTCCTCCGCGGACCTCAACCCGATTGGCGCCATCTCCAAGGTGCGCGCGCGCGCGCGTGCGACAGCGCGGGAGGCAACGCTCTCGCGCATGGCCGGCGCGCGTCTGTCTGTGCGCGTCAGCGCACAGTGATCATGCTCGCTATTTTCCCCCAGTGCTGCTGCAAGTGACCGGTGGGCGCGTTGCATCTTGGCTACGCAGTCACGCGGCGCGCTGCTCTGCCCCCCGGTGCTGTTGACGGCTGCGCCTGCCTGCGCGCGCCTAACGCGGGAGCCTCCCATTCTATGCACTGCAATGGACGCGACTCCAGTTCATTTCAGTCGCGCGCTGTCAGTCGCGCTTGCCCATTATCACGCGTCTTCGTCGCCTTCGCTGAGCAAGACGGCAGTCGCCGACCGGTGCTCATCACCACGCCCGCTGCGCTGCCGCTGTGCGCGTGCAGGTGGACCTGAAGCGCATGCTCTCCTGGGCGGCGGAGCGGTACGGCTGGGACTCGCTGACGGAGATCGGCGCGGCGCCGCCGACAGCGGAGCTGCGGCCCATGGAGGAGGGCGCGGATGACGGCGGAGAGCACTCGCAGGTAAGAGAGCGGCCGCGGCGGCGCATCGCACGGTTGACATGTAGTTGCTGTTTACAAAAGTGTTATCTGGGCCATGGTGGCACTTGAGGCAGTTGCTGTGCAGGTATATAGCGAGCAGCACCGTCTGGCCTGCAGCTGCGGCAGCAGCAGCGGTGGAGCCGGCGGTGGTGCAATTTGCGGTTGTTGCGCAGCTGACGGTGGCGTTGTCTGGCCAGCAGCAGCAGCAGTAGCAGTGGCGGTGGCGGCGTGTGCGGCGACTTGTGAGAGTGTTTGCTGCTGGATGAAACCTGCATGCAGCTGGCTTACACAGCTCAGCTGCTGGACTGGTGGTCTGCGCTGTGTATGTCCTGACAACAACCTAGCAGTCTCGTTGCTGGCGCGGGCGGAAGTGGAACAATGACAGCAGGCAGGCAATGCAGCTGGGAGGCTCACTCGATTCTGCGTCTGACCGGTGTCGGAGCGATGCACTGCGCTCACAGCGCACGTGCGTTGCCCAACTCTGCACCAACATGGGGCACCTGATGCTTACAGCAGTGCTCACTATGACCGGCGTCTGAATCAGCGCTCCACGGCTATCGGCCGCGTTCAGGCGCGGACTGGCGTAACTGCGCCCATCGCATTGCCTCCAGTCTCACAGCAGATGCAGAGGCCTGTCGGCATTCGGTAGCAGTTGCACTCAGCGGTCCGGCGGTGTCATAGGTGCCTGACACGTGTGCGTGCCGGCTTGCGCGAGCTCGGGCTGCCTGAGCGGCGGCCCTGCGCGCCAGCGCACGCTCCGCAGCGGAGGCAGCGAGCATCGCAGCAGCCCTTCAATTGCGTATGGGACCACGGCGAGCCACAAGTGGACAGATGCATGCATCATACGCGCGTTGCGTCAGGGTTAAAGTTAGGGTTTGCTGTCCATATCGCGTGCGCCAAATCGGCGCTGCTGCCTGCACTTCCATGCCACAACGGTTGGCTCCCAGCGCTTTTGACTCGATGAGCCGCCGAGCCGCCTCGCTCTCAACTGTGCACCGAGCTCAGGGCATGCCCCGGAGTCTGAACCCCCCCCCCCCCCCCCCCCCCACCCCCCCCCCGTGTGCGTCTCAGCTGGATGAAGACGACATGGGTATGACGTACGAGGAGCTGAGCCACTTTGGGCGCCTGCGCAAGGTCGGCCTGTGCGGCCCCGTGTCCATGTTCCGCAGCCTCGTCGCGCTGTGGCCAGCGCTCGCGCCGAGCGCCGTCGCCGCCAAGGTCAAGCTCTTCTTCTACTTCTACGGCGTGAACCGCCACAAGATGACGACGCTCACGCCCGCGTACCACGCGGAGGCGTACTCGCCCGACGACAACCGCTTCGACCTGCGCCCGTTCCTGTACAACATGCGCTGGCCGCGCCAGTTCCGCGACATCGACGCCATGGCGGGCGACATGGAGGCGGGCCTCGCGGCGCAGGCGCAGCAGCAGCAGCAGCAGCAGCTCAAGAGCGACTGAGCCGCGCGGCGCGTCCGTTCCTGCTGCTGCTTCCGCCGCCGCTGTGGCAGCGATGGCAGTGGTGGCTCCATTCACTCCCTCTGTTGAGCTGTGCGCCTCAACAACCCTCTCGCAAGTCTCTATGTGTGTGTGACGCACCCCGCCCCCCCCACTCCCCCCCCCCCCCCCCCCGCATTCGGTTCGCGCGCTGACCCTCATCATATGTTTTCGGCGCCGTAGGCGGCAGGGGCCGTGGGGCACTGCGACGCGCGCGTATTGCGTGTGGCGTGCAACTGTTGTTGGTATTATTTACGGCGCGCTGCGCTTGCTGCGTGTGACTGTGGTTTTGTGGTTTGCCGGCACCGCCCCCGGCGCGCGCTTGCGTCGCCGGCGCAAGCACTTAGCGTGCGCGCTCCGTTTGTTGCTGATTCTTACCACATGTGTGATAGAGAGAGGGGTGTGCTGCAGGGAGAGCGACGCGAAACGCGTACGTGGCAGTTGTGTGTGTGACAAGACGTGTTCCAATGGCAACACCGACGACATGTCGATAGGACAGCTGCTGTCGCTCTCTGTTGTCTGCGTGGTGATTCGTTTTAGTGTACATTTGCAGCTTGTGTAATACTTGAGTTCTTCAAAGTCTTAACCTGCAAATGGTGCATGCCTGGCTGATGTACTGTGTGCGCCCAGGTGTTGTCGATACAACGCCTCTCGGTACCTGTACGACACTAGTGTCTGGTGCGCCGGTCCCTTGCATGAAACTGACACGAGCTAGCAGCGCAAACGTTCCTCGTGTGATGTAACGGCCATATATCTGACCGGTACAAGCTTTCATGAACCCAGAGTGTGTGTAGGTAGGAGTGGTAGTTTTGAGTTTCAACATGCACAAACATACCGCAGACGTGCAGGCGCCTTGTGCGACAGTCTCGTAGAAAGCACCTTCCGTACCTTATTTGCAGTCAAGTAGCAAATGTTGCATTTCCTGAGACCATGACCATGGAGCCTCACAGGGCGAATGCTGCGCGCAGCGCTTCAGTGAACGACGGGGGCGCGTAGTGCACCTGACTACGCCGTGCGTCTCAGTCTAGCTCTATGATACGATGCGCGCAACGCACAGCGTGCGTCGTCAAGCGCAGTTACACGGACGAAGGGTGCTGGTGCGCGAGAGCCGCTTGACCGCACCGGCCGGCCGGCTGGGCCCAGCCAGGACCAGCATCATCCAGAAGTGTTTGTCACAGTACTGACCGACGCCATGCATGTCCAAAGCGGCACCAATGACGCATGTCAACGCTGGCACATGGCACTAGATTCGCAACGGGCGCCGCAGCGGCCATCGTCATGCTGCGCACGGCTGCTCACATGCTTGGCGCCTTCAGCTTCGTGCTCCTGGACCGCGCGGCCCCCGCCGCCGTCGCATGGGCGCTCTATTGTGAGCTTGCAGCAAACAGGGGCGTGCAGACGCTGGACTAAACCACAGAGTTCTGTGCTAGCGGGTGCATTCAGTTCTTGCTGGGCTTGCTAAACAGCGCAGCCGTTGCAGCAGGGTGCAGTGGGTATTCTGTTGCTTCAAGGAAGGCAGTAACTTGCCAAGTGCGGTGCCCTCTCTGAAAAGCATCATGCTGTGGCCAGCACGGAATCAATCCAATCAGCGTGCGTTGCAACATGGGCAGGCGCACGTGTATCACAAACACTTGGGGCAAGTAAGTCGCTAGCCGCCTCGCTCAAGCGGCATCGCTTTGAGCCTGCGCACTGTGGCTCGTTGTACTCCCTTACTGTACACTTGGTGGACTCTCTCATTCTACTTGTCGGTTCCGTGCGAGCGGTGCACCTTCACTATGCTGGAGGTTGCATGGCAGAGGCAGCTGCCAGGCATCAGTTGCATCCACCCGGCCTCTTGCAAATGCGCACACAACGCAACCTGCATACGCGGCGTCCCACAGAGTGAGCACAGCCAGTGTGACGCAGCCTGCTAGGTGTCAGAGGTTTAGAGTCTAGATATGGGAGGCGCCTTTCGGCGCCATTACATGCTGCGCCCCCCCGCTACATGCCCCGCATCGCCTCACTGCAGCTGCATTTCAGGTCCTCACGTGGACCATCTCGCCGCTGCCGCAACCCCCCCCGTGAGAGCCCTGCTTGGCGTCGGCGCTGCGCCTCGCTCGCGCTTCGCCGCCGCAGTCTGCGGCAATGATGCGCCGACGACATTTGACGCGTGCGCTCCGCTGCCGCTGCAGCTGGCGCCGACGCTGCTGCCCTCGCACACTGCGCTCACGGCGCGCCCAGGCGTTGCAACGCACATCAGTGCCTATACGACACCATCGACGCTAAGGCGCTACGTCGTTGCACACACACAGTATTGTGTAGGCGCCGCAATGCGCCGCGTCGAAAGCACCCGGGCGGCGCAGACGCCGTGCGCCCGGCGCGCTGCGCGTTGCGCGCCGCGCCGCTGCCCTCAAGCGCCGCGCTCGACGCGCGCCAGCATGATGGCGTGGCCGCCCGCGTCGCGCCCGAGGTGCGCGCTCGCGTCCCTGTAGCCCATGCCCTCGTAGAACGGCAGCAGGCCGCCGCCGCCGTTGTCGAGCACCGTGATGACGGCGTAGCCCACGCCCATGGCGGCGAGCTCCGACATGCATGCCAGGAAGAGCCTGCGGCCGAGCCCGAAGCCGCGGTACCTGTGTTGCATTGAGCGGCGGCAGCAGGGTGAGCCTGGCCTGGTGGCGGTTTGAGGCGCAGGGAAGGTGCTTATAAGAGATGCACGACGCAGCGGCAGGCGCCTGCCGCCGCTGCTGTTGTTGAGCACTGCAATGACTGCGTAGGCGTCGCAGGATTTGGCAAGGCGGGACGGGCACGGCTGCAGCGCAGTCTGAGATGGCGTTGCCTGCCGCGGAGCATTGCCGCGTTGTTGACGACAGTGACATTGGTGCGGCAGCAGCAATTCAAGCACATGCCTGACACACCGTGGCAAGCGCCCGCGCCGCTGCTGTTGCCGAGCACCCTGATCACCCCATAGGCAATGCCCACACCAAAGAGCGCTGAAAGCCCCCCACAACAGTTTGTTAATGGAAACGAATCAAAAGATCGTAGAGCTCTAGGTGACAAAGGATGGTTAGCCGCAAGTGCCTTACTGCGATTGCCCGTGTGCAATGAGGTGCAGCAGCGTGGTGTCGTGAACGCTGCTAATGTAGATGTCTCCACGACAAGACTATAGTGTAGGATGCCGATGCTGCTGACACGCGTTTCACAAGCAGGTGTCTGCAATACTTCATGTGATTGGGCTCCTAGTGTCCCACGCGCGCGTTTACGCAAGAATCATGTACGTAGGGAGCAAGTGTGTCTTTGCACCAGCAGGCAGGCGCAGTGTGGGACTACGCAGCATTTTTGTATTCCCGTTGCTTCTACATGATCCGAAGCTCGTGCTGCGATGCACCATCTGTGAACTGTGCTGCAGCGACACCGAGCCTGATGCTCGTAAACATGGGCGATGACTACCTGACCCTCGGCAGTACACTGATGTACGCACACCGCCAGTTGGGCACTGCGCCACCGACACAGCTGGGGCGGCACTGGAGCACTTCAAGTGATCACGTACGAAGTTGCGCACAAACCCTGCAAGCAGCGCAGCCCCCGATCCGCGCGCATGCGCACACAGAGCAGGGCGCGCGGCACAGCTTGCGGTTTGAGCGCTGATGCGGCATGTCACCGCCCCTGCTCACGTCTGCATGTCACACGCGATGTGTGAACGCCGGCCAGTTTCCAGACGCGCCACGTACGATAACGTCAAAACGCTCGCGCGGGTGAGGCTCTTCTCATCAAAACTGGCGGCAGCAGCGCGCCTGCGGTCCCCCCCGCACACAACACGAGCAATGGGCTTTGTGATGCAAGAAAGCGGCTGCAAGTGCCCGCAGATCTGCAGAGCGCTGCGGCGCTGCCGCGGCGGCCCCACACGTCGTGCGCACGCATGTGGACACTCTGCCCCGTGCACCATCAGTCGTCAGCGCTGCCTAATATGGTCCTCAGTGCAACACCGCTCGAGGGGTACGCTTCAATGCAGGGGAGAGGGGGGGGGGGGGGGGGGGGGGGGGCAGACGCCAAGATTGCCAGAGTACTCGCAAAGAGTTCATAAACACCAGCAGCGCGCGACTTCCGGCTCGCTTGCCATGGTGGACCAGCGGTTGCGGCAACACAGCACAGCCGCAAAGCACACCCCACGCAGCTGGCCGACCAGCAAAGCAGCAGCTCTGACGGGCAAAACCGCGGCGGCACGCACCTGGGGTCCACATACACGTACACGACGGGCGCCACGGGGACCATGCGCTGCGGAGCACTGAGGCCCCCCTGTCCCCCAAACAGCCCCCAGATGGCCGCGTCCATGGCGGCGGAGGAGCCCGTTGTGGAGCGGAATCCCGCCCTGCCGATGCAGATGCGTCGCTGCTTGTTGGTCCTGAACCAGGCGCGCCGCTGCGGGCCTGCGCGTGTGCGGTGGTGGTGTGTGATGCAGTCAGCGAGGTTTGAAGGTTTTGTTGCGGGATGGCGCTCGGCGCAGTTGTGCGTGCGCGATTGCGTGTGCACACGCAGGCGTGTGTGAGCTTGTGATGCGAGCGCAGCGGTCCCCAAGCACGGCGCTGACTGACGCCACTGCCTCTGAACTGCTGCGTTCGAGTGCTCTTGCAGGTTGCGAGGCGTCGTGTGCGTGAGCACCTTGATGGACGCCACCGCCAAACTGCTGTTGGAGTAGTGCATCGCAAAGTCACGCAAATGATAGGCAGGCGCGTAACAAGGTGAAACGTACTGCGCAACACCGTGTATCATGATAGATATACATTGGTGTACAATCACTCCACTGTATACATATACAAGAAGGCATGCCAGGACAAGCACACGAATGATGCAGACATGCCGACGCGCGACAGCAACCAGCACGCGCCGCTGCTCATGTCGCAAGAGCACTGTATTGCGAAGTTACGACCGGTGCCATGCTACACAGCACGCCATGCATAACGCATACGTACCTGGGCACTCGGCGTATGCGCGCATGGTGTACTCTTCCGTCTTGCCCTCGCGCTGCAGCTGGAGCGTCACCTCCGGTGCTGCTGAGCCGCGCTGCCGCAGGTACCTGCACGGAGCGCGCAGGAGAGCTGTGAGCGCGCCGCTGGTGACGCGCCACGCGTGCGATGCGTGGGTGTGCTTGTCACACGTGGCAGTGGCTCACTTTACGAGCGCATGCAGCTGCTGGATCATACTGAAGTATCTTAACTCACGGAATATTTATACAAGGTATAAAGCCCGCATCTTGTACAGGTATGAAGCCCACATCTTATACATTGTTCCCATTTCCCAGGGAGGTAGGTGCATGTATACAAGACCGGCAATGCGCTCTATAAGGCCGGGGCAAGCACGTGTTGCATGTGACAGGGCTGATAGGTTGTGAAAGTACTTGACGCAGGGCGCTATTGAGTGCATCAATGGCGGCTTCATCTTCAACCGTCTTCAACCTCCGTGTTTGCGACGCGCTGCGAGTCATCTCATTGGCGCGTGCGCGAGCATCGCGCTCATCTTGTGCGCAATCAATGAAGCTCATGACCCACGTGCGCTGAGATGTGGCTGGCCTGGCCAGCAGTGCCGCATGCTGCCATTGGAGGTGAGGAGGAAAGGTACCAGCAGAACCCCCCCCCCACACACAGACATGCCCCCCCCCCCCGCCACACAAACACACGCACGCACGCACGCACGCCGTGTGCACGCGCGCACATCCACGACTACCCTCCAACAAACACGTGCACACACGCACTCAGGCACACTCTCTCTGCCACACGCGCACAAACGCAAACGCAACCACACCTGTGAGCGGCGCAGTCGAGGAGAGTGAGCGCGAAGCGCTGCCCCTCGCTGGCGGTGCTATCCGCCGGCGCGGCATCGGAGCGCTGCTGCAGCGCGCACGCGCCGCCCTGCGCGGGGTCCACGCGCCAGCAGCGGTCTAGCACCTCTGCGCGCAACAGCAGCAGCAGCAGCGCACGGAACGCGGACCGCGAGCGAATGAACAAGTGCTTTAGGGTTGAAGTTGGCTTAGGGTTACTGGACGAGCGCGGAGAAATGCGGTGACTCGGGGCTGTGGCGCTGATATGCAGCGGTCAGCCAGCTGCTGCGGCGCGAGGGATTGGTGAGTGAGCAGCGCGGTCCGACAGCAGTGCTCAGTGTGGAGGCGTCGGCGCTGCGCCACTGCTAATTAACGAGCGCATGCGTTGACCGGCGATCATCCTTGGCGCGAGACCGGTTTGTGCAGGGCATGGGGGTCAGAGCGGGGGGAGGCGGGGTGGGGGTGCAGTGCTCAGCGGCAGTTGCAAGACATGTACACCTGAAGTGTGCTCTGACGTGCGCAGCTCGCAGCTGCCTCTGACGCGCGCCGCCGAATCGCCACATGAACCCATGCTTGCATTGCTGTGACGAGAGCCGACTTATGGTGCGCATGGGCAGGCGTCCTGTTGGGTACGGTGTACCGGCAAAAGACGTGCCCCCCCCCCCCCCCCCCCCCTCCCCCCCCCAACACAATAACGCGGCGCGAGCACTGCCGGAATGCACTGCACTGCAGGTGCATCAAAGGAGCTGAGCGGTTGATGCAGTCATGCAGTCTATGGACGCGGCGCGCACGTATGCAGCACCGGCAGGCACTCGGCCGAACCACACACCCACTTGCAGTCCTTCATCGACGCTGATCACGTGTGCCCATGCAGTGGGCGAGCATAACGCACAGCGCGGAGCGGTGCCATCACGCGCAGCAGCAGCAGCAGCGGCAGCAGCAGCAGCGGCGCTCACCCGAGTTGCGCAGCCAGGGGCGGTCCACGTGCCATGCGGGCGCGCCGTCGCGCCAGTGCTGCCGCGGCACGTCAACAAGGGCAGTGACAGCGCGCTCGTCAGATCTGAGTGCAAGCTTGCAGAACTTGCACATGGTCTAGTGATCGGCAGGGCCGCCAGCGAGCATCAGTGCGGTTCGGGGAGCATTGCCGCCAAGGGTAGTATGTGGATGAGTATCGGGCAGCTTTGAGGAAGAAATCAAGCGAAGCAGCAAGCGTTACGGGAAACGCGCGCGGAACCGCAAGTGATGAGTCTGCATGGCAGCTGAAGAGGTTCGATTCACCGCACTGCACAAACCTCTTGCGAGCGCCTTGCAGCGGCGCACGGCGCATTCTGAAAGGCGCACAGTGCGATCGAGCAGCTTCCCTTCCAGATTATGCAAGATTGAGCACTGTTAATGAGAGTGCAGGCTTGCAGGACGGGTTTCGAGAAGCTGACGACACAGGCACGATGACACGCCAGGCAATGCTCCGCAGCATTGACTTATTGTCAATACATAGTTTTTGCAGTAACGGTGCTGTGGCACTTGATACAGCATTACAGTGCGCAAGCAGACAGCATCAGCAAGTGCTGCAGTGCTGGGAGGGCCTCCTCCGTGGAGCTGTTGCCTCTGAGGTTTAGATGGCGCAGAAGCACACGAGCACCCTGGTTCAGACGCTTGCCATGAATCGCGAGTGACTTTACCCGTGCAAAATCCTCTGATTGCGCAGAAGCACACGAGCACCCTGTGTCATTCCAGCTGTGACTTGCGAGTGAAGGGTGCCCGTACAATATCCTCTGATTGGGCCACATTTGGAGGCGTGCGCAACTGTGCTGCCGCACTGCTTGCAAGAGGGAAGGCGGTGGGAATGTCTCGCGTCGCCCCCCACCGCCTTTAGAACAGAACGCAGCTTCTGTTTCGACGCTGCGTTTGGTCCTCTGGGCCCCGAGCAAGCGGCCTCCGGTGACGCATTGAGACGGGCGGGCTACTCATGGCAGGCGCACTCTGACGACACGTCACCGTTCACACAAGCACACTCAGCAGTCATGGCACGAGGTATGAGGTTCACATGTGCACTGCGACGTCGCTGTAACTGCCGTCGAATGCAACTACGCGGCGCTCGACGTGTTCATTCGCTGACCTCGATGTCGCCTCGCAGCGCGGGGTGCACCAGGTGCGCCGTGCCGCAGAGCACTGCTGCGGCGATGGCACCGGGCTCGTGCGGCGAGGCGCTGCCGCGATCGGCGGCGCTGAGGACATGGAGAGACGGCGGCAGCGCATGGAATCAAATGCGCCGTTTCCGCAGTGAGTGCAGCGCTGCAGAGGGTCATGTGATGTGCAGCCGGTGCTGGTTATGTGCCAACTTGGGCCTGCGAAAGTTAGGGTTACGGTGGCAATTAGGGTTGAGCACACATGAAGCTGACTTTGACGAAGGTAATGGTCTGTTGGCTGCTAGTGTAGCACACCACCACGCACTGGTCTTTCTGGCCCATAATTGGGGGTGGCAAGCCGCAGTCAACGGCCAGTCAGTGCCCACTGACCTCGCCGTTGGGTTGGTGCAGCAGCTGCACGGAGGAGGGTTCGCGCAAGCGGCAGCACCAGTCGAGGGACTGTGGGCTGCAGTTGCACTCATGATGCGCAATGTGTGTATGCAGCACTGACGTGGCCGTTGGTCAATGACAAGCACGGCAAGCAGTCGATGAACGGGGACTGCACTGTACACTGTACTGTCATGCACTGTACAGCAGTGTACAGACACACATGCCAGCCCCCCTTGCAAGGCGCGAACGTATGCGTGCATGCCACAATGAACGTTCCCTGCTATTGTTCAGCTCGTTAACAGGTGCAGCTGGCACAGAACTGGCGATGGCCGACATATGCGCATGTGGCGGTCACTGACATGCGCGCATCCGAGCACGTCATCAGCGTCCGCCACCCAGCCGCGCGCCGGCCGTCTACTCACGTGCCGTGGGGAGCGTTGACGTGGAGAGTCGCGGTGTGCCTAAGCTTGCTGCACAGGAGGGCGCCAGTGCCGCGCACCAGGTTGAAGCGCAGGCCTGCGGAGCGAGGCACGGCGTGCGCACAGCTGACTTTATCACTATGCGCACATCACCGCCTCGCATGGCATACTATGGGTGGGCAGCACTGGTAGAAGCAGGGGTGGGGTCTGGGAGCAAAGCACCATTGGAGCATATGGCAGTCACATGCTCATTGCCATATTTCACGCTTGACGGTTATGGCAGTTACACTTGCCGGCAGACAGACTACAATGCATTCACTTCTAGCAGCACACGACTGGCGTCGGTCTTCTGTTGCAGTTGTCACCTTGATGTCTAGCTCTGCGGGTGTGGTGCAGCAGGGTAGTGAGCAACAGCTCTCTACGTTGCAACAGGTCGTGAGCCTGTAGTGAGCAACAGCTCACTACATTGCAACACACTACATCAAATGCTGGGCAAGTGTGAGCGGGATACATGTGGTCAGAGATGAGCTGACAGCAATCACACAGAAATGGCGACCAGCGCACGGAGTTCAAAGTGAAAGAGCGTGCCGTATCCACAAGGGTGCGTCACCTGCAGCCATGCTCTACGCTGCGACCTCAAGTGTGAGCGGCTAGTGCGCCGAGTTCATTGCAGCCCTCACCCTGTGTGGGACGCACAACAGCAACGTACATTGCCTCAAGCCAGCAGTATCAAAGCTGCGAAACGGTAACCGCACGATCCGTCCTGAAAGTACGCTGCTCGCAGCGCTCGCGCAGCATGACAAGCACGCACGTACCCGAGTCCTGTATCCTGAGGCTGAGCGTTGCCGCAGCCTCAACACCGCTCAATGCCAGCGGCACATAGAAGCTCATCAGCCCAGCAGCAACGTCGCCGCCGCCGCCGCCGCCCTGGTCCGCCCGCGCCGCGCGGCGTACGAAGTCAGCGCTGGCACGGTCACTGCCGCAGCGTCGTCGCAGCGCTCATCTCCGCGGGGCGAGGGTTTGGCGCCGCGTAGCAGCACGTGCACAGCGGGCGTGTCGGCGAAGCGCACGGCGCGCGGCGGCAGCCCGCAGGCGGCGCCCAGCGCCGCGCACAGGCCGTGCTGCAGCGTCGCGTCCTGCGCAGCGGCGGCGGCAGCGGGCACGCGCAGCAGCGGCGGTCGTGTCGATTAGGCTCCATGCATGTGGCACCACTGTTATTGTTCGAAAGCGTATGTTGGAGTCACATGTGGCTTGCATGATGCGATTGATTTGACGTGCTGGTACCTTCCAACAGTGACGTTGGTAAGCCCGGCGGCTGGGGACACGCTGCAGACATGCGTCCGCCTGCCACATTGGGAGTCGTGAGACAACAGTACTGCTTGCAAAGTTGCTCACAGCGCACAGATGGCTCTGCTTGAAGGCCTGTTGTATCTTCAGCATTCATCTTCGCTGCTGCTGCGTAGTGAGCATAGGCACACGGCCACCCTGCAAAACATGGCTATTGCACACCGTCCTCATGCGGATTACTCACATCAGATGTGCCGTATGAGTGGATGCTCAACCCGTATTATTGTGGGTACACACCCAAAAACAAGCGGGTCTTCATCCTCTCACAACTCTTTAAAGTATCATATTGAAGCGCTCATCATGTCATGCCCCCCCCCCTCCCCATGCGGTGCTGCAGCGTGCCCTTGTGGAACGGCGCGAGACTGCGCGCACTCGCGGCGGGGCGCCTGCGCCGCGCATACGCAGACGTCAGAAAAAGAGAAGCGACGAATACGCCTCGGAGTATGTGTACATTTAGTTCGGTACGTGCTGCAAGAATGGGTGAATTGATATATGTGCTTCGTGGCGAGCCAGCCGTCTGTGCGACGGTGGGCGGAGAAGCGTCGCACACTGCTGACCGCGATTTGCGCTTCAATGCTCACTGCCCTTACGGGTGACCATCCACGCTTCCGAGTGCTGTGTGGTGGTAAAAACGAAACACCGCGAGGGTCCCGGCACTGGCAGCGGGCGCATGCGCGGCGCTTGTGAACATGCAGAGTCTAGACTGAGCATGCAGAGCCCTGAGTCATCTGCACATTTGTGAACATGCTTTCATGACTGCATCACTGTAATGTCTGGTGAAGTCTTTCAAGAGTTGCACTACTCGCACTGGTCATGACTAGCGCTACAGCTCTGATGCTCATGAATGCCTGGTTACTCACCATCATCCGTGGCAGCCACACAAGGTCATGCGATCAGTATCAGGTTATTCACATTTTAATCTTGACGTCGTTTTGAGCAGACGCGCAAAACAATGCAATGAGGCCAGGCTTTCTGTCAATCGCTGTGATGAATACAAGATCGCACAGAGGCGCCGGTCTCGCATCGGTTACTTGCGTCACATGGGAAGCTCACCCAAAGCTCCGAGGCCACTGGCAGTTCGGCGACATTGACTGTCATAAGGTCATTGCTCAGCAACGATTGCTGCTGAGCATCCACGCACCAGCGGTGCAGCTCCGCAGCCAGCCTGTTGCAGCCGCAGCGTTGCGCAGGAGAGAGCATGCGAGACAGCGTCAATCACAACTGCCTCGCATTACTCAGAGAGCGCAAGTCAAACATGAACCTGGACACGACGGTGCGGCGAGCGCTGCCACAGAGACTTTGCAGACGTACGCTGGTCGCTGCACGCTGCTCTGACCCTGGGTGCACGCGCTTCTAGGGCTGGACGGTTGCGCAGCGGCACATGTTCACGGCTGCGTGCAATGGCCAGTCACCTGCTGGTCTCGTCTGGTTCAAGACGCGCAAACGCCCCCAGCGTAACGCGCTCCAATGGATTCCCACGCCCGCCCGTCATCACCCTGAACGCAGCAGGCTCCACAGCAAGCGCGCGGTGCACTCTGCACCTCTCCAGCAGGGCCTTCCACACCCGCTGCGGCGACTTGCGCTGCGTGCGTGTTGCTGGTGCAGCCTCCACTGTAGCAGCGATGCGGCTGCCCGGCAGCTGTAAGCACAGTGCCTGCGCCAGCAACGTCATGGCTTGGTCAGATGTGGCTTTGCCATCAGCGCCCAAGATTCCCGCTGCACGGGAGTCATCTGAATAGCCTTCAGCTGGTACCCAGGCCTTGGGCTCCATGTGTCTCCGCAAGGCTGTTGCCGCTGCAGCATCTGTCGCTGTCCTGGGCTCCACAGGCAGCAGCACCAGCTGGTCACTCTGTGTGTAGTAGGCCTGCACTCTGGTCTGCGGCAAGGTGGCTGCAACTTTGTCGAGCAAAGGGGTGGCAGCCAGGTCTAGGACCACAGCTGCAGGTGCAGCAGCCTCGCGAGGCCGCAGCGTGGTGCGTGAAGGTGCGAGGCGCCATGTCCCGAGCGCAGCAGCATTGCGCGGCAGTTGTTGCCAGGCAGCCACAGCACTCGCAAAGCACAGCAGCACACAAATGCTGCAGTTGCGGCTGCATGCCTCACGCCTGAGCATGCTTGTTGCAACTGGCTTTAGGGACTTGCATGCAGGCTCCTGCTGCGCATAGGAGGCGTCATGACAACTTCGGCAGTGTCTCAGTGGTCTCCTCTAGTGTTGGTGGCGACGATGCAGACACCATGGACAATGCTGATGATGCCTTGCTGACGGTACCGTAGTCTACTCTGTAGTCGTCTATGCACTTGCTGCTGTGTAGTAGTCTATGTATGCAGTTGCCGACTTTACAAGTGACTGTAATAGTCTATGCACTGCACAGAGATGCATGCACCATTGCAGGACACTGTGGCAGCACATCAGAGCTTGTGAAGTTACAAAGTTCAACTGCGCAGTTAGCGCGGTGTAGCACTTGTCGGCGGGCGCCACGGCCGCGAGCGAGCGTAAGCGAGCGCGCGCCGTGCACACGCCTTCTACTTCGTGTGAGGACTAAGGGATGGTGAACCGAAACCACAGCACAAGAAGGAGACGGGCGCAGTGTCGGCGACAGTGGCAGCAGCAGTAGCAGCCGCAGCGTGCAGCAGTAGCACTTAATCGGCCAACGCATCAGAGCAGCAAGGTCGCAAGGGCGGAGGTGCAAAGAGCGGCTAGTCGTGTCCACCGCGATAGAGCAGCGTGAGCACCTTGCTGTTGACCGTGCTAGGCAGCCTATGCGAGAACCGTGAACAACGGTCTGCTGTTGACCGTGCTAGGCGGTCTGTGCGAGAAACACCAGAGCAACATCAGCAACGTCTCGCTGCGCGTCGTGCTAGGCGGTCTGATGCTCGTGCACGAGAGACACCACCAGCGACTTGTCGCAGATGGTGCCAGGAGTGGCTGCTCGTAGAGTGAACAATACTTTATTGGACCAACGCGCAGAATTGACATGAATTCATAAGTGAATGTCTCACCCGAGGTCGCATTCCGTTCTGGTGATTTATCACGTGCGGACCCTCAAATTGCACATGTGCAGTTGCTACATGGGCAACCAGCTACAGGAGAATCACCGGATGGGCTGCCACTGCATGAGGATATGCTCGAGATCCCTCATGAAGTTCTAGGGTTGGCAAACGAGTTCTATGACCGTTTGTATTCCTATGAAGTCAAGTCTTGGCAGTGCCACGTCACGGTGTGTCATGGAGCTTAACCACAGGAAACCTATAGCTATGACGAGTGTCAGCAAGCCATGCACAACAACGCTCCTCTCGTTCGTCCTGCAGTTTATATCTGTAGCGAATGCGTAGGTCCATATAAAGCCTACCGACTGCGCACATCTAGTGCTGTTATGCTACCAGTCTTCAGCGTTCAGAACTCAAATGCCATTGTTCCATGAACCATGTCCCCCTGAACTGTCCGAGCTCACATATGTGGAACAGTTACTACACAATAGTATGCATATGCTTAGTAATACATTTGCCCATGGTAAAGGTGTATCGCCTTTCTGGCTGGTGATCAAGTAGGTTACGCAGGGCATGTGACGACGCTGGACAATCTTTATGTAAGCTACCAATGCAGTGCAACAGAAGGCTCAGTCTCTGCCCCACCATTTTGCATACATGAATGTGTGCCTTGTGATGCTTTGCGCAAATATTTGCATTGATTGTGCCGCCGTGGCCTGCTCACTCAGTCTGTTGTGCCATACGCTCTCACCGTGTGACATTGCCCGTATCCTTCAAAACAACCCACAATGCTGCACTGCCTGTGTTTGACTGCAGTGTCCTGGATGGTGCACATGAGCATGCATGCCTGCTGATTTGGCACTGGTGATGCATGACGTACATCAATTCCTGCTTGATTGACCGTAGGTCATTGATCTACTCACCTGCACACCCGACACCATGGATGCATCGCCGCATTCACCATGGCCTGCCCTACTTGCATTAGGGTTTCATGGTAGACGCCCGCCTTCGAAGATCATTCTCTTGTTTTCAACGGGGCGTTTGGTCTAGTGGCATGATTCTTCTTTGGGGTAGAAGAGGTCGCCGGTTCGATTCCGGCAACGATGCAGGCATCAGGGACGACGCTCATGCCTGTGCACACAATGCATTGCGTTCCACACATCTGCACATCTGCACACTTGCTTCAAGTGCGCTCGACCCTGTACTACATGTTCAGTTAATCCATTACTCTCAACAGGGGCGTTTGGTCTAGTGGCATGATTCTTCTTTAGGTAGAACAGGTCGCCGGTTCAATTCCGGCAACGATGTAGGCAGCAGCAGGGACGCTGACGTCTATGTGCACACATACAGTTGCAGTTGCTTCAAGTGCGCGTGAACCCTACACTAGATTTTTAACTCATCCACTGACTTCAACAGGGGCGTTTGGTCTAGTGGCATGATTCTTCTTTAGGGTAGAAGAGGTCGCCGGTTCAATTCCGGCAACGCCTCGGTTCCCGAGAACCTGTTTTTTCACTTTTGCTCTCGATTTTTTCTTTTTACTGTCCTCCACCAAAAATGTTGTCTCACACCTGGTAATTTGTAGTCAGTACATGCATGCATGAAAACACCAGCTGCTCGTTAGCACCGAGAGGTGCGGCAGCGCTTGCGGTGGCGCTGATGGTGGCGAGGGTGCATCAGGCAGCTAGGGGATGGGAGATGCTGGCTCTGACTGTGAGCAGGAGCTGCGGAGTCGCGTGTGGTGAGGATACGGCTTTGGGCAGCAGCAGGGGATATTGGAACATGGGGATGCGGATAGCATCAGGGCACACTGCAGATCGTTCGCTTGAACACGCAAGAAAGAGAACCTCGGCCAGGCACGTCAGCGGCGTGCTTATGCAAGGAATCGAGGACCGGGCGCCTCTGGCCCAAATGTATACTAGAGGCATAACCGCGGTCCTCCGGCGTTTTCGCTCAAGAGATGGAGACATCGGCTACGATAGGTGTGGCTCAGACTGGGTGCCGCTGTGTCTACCCCCCCTGAGTCTAGTACAAGCCTGCAACGCAGGGCTCTAAGGGCCCGTCCGATTTTAGTTTTTTGCAATCTTATCCAACGCATCAAGCCCACCTTGGGGCTGCTATAAATACAAGATCATAAGTACATGCATGTCTGTTTTTCTGATAACCTCTCTTTTCACTCTTCCTCAGCCCCCCATCACACTGGCGCTCTGCTCGGTTATAAGGCCTTAGGGCTTGTGTTTTCTGACATTCAGCACCGCCTACTCGTAGGCGGGACTCGCCAAAGGAAACCGCCTTTGCCCACAAGTCAATGGACAAAGTGCTGAAAAAAAGCGATGTGCTTGCACAATTTATGAATAATGAAAGGCGTTCTGCATTGTATACATGTTCCAGTGAAAAGAGAGTCTCTCAAAAAGTGCGGCTTGAAATGTCACACGTTCAACAGCGCTTCTGCATGCTGGTGCGACATACCACATGCTATTGGCAGGCATGGGCAGGTGGGCAAGCAACGCCGCATCACGCAAGCCAAAACTACTAGCAGTTATGCAGCTGTGACTGAGAGTACGTATAGTGTCATTGGCACTGCAAGAAAGTAGCCACTAGTGCAGTGTCATGCATCGTGTAGCAGTGCTCAGCCACAGCTGTGAGACAGAAGCACTACCGGTAGGTGGTGCATACTAGAAACAGCAACAGGCTGAGCCTGAGGCGCAATGTAATGCAACTTTACAACTCCTCCCCCCCCTCTTCCTCCGACTCCCCTCCCCCCTCCGAGCCCACCTCCGACTCTGACCCCGACTCCCCTTCCGACTCCCCCTCCGACTCCGCCGCCCCCGCCGCCAGCGTGAAGCGCGGCACCCCCCTCGCATGCGCCGGCGCAGCCCCCACGATGTGCAGGCGAAACGTGTCCTTGCGGAACACGATGTACACCTTGGCGTTGGCGCCCTCCAGCGCCAGCACCCCCTGCAGCGCGAAGTGCAGCCTGCGAGCCTGCTTTCCACTGAACCGGGTTGAGTACATGGGTATGTACGCCTCGCCGCCCACTCCAACCTCGCCGCTGATTTTGACGTAGACTTTGCGGCCGGGCTCGTCCAGCAGCGCCGTGATGTGACTAGGAGGCTGAACGCCGGCGCCCGCCAGCTGCCGCCAGTGCACCTCGTAGCTGCGCACGGGCAGCGCGCAGCAGGTGCTTGATGCACACCGCCACCTCCACGCGGTTGTGCAGCCAGCTAATAAAGTAGCCGGTGGCGCCGTCGGACGCGTTGGCGCAGCCGTCGCCCGCGTGGTCCCCCAGCACCAGCGCCGCCGCCCACGACCGGTCAACCCCCCCCTGCCCCTTGAAGGGGATGGGCCCCAGCAGCCGCACCTGCGCCCTGCGAAGGTCGCTGCCAGCGGGGGTGTGGGAGCCGGGCAGGCCCGAGGCGATGCCGCACAGGCTGGTGAAGGTGGCGTACGCAGAGCGCAGCGCCAGGTACGCCTTGGGGACGCCGCCGCTGAGCATCTCCGTGGTGACGGTGGCGATCATCGGCGTCCCCAGCAGCGCCGGGTAGAGGCGCTTGCACTCCAGCAGGTGCTCCTCGCTGGCGCCGAGCTTGAACTTGAAGAGCACCCCGCTCTTGAAGTGCACTTTAATGGCGTCCTTCACCAGCAGCCTCAGGTCGCCGGGGCTGCTGTACAGCGCCGCCGCCTCCACCATCGCCTGCGCGTTCTGCCGCGCGGTCCTGCCGGCGGCGGCGCCCAGCAGCGACACGTGGCTCATGCAGCCCACGAGCAGCTTGTACTCCGTGGGGACGCCGCCGGTGTGCGCCAGCCGCAGCACGGACTGGTCCGTCAGGCGGCGCAGCAGCAGCGTGGCGGGGTAGTTGCCATGGGTGTAGGCAAGGGAGTTGGTCGCCGCGATGGCGTGCTGTAGCAGCGCCACCCCCAGCACGGCGCGCGCTACCTCCAGCGCGCCGTCGCGCTGCCGCTGCTGCCGCTGCTGCTGCTGCGCATCGCTCAGCGGCGCCGCCCCCGCGCGCCCGCCTTTTCGCAGGCGCCGCAGCTCGGCTCGCAGCAGGCGGCGCGCGGCGTTGCCGAAGAACTGCGTTGACATCGCCGCGCTGGTGACCTTGCCCTCGCCGCCGACGGCGCCCACCACGCGCATGTCGTCCATGGTGTCGGCGGGCAGCACGAGCGCGCGCGTGCACCTGTCCAGCAGCGGCACCGTCTGGCGCTCCACCTGCCCCCTGGCGGCGCCGCCCTGATCGTGCTGCTGCTGATTGTCGCTGGGGTAGATGAAGGCGGCGCCATAGCGGCCACCGCCGCCGCGCACGTGGTGCAGCAGCGTGTTGCGCACGGTGGTTTTCTCCTGCGCTGCGGACCCCAGCTCGCGCCGCAGCGCTGCGTCGACGGGGCTGTTGAGCACTGCTGCCACGCAGTCCGTGTAGTGGCTGTTGGTGCAGGGCAGCGTGCCGTGGAAGGCGCCCATGAGCAGGTCATGGATGGCGCGCTGCGGGGGGGAGTTACGCACGAAGACGGTGGTGAAAGGGAGGTGCTGCTGCTGCTGCTGCTGCTGCTGCTGGTGGTGGTGGTGCTGCTGCGCCTGCTGCTGCTGCGCCTGCTGCTGCTGCTGCGGCTGCGGAGCCTGCTGCTGCTGCTGCTGCGGCTGCGGAGGGGCTGCCACGGGCACTTTGAACCGCGCGCCCAGCCCCATGGCCCTGCGCCTCCGCGAGCAGAGCTGAGAGCACGCGGGGGCCCTTGATGAGGCCGTTGTAGAGTAGCTGGCTGCGCGCCACTGCGGTCAGGTCGCAGTCCACCAGCAGCTGCGCAAGGGGGGCCACGGCGCCGCCGGGCTGCGCTGCAGCAGCCGCCGCCGCCAGCAGCTGCTCCAGTGCGCCGGCCCGCGCCGCTGGCTGGGGCTGAGCAGGTGCTGCTGCCGCAGCGGCAGCGCCGCTCGCAGGTGCCGCCGCCGCCGCGTTGACAACCAACTCCTGCACCGCCGCCGTCAGCTCCCGCACCACAGAGGACATGCGGCGAGTGCCGACGCGCATGCGAGTGTCGCGCAGCTTCCGCACCACCACCATCTCGCGCTGCTCGCTGGCGGCGCGCTGCTGCTGCGGCGTGCGCAGGCACGCGCCGCTGATGCTGGCAGCTGCGGCGGCGGGCACCCCCCGGGGCAGCTGGTCCTCAATCATCTCCTCGAACCAGATGTCCTCCTCAGCGATCTCCACCCTCGCCCTCTCCCTGATGCCCTGCTCAGCCTCCATCAGGGCGGCGCCCTGCTGCGCGTCGCCGACGTCGCCGTCCTGTGGGGGCGCAGCGGCGGCGGCAGCGGCAGCGGCAGCGGCAGCGGCTGCTGCTGCTGCTGCTGCTGCTGGTAGTGCCGCTGCCGCCGCTGCCGCCGCTGCTGCCGCTGCCGCCGCTGCTGCCGCTGCCGCCGCCGGTGGAGCTGCTGCTGCTGCTGCCGCTGCTGCCGCCGCCGCCGCTGAAGCTGCTGCTGCTGCTGCCACTGCTGCCACCGCCGCGGCGCGCGCCGTGACGGCCTGAGCATCGACGGCGAGGGCGTCGAGTATGGGCGCGCGCGCAGCGTGGGCGGGGCAGATGTCGTCAAACGCGAGGCTGGCGGCGAAGGCGTGGTGGATGCTGAGCATGTGCTCAGACAGCATGGGCGTGCCGCACACCGTGCAGATCAGGCTCGAGGGTCCTGCGGCAAGAGCCGGCTCCGCGCGTCGCGCCGCCGCCGCCTCCACCGCCGCGTCGGGCGCAGGGTCAGTCGCAGGCACCGACGCAGCTGCCGCCGCATGCGCAGCGCCGCCGCCGCCGCCGCCGCCGCCGCCGCCGGGGGTAGCTGAGGGGAGGTCGGGCAGCTGCTTGCCCCTCGCCAGCGCCATCTGCGCTTTCAAGTCCCCAGGCCCCCGCTTGTTCCACCCCTTCATGCTCTTGAATTTGCCACGCACCACGGCTTGAGTTGACCTTCCTGCACCTCGGCAATTGAGCTCTCTCAATTCACCAGCCTAGGCAGCTTCAGGCAGCGCCTGCCTGCTAATGCCGCTGCAGCAACTCTCGTTTTTCGCTCATTCTTATGAGATCCCTTCTTTTACTCCTTTTGCCTCTGCAACCTCGGCCAAGCTCCCCTTCGCAATAGAACACTGGATACATTCACGTTTGCGTTTGCAGCATGGGTCGAGCTCCCGAGACCCCTCCCAGGGCTGATGCTGGTGGTGCTGGCGCTGGCTACACCCCGCGGCGGCAGCGGCAGTGATGCGGCGTGCATGGCGGCACGGGTGTCGGAAATCGACCTTCCTCCTTTTTTGTTATCCTGCGTGCGGCTGGCAGTGTGAACATGTGTCTCAAAGCACAACAATGCCTACCCATTGAGATATTTTTAGATTGTCACATGAGATGTAGATTCTGTACTACAAGCTTTGATATCAATCATTGGGCTTTTTCGCACCCTGGGCGACAATTGAAAAAGTACTGTAACATATTTCGAAGTAGGTACGTTTTTAAATTTAGCATTGGTCCTCACGATAATACTGCACTTTCATCTGATTCCACTCGGGGCTAAGGACTGCGCCGCTGTATGGTCGTTGGCCTTATTGTCACTCTTAAACGTAGTATGCAAAGCTTGCACGCCACACCCCGCCCCCCACATCACCCACTTCATAGCACCTGCAAGGGCGACTGTCCCACACGCATAACAAGGAACACCCTGCAAAGCTACATGATCATTTATCATCTCCCGCCTCACAGACAAACCAGCATGAAGGCCACCCACCGACCCCATCCCAATAAGAATATAATGCAGGCCAAGGTCACCGGAAGGGGCCTGCACTGGGTATTGGCTATTGATGTGGACCCGGATGTCAAGATGATAAGATGTGGGAGGCACTGGGCACCAGGCACTGACGCTTTGAGAAAGAACGTATAGCTAAGCAAAGGCTCACCCCGACCCCACTTCTTGCAGACCACTCATCAAGGCCACCCGGCTCCACTCCATATACTGCATGTACCATGCGAAGTTTAATCCTCTACTGCTGCCATTCTAAATTTGACAAGCATCTTGAATGAAGTCACAATGCATACGTCACGCAGTAGAGAACCCGTGAGTCACCTTTGAAGTCGTCCACAACTTCAAGTACGGGCCCGCTTGCAGCTGTGTTCCAGGTGCGGCAGCGGGAGGCGAAGCTTGGCCAGCATGGTCCACGTGCCGGGCGGACCATAACACGAAAGCGCGGGCATACTTAGGGTATACATATATGTATCGTAGAGTCATCTGCGGGCACGCGGGCTTACAGCGCACGTTTCGACTTGAATATCGCCGAGCTGAAAGCCTTACGACAGGTTTGCATCGCCGCCCGGCACCCCTCGCCTGGATGTTGAAATCTCACTCACCCACTCTCTCAACGGGCAGCTCGCCACTTCCAAGACTCTCAAGCGAACAACATGCGTGCCCCCATGTTCAGTACGCTGTCCGTCGCCGTCGCGCTGCTGATCAGTGTCGTCAACGCTGGCACCCCGCCCCTATCTGGTGAGTACCAACATCAACTGCAAATAATCGAAGCGCGTCACTGCGCGCCCGATACCCTTTGATATTATCATAGTGCTCTCTCCACGAGGCTGCTCCCGGCTTGCAGCGATGTGCTGCACGAATGTCGTGTCTGATCACGAGCTAATCTTTGCGTCAGATTCTGATCAAATACTTCGAATATAGGTGACAATGCTTGAGCCACTGAGCCCGCTGTAGTGGTTGCAACGCTCAGAGATGCTGATGCACTGCACTGCCTCAGGCTCTCGGCCTGGAGCTCAGCCTGCCTGTTGACTGTGCTGATGTGGTAGTACTCGTAGACTTGAAAGTTTTAGTTCGTTGAGGCAGAAATCCCCCAATGAAACACTGTTGCACGGAGTCTACTTCAGTGACACGTTGATGCATTGGCTAACTCAAGTCTGCCAGCTGTAGTAGACCGAGTACTACAGTACCTGCTTTTAAACTTTGAAGCCCAAGAGTTGCCCTTGCCTGATGTGGTTGACTTGAAGTTGTATGATGTTTTTTGGATCATTGCGATATATAATCAAGTTGCTGCATGCATGTCAAACAGGTCAGTGCACTCAGCACCTCATGCTCTGCCAACTACTACTACTAGTAGCTCGAGCAGCAATCCATATGCATCAAATAGGCAATAACTTCATCAACCGCAATTTGGTGATAGCGTTCTTCGTTTAAAACTTGGGGCCATCTCACCTGGTCCAGGAGAAGTTTATGATATTCTTCTACAAGATGAAGTCTAAGACACAATTAGTAACTCATGGCATTGCGCCTACACGTGTCTGAGCTGGATGAGTAATTGAGGTACATGCTAGAAGTACCAGTATTGAGAGACAGTTTCAGACTGTCACACGACATGTAGATTCCGTACAGCAAGCTTAGATACCATTCATCTGGGCGTTTTCGCGCCCTGAGCGAGAATTAACAAAAAGTACTGTTAGGGTGCAGCTCTCAGCCTGTGTAACAGTTGCCCTAGAGGCTGACTCACTCTGTCAGTGTGTCACATGCCACAGTGTGCAATGCTCAGTGACTGTGCCACATACTATAGTATACTAATGCTGATGCTCGGAATTTTGTAAAAATAATATAATGTCGACTCAGCGGATGCTCCGACATACAGCATGCAGTGCTTGCCGATCATGATGGACTCCGGATCACCAGCAGAGAATCTCGGAGAATTTGACTGCGAGTCACGGTGCTGTGTCCTTGCGCGTTCCAAAAGTTGGCCTGCAGCGACCGCCAGTGTAACAGGGTATATCGTTCGTGTTCAAGTTGCAGATAGTATTCTGTAGTCGATTGCAGAAGCCACTGTGATGCTGCAGTCGCGGCAATGGGCCATTGTGATGATAGCCCAGTTGTAACTTCCAGCTAGACGCAGTGTTGCCAACCTAGTCTTGCATCTCGTGTTGAACTTTGTGTTGTCCCTCTTGTCACCTCGATGTCAACACATTTCTGTGCAGGGATGATCGAGCGCAAACGGTTTCTCCAGATTTTTGGAAACGACCCCAATACCTGCTTGGCGGAAGGCGTACTGCCAACTCTTTTCGAGCTGAGCTCCAGTTTTGCCGTCTGCAAACCCGCCGATCAGTGCATGCTGCTTGCCTTGGACAGGCTGAAGCAGTTGCTGCCGCAGCAAACAGAGTCCACTTTACAGACTATCATCAAGTCTTGCCCGGAGGGCACACTTTGTTGCGCTGCGACTGCGCCAACACCGCCGGCGGGCACCACCCCCAGCAGCAGCACGGGCGCGAACGACTAACCAACGCAGGCAGCTGAGGCAACATGGACAAATTTAGGCGCAGTTTTGTCACATGCAAGCCTTTGCATGGCAACACGCTGGCAGGCAAGATCCCAAAGGGAGGCATGCGCACCACATTTCAATGCTTGCCTTCCAAAGAGATCTTAGGACCAGACTGAGTTCAACGAGGTTCTGCACATGGCAAGTTCGACCAGATGGTATGTAGCAATCACGGAACATGCTGTCAGGAGACGGAGAGGGCTTGGTATAGATGTATTTTAATGCATTTGTCCTTCCCCCAAGAATTGCATGCTATGGTCAAAGTTCATGTTGATGATGCGAGGCTCTGTTTGTGACAAATTGTGGCATCATGACAATGTGGACTTTAGCCAAGCGTGCTTGCACACTCATTGCTGGCAATATGTGTGCACATGCCATCAACCGTCGTCTTGATTGAATTTGGCAGCCTCTCAGGCTGGCTACTAGTATGATCGCCCATTGTGCGCCCAGATGTTGTCGACGCGACGCGTATCGGTACCTGTTGACAAGATCAGCTGTGCGGTGAATGAAGCAGGCAGCAACGTTCAACCAAGTAGTTGTAGCGTTGCAACTGTCGGTTGGTTGCTTTGGCTCAGACTCTCAAGTGCAGCAGCCCCAGTGATACAGATGGTGCAGTGCGGTTGACTGTGCCTGTGGGTGGGTCTCTTCAAGTTGGCTGCGCGGGTGTCCTTCACCTTAAAGTGGGCTGCATAGTGCAACGGTCGCCTGCACCTGTTGAAGCGTGCTCGTATTACATTGCCTAGCGAGGGTACGATAGTTTGTTCCGACTCAGTCACTGTACACATTTCAAAGCAGAATTTTGGTGCTGGCATTGTCACGACTGTTGTGCATGGACGCAGGAGCACACGTACTTTTGTTTAAAATTCTCGCTCAGGCGCGAAAAAGCTCATTATGCACCAAGTCTTTTCTGCAATATATCACTTCTCGCTGAGGGCGCAAAAAGGCCCAGATGATGGATGTCACAGCTTATCATACAGAATCTACATAAATCATGGTCTGAATCAGATTACAAGCAACATGTATGACTCATACCCTAGGATGCGGGTTTGCATGATGCCATGTTCACAATTTGCGCACAGTGGGAGTCGGATGGATACCCTCAACCGGCAGCCAACCTGACAAGAGGCTGACATACGGCAAGCGCACGAGTACAAGCACTGCACCAAAGAGCAAGGCGCGTCCAAGGCGCAGCTGCGCAGCTCTTGTGATGATAGTGTATGCTATTGATCCAACACAGATGTACCCAAATCACGTCGTGCTCTGGCCGTGAGCCGAGACTTTGCTATGCTCAAAGATGTGCCCGCCAGACCAGCAAAGGCCCAATAAAGGGATGCGCCAGGCCTTCGGGTGTGCTAACTGCAATGCTGAAAGCGACATGCATGTGAATCGGCTGTCGCACATACCCCGCCAAAGCTCAAAACGCCGCCGGCCATGCCCCAATTTCAATACGGAACTTCAAAAGACACGCCCGCGGTCTCCGTCGCTCAGATGCAAGCCGATCTGCTCACTACGGTACGTTGCCGCTCGTGTTGCCACCGCGCCCCTAGGGGAAACGTTTCCCACCACAGATTTGGCCTGCATATGAATGGCATGTGCAGAGGGACTGGTATGGCAGTTGACGCCAGCCCCCGTGCGTACGCGCTCTAAGCGATGGGGCTGGCGTCGCGGGCGGCGGCGTCAGCGCTGTCGACGTCCATGGCGTCCGTCACGGTGGCGGTCGCCTCCAGCGCGGACTTCATGCCGTCGTCCCACCTGCGGCGCACAGACGCGTCGCACGATACGGCACGTCAGCGCTGCTCATGGCACGTGCAGTCAATGTGACGGCATGCAATCGAATGTTTAGCACGATTTGAGGGGGCGTGTCAACGGACTCTGCTTTGCGGTTCAATGGTGCCAAAAGGCATATGCAGCAGACTGAAATATGTGCATGCGGAACTCTGGTGTCAAGGGAATAAAGGGCTGCATCAGGCGTTGAGACTGCAGGCGAGCATTTCCTGCCTGTGCTGTGCTTGGAGCAGCAGTGCTCGCACTCCATAGAAAGCTACGGCACCTCTTGCCAACCTACTTAATACACACTCTCACACATTGCATGATTAGAGAGGCAGCACAAATGCCATGTGCATGACGGTAATGGTCGGCGTTTGGCCTGATTCCAATGCTTGAGCTGCTGGCACATGCCAAAATCAGCAGTGCATCAGCGCTCAGCAGCAGCAGTAGCAGCAGCAGCAGCAGCAGCAGCAGCAGCAGCAAACCAGCGCTCTGCAGCAGCAGCACATGGCGCTCAGATCCAGCATGTACTTGAAAGTATACATCAGCGCTCCGCAGAAAAAGCACACCGAAGCTCCGCAGCAGCAACAAACCAGTGCTTGCTACATACATCAGCACACCATTGTTACACTCACTTGCGCGTGCGATCCTCATAGATGGTGGTGTCAATGGTGTCCGCGGCGAGGTAGCGCCAGATGAACACCGTCTTGTTCTGGCCATAGCGCCGGATGCGCCCGATCGCCTGCGGCGCGAAGCAGGCAGCGGCGGAGCACATGTGAGATGAGACGGGGCATGAGCATCGCACTGCAAACTTCAAGAAGTAACTCGGTGATGCACTGCTATGTGAGTTGGCTGAGTCGTGGCATTCGGACAGGTGGATGACGTGTGTCCTCCTTTTTTTGACGCACTGCACGCCGCGCCTGCCCCTTACCTGCACACCATGGTGCACTGCTCAATTGCTGCATATTCAGAGTTCTTGGCAGCAGCAGCCCTGTATGCCATCTTAGTGTACTGATACTGGGCAAGGTGTCAGACGGCAGGACCAGGCTACCGCATTGGACAGAGGCGTGTTTCACATACAGCCGCTAGCCTGCATGATCCCTGTCTGTGAGACCAGCGCCGACACAATGCTGCACATGTATGGAAACCGCACTCTTGTGTTTGAGTTGTGACACGGAACATTCACCACAAATATTAATTAAATAGAGATGCGGACATGCAGGTAGCGTACGCAAGCTCGCCGTCAGCGCTCAGCGGCCGCGCACCTGCGTCTCGCACGCCGTGTACTCCTGCTGCGACGCCGCCAGCAGCGGGTGCACAAAGATGGCGTGGTTCGCGGTCGTCAGGTTGGCGCCGCTAGCGCTCTCGTCCTTGAGGTTGAGCAGCAGCACGCGCGCGTCCCCCTTCTCGGGGGCCTCCTTCTGCAGCACCTCGAGCGCCGCCGTCTTCTGGTGCACGCTGCAATTTGCCAGGCGATGGGGGGGGGGGGGGAGGGGAGGAGGGGGCATCAGCCACACGCCGTGTGGTGAGGGGCAGTAGGCGCGCAGTGCATTCAGATGCGACAGATGCTGGCGGCGTGGGCAACGCAGCTCCGTGAGGCCGTCATCGACCCATCCGACTTCACATCGTGCAGACAGCAAGCGCCACACCGCAACAATCCGCTGCCATTTTGTGCTTGCGCATGGGCGTTCATGTTACAATATCAATACTTCCATGTTGGCACGACAAAAGTGGCGCTCTTCTCATGCTTAAGCTCGCAAGCGTTCTTCCTCAGCGGCTCAGGGCATCTCATTACATGCACTCTGGTTGCAAACTCAGCAAGCCCCTGTTGAACGCTGACTGCCTGGCCCGCACACGTCGATCAGCGCAGCGAAAGAGCGCTGCCGCGCGCGCCGCGCACACGCACGCACCTGCCGCGCAGCTGCAGTGCCGCGATGTCAGCGTCCTGCAGCGCCTCCGCAACGCACTGCATGAGGTCCGGGAACTGCACGAACACCAGCACGCGGTCGCCCTCCGGGATGCCCCTGATCTTCTCGATGACCGCCGTCAGCTTGCTGCCGTACTTGCCGCCGGCGCGGTGCGCGCTCGCGCCGCCGCTGCTGCCGCCGACGCTGTCGTCCGCGCCGAGCACGCGCGCGGCGATGACGCTCGCCGCGCGCGCCGGCGCGTTGCAGCCGTGCACCGGGCACTCCTGGCGGTCGGCGCGCGCCGCGAGGCACGCGCCGCAGCCGACGTGCCCGCAGCACGAGAGCACGGCGGCGTCGGCGGCGGGGACGGGGCGGCGCGCGCACGCAGGGCAGCAGATGTCGCGCGCGGCCGGCGCGCCCTGCTGCAGGTCGCGCACCGCGCGGAAGTAGCGCAGCGAGCGCTCGCGCCCCACGAGCTCGCGCTCGAGGCGCCGCAGCGTGTGCACGTGCTCGCGCAGCGCGAGCTTGACGGCCTTGACGCACACGTCCCAGTCCTTGTGGCTGGGCCCCATGCCGCCGACCGCGGCGATGGCGTCGTCGAACTTGGTGCTGCCGCTGCCGCCGCCGCCCTGTCGCGCGCGCCGCAGAGACAGGGTTGCGTCAGTACGATGCGAGGGGTGTCGTGGGGGTTGGGATGAGCGCGGCGCGTGCGAGCGCGGGACACGCGAGCCCTGCTGCAGGCGCTCAGGGCGCGCGGGAAGATAGCTGGGCAAGTGGAGCTCATGGTGCATCTGACTTCTAACTTAAAAGTGTGCTGCTCGCACAGGCGCGTGCAAACATATCTGACCAAGCGCACACGCGCGACTGTGAACAATCACAGTGCAGCTGCGCTCAGCGCATGGCATGACTCCTCAAGTGCGCGCGTGCAGCGCTCGCCACCTGTACCGTACGATCACAAGCAACCGGCTGGGAAATGCCGCACACCCACCTTCTTCTTCTTGGGCTTCTTGGCGCCTCCGTCCTCGTCCCCGCTGCCGCCGTCGCCGTCGCCGCCGGCCTGCTTCTTGCCGCCGGCGTGCAGCTTCTTGCCCTCGGCGGCAATCTTGCGCAGCGTGGCGGCCGCGTCAGCGTCGCCGCAGCCCTCGTCACCCGTGAGCTCCAGCGCCGCGTGCCAGCGGTTCAGGGGCTCCTCCTTGTCCTGGGCGTAGTGCTTGTCGAGACGCTGCGGGCGCGGCGGAAGCGAACGCAGCAGCAGCGATAGCAGAAGGCGTAGCAGCAGTGAGCGTCAAATGGATGGCACCAGCGTGGCTGTGCGAATGCAAGCGCCAACAGCACGAGGGTTGCGCAATGGGCATGCATTGGTCCAGCCTGTAGACTCTGCAAAGTGCACAAGTGCTTTGCAGCAGTCAGCATGCACCATGGCCTGTGACGTTGATCTTCTGCTAGCTTCACCCTCATCCTAACCGTAACCCTAACCTTTTGCTGTTACAGCGCTCATGCGCCTTACAAGTGAATCTTGGTGGTCACATGGGTAAGTCACACCAGAAGCGTCTAGACATTGAGACGGTGCCCCGTGCTCCCAGTAGCACCTGCACACGAACTGTCCGCGACAGCACGAGCGCTGATGAGAGCACTCTGCACGCAGCAAGACGCGCACATGTGCACACTGGGTCCCTGACATCATCGTCGTCACAAGTCGACTTGGACGGCATACATCTTCACGCAGACGGAGCGGCGGAGAGACGAGGCTGTGCATCGTCACGTCACATCAGAGCTGCATGACAGCTGCACAACGTCACGCGCTCTGCCGGATACTTCAAAGTACGATACGCCACACCATTACACACCTTGACGACAATGGCGCGCATGGCGTACGTCTCCGCCAGCACCTTCTTCAGCTCCGCGACGCACTCGGCGCGCTGCCCCTCGCGCAGCGCAACGATCGCCTCGCATGCCGCCTGCAGTATCGCGGGGCGCGGTGAGCGCAGCAGTGGGCACGCGCAAAGTGAGCTCGAGACGCTGCGCCACAACGAGCGCGAGACGAGGCCACGCAGCGCAATGGGGATGCGCGCCGCACGCGAACACTACAATCGCGTGCCGCGCGACCAGTTTGTTGAGCGCGAGATTGCTGCAAGGGCGGTAGGTGAAACCGCTCGAGGAGCCTACCAGTTCAGAGCGTGTGCCGCTGCGGCAGCTACAGTGCGTCAGGTGATGCGCACCATCACATGCCCGTACAGTGTGCGCGCTGAGACATGCTGCCATGCCGCAAGCCGGCGAACTGCGAGAGGGGCACTGCCGCGGGGCGCACAACGAGGCGCAATCGCGCTGCCGGCGCCACCGACCGACCAAGTGCGCAGAAAGGGGGAGGCAGGGGCTCGCAAAGCACCGGCGCCCCCCCCCCCCCCCAAGACCAGTCTCCCGTGCACACACCTGCGCGGACTTGGCGTTGTCCTCGAGGTCGAAGTGCGCGCAGCGCTTCAGCAGCGCCTCCTCCGCGGAGCCGGACGCGCCGAGGACGCTGCGCAGGCGTGCCTCGCGGTCGCCGTCGGCGACGTCCTTGGCCGACTTGATGGTCTTCTTGGACTTCATGTCCATGGCCTGGAGGTGGTGGTCGAGCTCGAGGTAGATGGCGCGCTCCGCAGGCGGCAGCGTGATGGGGACCACGTGCTCCTCCGCCTGAGCACGGAAGCAGCGGGGCATGCGGGGCAGGGGGAGGGGGGGGGGAGCTGAGCGTTGCGGCACTGCAGTGGTGAGCGAGGGGGGGGGGGGGGGGATTGGGGAGAGCAGGCCTGAAAGAGTGTGAAGTGTTCTTTGGGCGTTCAGGGCGAAGTAGCAGCTTGCATTACATCGCTGGTTGCTGGGCACAACAGGCCAGCAACTTGGCAGCAAGACCAGGCGCGCAGCTGCAGCAGAGTGGCTGGCTGCAGACTGAAATGGAAATGCAGGCGATGGGGAGCTCATTGGCCTGTGCGCGGGCACAGGGGGGGGGGACACGTCGAATGTTTTGAAGTTGCAGTGCTGAGCACTACTCCAATTTCTGACTGAAGGCGGCACACAAGCATCTTGCCGGTGACATCATGGAGTGCTGGCAAGGCATGGCCTTGCTCTGGCCTCCGGCAATCGCCTTCAAAACAGTGGCAGCACAACTGCGCTATGCACTGCCAGCGTCAAGACGCTGAGAGCAACATCTCTGCCAGCACTGCCGACGCCTCACCTTGATCTCGTCGATCTCTGCAATGTTCTGGCGCACAAAGCGGTCCATGAACGCCTGCGCGCGCAGGTGCCGCCGCAGGTGCCACGCCGGCGTGTGCATCTCCTGGAAGAAGCGGAACTTCTCCGCCTTGGTCTGCGTGCGCGCGGCGGCGGCAGCAGCAGCAGCAGCGGCAGCGAATGGGGGCGGTGAGAGCAAATGCAGCGAGCGGTGCATGCGGTGTTACGGTGAAGAGACGCGTGTATGTGTGGGTAAGCGCATGTTGTGAGCCACATGCCAGCGCAGCGGGGCGCCAGACACGCGCACAAGCGCAAGCGCTTCTGCAGCTGGCAGCGCGCACAAGCGGGGCTGGCGGCCACGCGGCGAGCGGCAGCGCTCTCTGCAGAACAAATGCGGCCGTACGGTCATGTGCCTGAGCATAAGATAAGACGCATTGCGTGCATGCCGGTTGCGGGGTACTGAGTGCACGTGCGCACATATGATTTGCATGCATAATGCAGCAGATTGGCAGGCCGTAGCGGTTGCGGCACACTTTTGGTTCCCGCTGCTGCCAACTGGTCTACATGCACGGTGTCAGGGCGCAGTCCGCGCTGCAACCGCTGACGCGCCCATCGCACGTCACCCCAACGGGCAGTGCACCCGTAAAGCTGCACCTCGACGTGCCCTATATCGAGCACGAAGCACTGCTAACACAACCACTGGGCCGCCGAGAGGCGTCGCGCCTTTGCAAGACTCGGCAGCGCATCCTACTTCAAGTGCAGCTTCAAGTGCGCACACACATACATACATACCTGCTCCTTCTTGAGCGCGGGCACCTCGTCCGCGCCGAGGTGCACGCCGAGGAACGCCGCGACGCCGCGGATGTCGTCGAACGAGCCCACCGGCGGCGTGCCGCTGAGGCACCAGCGGTGCACCGCCGTCATGCCCTGCACGGCGCTCCTGTCGCGCTCGTTGAGGTACGTGAACTCGTCCACCACGACGCGCGCCCACGAGAACATCTCCAGCGGCGGCGAGGCGAGCTCGCGCCACACGTCCGCGCGCTTCTCGCGCGCGATGCGCGCCAGCCCCCACGGGTCGCCGACGCTGCGCTTGACGGGCGCCGCCTTGCTGGCGCTGCCGCCGCCGCCGCTGGCCGCCTTCTTCTTAGCGCCCCCCGCCTTGCCCTTGGCCGCCGGCTTGCGGCGCTGCTTCGCCTTGAGCTCCTCCACCTCGGAGATCTCGCTGGCATCGTCCGCGCCGCTGCCCTCGTCGTCAGCAGCGGCGGCGGCCTTCTTGGCCTTGCCCTTGCCCTTGGGCGCCGCGCGCTTCGGCGCCGCCTTGGCTCTGGGCTTGCCCTTGGCCTTGGCGCCCTCCGGCTCGGCGTCCGACGCGCCGCTGCCGGCGGCGTCGGCGGCGTCGTCGCTCGCGGCCGCCTTCTTGGCCTTGCCCTTGGTGGTGACGCGCTTGGCCGCGGCCTTCGGCTTCCCCTTGCCCTTGGCGCCTTCCCCCGCGTCCTCAGCGCTCGCCGCTTCGGGTGCCGCGTCGCTCTCCGCCTCCGCCGCCGCCGCCGCCGCCTTCTTGCCGCGCGCGGCCTTGCCTGCCGCCTTGCCCTTGGCAGCAGCAGGCTTCTTCTTGGCGGCAGCCGCGCTCTGCTCCGCTCCAGAGGCGACGTCCGCATCGGCGTCGCTCTCGTCGCTGACGTCCATGGCCGCGGCAGCGCGCTTGCTCTTCGCGGCGGCGGCGGCGGAAGCGGCAGCCTTCCCCTTGGCAGTGGCAGGCTTCTTCGCAGCAGCGCTCGACTTGGCGGGCTTCACGTCCTCGAAGGCGTCGTCGTCGCTGTCGCTGTCGGCAGCGGCGCTCTTCGCAGATGCCGCTGGTTTGCTCTTGGGCGTGGTAGCCTTCTTCTTGCCGCCGCGCTGCGCCTTCGCAGGCGTCTCGTCCTCATCAGCCGATGCGCCTGCGTCGCCGTCGCTGACGTCCATGGCGGCGGAGCCCTTCTTCGCAGCAGCAGCAGCAGCCTTGGCGCTCTTGGCTTTGGCGGCGGAGGCGGCGGCGGATGTCTTCTTGCCGCCAGCAGCGTGTGGCGTGGGCTGCTCGTCCTCAGCGGACGTGTCGCCGCCGTCACTGTCGCTGGCGGCAGCGGCGCGCTTGCGCCCCTTCGCGGCGGCGGCCTTGCCCTTGCGTGCGGGGGCAGCGGGCACCCTCTTGGCGGCGCTGCTGTCCGCGCCCTCCGCGACGCCGCCGCCACCGTCGCCGCCGCTCTTGGCCGCGGTGACGCGCGCCGCGCCGTCGCCGCCCTTCGCCTTCTTGGCGGCGGGCAGCTTCGCTGCAGCAGCGCTTGTCGCCGACTCCGCGGCGCTCTCCCCCTCCGTCCCCCCCTCCGCGGACTCCGTCTTGCTGGCGGTCTCCTCGTTGTCGGACGCCGCGGCATCGGCAGCGGCGGCGGCGCCGTCCGGGGACTTGCGCTTCTTGCCCGCCGCGGCCGCCGCGCCGCCGCGCGCCGCTGCCTTCTCTGCGGCGTACACGGCCTTCTTGGTCATGAGGCGCTTGGCGGTCGTGCCGAGCTTAGTGTCGACGACGAGGGCGGTGGCGGAGGCATCCTTGCGGCGCGCGGCGTCCTCGGCGAGCAGCTTGTGGAGCTGCGGCAGCGGTGGCGGCGGGAACGCGGGGGGGAGGGGGGGGGGGGGGAGTATGATGAGAATGGAGCGCAGCTGCGGCTGCACGGGAAGCTTGCGTCGCTGTCACACAAGTGATCAAACCTTGAATTGGCATGTGCCTGCCTACGTGAAACCATAAGTGCATGTACTAGATGGAACCAACTCCTACATGGACACCATGTAGTCGCTTGCAATGCAACAGATTGATCACGACAGTGCATGGCACTGGTGCGCTGCGCACTGTAGTACTAGGACCCACCATGATTGATCATCAACACAACAACACTCGTTGCATGGTCATCAACGCGCATCTGGGATGGATACCAGCCCTTAGCGTCGCTGGTGCAGTTGCCACCACCGCCGCTGCTGATTCCGCTTTCGCCATGGTGGGCAGTACAAGAAGCTTCAATGATACCGTGGATCCTACATCAGCAAGTCACGAGCGCCAATAGGTACACAACAGCATGTACGTCATAACAGCCGTGCGCGTCTCCATGAAATGCGCACGGCTATCCCCGAGACCACACCGCACAGCGCCCTGCACATCGCGCCACGAGAGACACCGCCGCCAAGCGCGCCGCCGCCGCGCCGCTGCCGCAACGCGCGCGCGCACACGCACACGTGCATACATACATACCTCCTTGACGCCCTCCGTCCCCTTCTCCTTGAGCAGGTCCACGCGCGCCTTGAGCCGCTCCAGGTTCTCCTCGTAGATGGCGTCGAACAGGCGCCCGCCCTTGCCCGGCAGCTCGCCGCCGCCCGCGAGCGCCGCGAGGCGCTGGAAGTACAGGTCCGAGCGGAAGACCGTCGCGGCGACGACGACGATGTCCGCCGCCTCCAGCTTCGCGATGGTGAGCCCGGACAGGTCGCCGACGGTGCGCACGCACACGACGCGCAGCGCGTCCGCGCCCGTGAACTTGGCGACCTCCGCGGGCCACTGCTTCATGAGGTGCGGGGGCGCGACGATGAGCGTCGCGCGCAGCGGCAGGCGCCCGGGCGCGTCGAGGTCCTCCGTGCGCGGCGCCGGCGCGCTGTCGATGAGCCCCAGCGTGATGGCCGTCTTGCCGTAGCCGACCTGGTCCGCGACGATGCCGCCGCGCACGAGGACGCGGCGCTCCGCGCGGCCCTCGGCGCGCCAGCCCAGCGGCGCGAGCACCGCCTCCGCGACCTCCTCCTCCGCGAAGGGCTCCGTGCTCGCCTCCTGCGCGAGCATCCACCCCAGCGAGCGCTGCTGCTCGGGGCGCAGCGGGTAGCGCTTGAAGCGCGGCGGCTGCGCGTGCGGCGCGTCGTGGCGGTTCGACGTCAGCTGCAGCGGCGGCAACGCGACGGGGTGGTCGCTGTGGCGCGTGACGCGCCACGAGAAGCGCGCCGCGCCGCCCGGCGCCGCCATGTGCGCGCGCACGCCGCGCGGCAGCGCGCCGAACGCGCGGTGCATGAGCGACGCCGCATTGACCGAGATGCGCAGGCACCCCATCCCGTCGCCGCCGCCGCTGCCGCCGCCGTTGCGGCGCAGCTGCACCAGGAAGGGCTCGGGGCGGTGCTTGAGTGCCTGCTCGTATGCGCCCGCCTGCACGGGGTCCTCGATGGCCTCCAGCTTGCCGCGAGCAGTGTTGACCCACTGGAGGTCCGGCACGGGCGGCGCGCAGCGCTTGCAGACGGCGAGGCCGCCCGCGGCGGCGGCGGCGGCGTCATCCTGCGCCACGCCGCGCTTGACGTCGTTCCACTCTTGCAGGACCTGCGTAGAGTGCGCGGGGGGGGGGGGGGGGGGGGGGGAAGGGGGATGGAAGAGGTGAGACGCGTTTCGCAGTGCAGCGCGGTGTAGTGGCGGCGCCTGCGTTGCGGGTGGGTGACAAGGGCTATGCAGAGCGTGCAGGCGCGCATGACCGGGCGCTAAATATCACCATTTCCAGCAAGAATACCTATGCATGCTCTTCGCACTGGCTGGAAGGCTTGTGTTCATACATGAAGGCACATCACGTACCAGAGAGTATGTGACGATGACAGACAATGGTGACATGATGACATGACGAGTCAGCGGCGGCATGGCACTTTGCAATGCTCATGGCAAGCCCCAACGGCATACAATCTGGCCATTATTGACGAGTTGTGTGTATTTGTGTGCTTGTTGATACACACCTCGGGCAGAGTCAGGCGCTCTGTGATGTAGGCCAGGGACTGGAATGTGGCCTTGCTCTTGGTCAGCGGGACCTGCAGTGGCGGCGAGCGGAGCGCACAATCGCTGCATGAGATGACTGCGGCGCCGCAGTATAACAACGCCTTCATTGCAAAAATGACAGCGTCATACAATGTCAGGGGGCATGCTGGTCATGGAATAGCGGCGTGCCAGGGGCACCGATGGTATTCTTGGCATGCAGGAAGATATGGGTATGCACATGAAGCAGTACAGATGATTCGGTGAGCTAATAAATGCAGATGCGCTGTCGGATCAGTAGTTTAGCTGCATGTACACCCCAGTTGCCACCACGTGAATATGCTGTACAGCGAGATGCACAGTTACTATGTAAATGGGACTTGACTCTTTTTAAAATGGTGCTTCGAAGTGCATGCGCTGATGTGCCCCATTTCAGACAACTTTTGCATGCATACTCATACCACACAGAAACCCATGCCTGAGCCGCAATGCAACGAGATGTGCTGCATCCACATTCGACCTGTGCCTGTGACTTGTGGCACAACCATGTGTTGAAGCCTCAGCGAGAGCAGGCGATGGCCGCCTCACACCGCTGTCACAGAGCGCACTACACCAAACCAGCGCACAGTACACTCAAGCACCGCAGCGGCAAACACTCTGTCCGCACGGCCCAGCCAAACACCTCGTGCAGCACATACGCAGCGCCGCCCGCAACCTCTCCACGTACGCACCTTTGACCACCGCCCGTTGCCCCACAGCTTGGCGTCGTCCGCGCCGCCCGCGAGCGGCACGCGGCAGCACAGGCACGCCGTCGCCGCGCCGCACGCGTCGCCGCACGCGCCCACATCCATCGACGCCGCCGGCAGCGCCAGCGTCGCCTCCGCGCACGCGACGGGCTCCATGCCGAATGCCGCGCCGCCGCGCGCCCAGCGTCCCGACACGGTGCACGGCACGACCGTCGTGACCACGGGGTTCTCGCCGGCCTTGCCCCTGGGCTGCTTCGGCTGCGGCGCCGCCGCCGCCGCTGCTGCTTCCTCGGTAGCGCCGGCGCCGCTCTGCGCTGGGGCGGCGGCAGCGGCGGCGTTGTTGGCGCCCGCGTCCGCCGCCGCGTCGCCATCGGCAGCTTGCTCGCTGGCGCCCTCCTCGGCAGCAGCTGCGCCCTTCTTTGGCGTCGCCTTGCCCTTGCCCCTGGGCGTTGCCTTCTTCTTGCCGCTGGTCGGCTCCGCAGTCGCCGCCTCCTCTGCGCCGTCCGCGGCCGGCTCCTCGGCAGCGGCGGCAGCAGCAGCAGCAGCAGCGGCAGCAGCGCTCTTCTTGGGCGTCGCCTTGCCCCTCCCCCTCGGCGTCGCCTTCTTCTTGCCGCTGGCGTCCGCGGCCTCCGCGCCGTCCTCCTCAGCGGCGGCTCCGCTCCCCCCCGCAGCCGCCGCCTCCGCGTCAGCGGCGGCGGCGGCGCCCTTCTTGGGCGTGGCGGCCTTGCCCTTGCCCCTGGGCGTCAACTTCTTCTTGCCCAGCTCCGCCTCCTCCCCCTCCGCATCGTCTTCCGCGGCGGCGGCGGCGCGCTTCTTGCGCCTGCCCGGCGTATACCTCTGCCCCACGCACCAGCCCTCGTCGAGCACCGCGATGTGCACGCGCTGCTCGTTGAACGCGAGGCGCCGGTGCTCGCGCGCAAACACAAACGAGTCGTCCTCCGGGTCGCCGCAGCGCGTAGGGTCCTGGAACAGGAAGAGCGGGGGCGCCGCCGGCTCAGCCGCGCCGCCGCCGCCGCTGCTGCCGTCGTCCTCGGCGCCGCCGAGCGCCGCCACCCTCTTGTGCAGCGCGCTGCGCGCGCCGCCGCACTTGTCGAGCAGCTTGTAGCGGCCGGAGATGTCGGCGTCGAGGTGCTGCTTGGCGTCCTCGGGGATGGAGACGTCGACGTGGCTCCAGCGCAGCGAGCCGGCGTGCTTGCCCTGCACGTCAGGGGGAGAGCGCGATGCGTGTGTCAGGCTGCGCCGTGCCGTTCATGGGAGTCAGGCGTGGAGCGCTGATGCGCTGACAGTTGAAGTGCTGGCATCACGAGCGGCGTGACAGATGGGCTTGCAAAGGTGCTGGGCGCAGTCTGTGGCGCAGCGCCCTTGGCGAGAGAGAGCAAGAGGCAAGACTACGGGGCGTGCCGGCCGTTGGTGTGACACAGGTGTATGGTTGACATGCATGAAGTTGTACATCCGGAGTTGCAGGTTGACATTGACATGGCCAGTGCCAGCAGCTTACAAAGTGCACAAGCAACGCCCTCGCTGAACTGGCGCAAGCAAACACTTGGCTTATGTACAACTACAATGCTCTGAGTGAGAAGACATGCTGATGGCATGCACAGCCGACGCACTACAGCGCTGCCGCATCAAGAAACCACGCACACACATGGATCAGAGTCAACGTAAATGCACAATGCCGGCAATGCAGGAAGACACAAAGTGCCGCCACGCTCTGCCCGCTCCTATCATGCAACACACAAGCGCGCGCGTCCCTCCCTGAGCGCGCGCGACGCACAGCAGTCACACCCCACGCACCCCACGCACTCCGCACCACGAGCTGAGCAACGCTGCGTCCCCCTCACCTGCAGGCCGATGCGCGCCTCCCACGTCTCCACCTTGGCGCCGGCGCCCGTGATGGTCGCCTCAAACGCGTGGCGCACGGGCAGGCACAGCTCCCACTCGCCGCCGCCGTCCACGAGCGCCGCCATGGCGCCCGGCCGCACGGCCATGCGCGCCACGGGGCGCGTCAGCAGCGCGCGCAGCGGCCCCTTCTCCGCCGGCGCGTCCGCAAAGAGGCGCCACTCGGGGCTGATGCCGTCGAGGATCAGCTCCAGATGGCCGCCCTAGGGGGGGGGGTCACAATCCGCAAGTCAGACACAGTGCTCAAACGGGGCTGGGTGGGTGCGGTACAGCCTGGTGATGGGAGTATGGCAGTGGATGCGGGGGCGTGCAGGAGGAGCACGGTCAGCTGCGACGTGGACGGAGCAGCCGCCGCTGCGCCTGCTGAGCTGCTGCGAAGCGCTGTTGCGCGCAGCGCTCAGGCGTGTGTCAAGGCTGGAGTCAGGAGCGGCAAGCACTGGGGGTGCGGCGCAGAGCACAAAATCCTGATCAGCTGCGCTGCGGCTATGAACGGTGTTGCCGCGGAGCGCGCCAGCGGCGGCGCGCCAGATCAACATGCCCATCCATGACTTGCCGCCTGCGCAGAGGGTTCTTCGATGACAGACAGGCGCAGCAGCGACCGCACGCAAGGCAGGTACTGCAAGTGCATACATGCATACGTACCTTTGGGCTCGTGGCGTAGCGCGCCGTCCACACGCGCGTGCGCTCCAGCGTGAGAAAGCGGAACTCCTTCTCCCGGAGCGCCGTGACGGCAGCGGCCCAGCGGTCCCACTCAATTGTCGCCCCGCCGTCCTTGGGCTTCATGGCGGCGATGAGCTCCGGCGTGAAGCCCTTGAGGCGCAGCGTCATCGGCAGCGCCGCCTTGAGCACCGCCTGGAAGTCGCCTGCGGAGCGGCGATGGGAGTGACTCACTCGGTCAGTGACAGGAGTCGTGACGGCGAGTCGTGTGCTTGCGCAAGCCGCTTGTTTGCAGCAACACACAATGTGACAGAGATGCTCAAGCGGGGTGCATTGGTAACCGCAATGGCCTTCGGCTGCAGCCAAAGGCGTGTCACCAGCGTGGACGCACGCGTTGCAGCAGAGAGCAGTGCGTGCTGTCATAGGGCGTCACTGACATGTCAGCGCCTTCAACTGGCATTTGCGCTCTTCGCAATGAGCAGGTGCCGTGTAACCGCACATAAGCCTGAGCAGCGCACATCACTGCCTCCTCCAACGGCCGTACACTCCTAACCCTCCTAACCCTAACCCTAACATGCATCTTACCCCTACCCCTACAGTACCCCTCAACATAACTCCGTTGTCAAGCAGTGTGAGGTGTGAGGCACTGCGCTGTGCGACGCGCCCCGCTCGCTTGCTCATCGCTGCGCACACCCGACGCGGCTAAAGCCTACACCCGTGTACAGCCATGTTCACAAATATACACTTCATATAGCATACACGGTGCGCCAGCGCTCACCCGGCGGCAGGCGCGCGGCGCCGCTCGGCGCGAACGCGTGCTCCGGGCGCCCGCCGCACGCGCGGCACGCCGTGTGGCCGCACTCGCCGCAGCGCTGCATGGCGGCGGCGGTGCCGTCACGCCCCTCGCAGTCGCACTGGCGCGTGGAGCGCTGCGCGTCGGCAAGCAGCTGCGCCAGCGGCACGCCCTCGAGCACGTCCGCCATCGCCATGGGCTTCTCGACGAGCTGCGGGGCGGGGCAGTCGCGTGCGGCGGGGGCGGAGGCGGGGGCGCAGCGCGGCGGGGGAGGGGGACAGCGGCACGGTCAGAGGGGAGCGCGTTGGCGCCGTGCTGAGCGCCTGGTTGCAATTGTGCAGCAGTACGAGAAGCTAAGCTGCTGGACGAGGTAAGTTGGCAGTGTTTGCTGCGTGCTGCATCGCTGGAACGCAAAGGCCACGCATCAGCGGCGCAGCGTTACTTGGCCGCTGTGGAGGCGGCGGGAGTGAGAAGAGTGCAATCTCTGCAGTGTGCATCACAGCTGATTGAAATTGCGGACTGCAACCTTGAAGTGCGACACATGAGAGGCAGCCGCAGATGTGCCCGCATTGTGGCACTTGCGATGTAGTTCTGCCGGTGCCGCAAGTACCTCAGGCAGGCAATGCAAACCGTGCCTCTCGTCTCAAGTATGTGAGCCATGCTCAGCTCAACGAAACAGGTGCATTACGTTGAAGTCAACATCTCAAGTGTGCCAACGCTCCCGAGGTGCGAGATGGCGTCTGAGCCGTCGACGTGTATTCAGTCACAAGCGCGGGTAGCCACACACGTTACATCAACACCCGCACGCCCACGGTCGCCATACCTGGTCTTCGCCGCTGACGGCGTCCACGGGCTCGAGTGCGGCGCCGCCGGCAGCCGCAGATGCGTCGCCGCCGCCGTCAGCTGAGGCAGCGCTCGGCTGCTTACGCTTCTTGCCGTTGGCGGCCCAGGGCGCCTTTGCGAGCGCTCCCTGCGCGGGCAGCAGTGAGAGGCAACTATGGCGTCAGCGACGCGGCGCCGCGAATGCAGTGCGGGTGGCAGCGATCAGTCATAGCAGCTGCTCGGCGCGTGCACGTGCATGAGCGCACATGGCGCCAGCGCAGAAGCGGCCTGCGCCGGCGCGGCGCGTTCGGGGTGCGCCGGGCTGGAAGTGGTAGGCGCGGCAAACGCAGTCTTGCAACAGTACAGGTCGCAGTAGCTAAGCGGTCCTCTATGAAGCACACGCGTCACACGCTACCGGCACTGCTGTAACCTAGCCAGCACAGCCACGCCATCGCCGCACACTATACCACTTCCACTACACACAGGCGCACTTCCAGCCGGCAGCAGCGCTCGGCGGCAGCGCGCACCTCCGCGGTGAGCAGGATCGCCGCCAGTATCGCCGTGCCCACGACCGTCGTCGTCATGGCGTTGCCCGCGAGGTCCGCCATGTTGTCCTCGCTCTCGCGCGTCAGCAGGAGGTCGTCCACGGGGATGCCCTGCAGCGACAGTGCCTCCAGGCCGACGAGCGGGCCGCCGCGGTTCGTGACGAAGGGGACCATGGAGGGGGTCAGGCACGGGCAGATGCCGGGGCGGACGCTGCCGGTGGTGCGGTCGACGTTCTGCGACAGGTTCCAGACGAGCGTCTTGTACATGGGGTCCTGCGGCAGGGGGGGAGGGGGGGGGGGGGACGGGGGGGGGGGGGCGTCACCGGGTTGTATTGGTAAGGTCGAAGCGAATGATGTCACAACAATTCAAGCATCGTGATGAGGAGTGTAGCGTTCGAGGCGAACAGGAGGGCTTGTATCATGTATAAAGTTCAAGAGTACGCATGTTGCAGAGAGTGAATGTTGCAGCAGGTTGAAGTTGAGGCACACCCAGCATAGGCTTCCATTGCTTCATATCACTTTTACTCTGTGGTGTGCGCAAGCTGAGTATCCACTTTCAGAGAGAGTTGTCTCGCCCACAGGGTCCATCTTCACCCATACAAACAATGGTGCGGTGATGGCCAACGTCAGCGTACGCGCGCAGCAGCGCCTTGAACGGCGCCCCTCACCTGCCCCTTCTTGGCCAGCCTCAGGAGGTTGATGTCCATCAGGTCCAGCACCCTGTCGACCTGCAGTACCGCACGAGCAACCACGCGGGGATGCACACACGCTGTCAGTATCGGTGCTATGTGATGGCAAGTGCGCGCTGCGAGTCAGAAGGTTGATGTCCATCAGGTCCAGCACCCTGTCGGCCTGCGGTCGCGGCACGGGCAAGCGCATTCGGGCGCATAAGCTGTCAGCGCCATGCCACATTGGGCGGCAGATGCGTGCTGCGCGTCAACGCTTCCACCTCCGCGCTGGCTGCTGCGCACTGCCGCATCGTGAAGTGAGCGCCAGGGCATCTACAGATGGGGATGAGCGTGGTGAATTAAGCATCACCGGGCATGTGAGTAGCACTAGGGCCGGCTTTATGGATGTCGGCTCGAATCGGCGCTGCGCTGTCAGCGCCGGCGCTCCGTCCGCACGCGCGCAGCGAGCAGCACGATACCCACTGAACCGCCGCGGCACTGCATGGCACCCACATGGGTGCGTTTGGCGCTCGCTCTCGTTGTTGGGGCAACAGCGATCAGCTGCGCTCGGCTGCACTCATGTCATATCACTTCTGCGCGTCTTTGTCCACATCCAGCAAAATTGAATGTATTGCACAGTTGCATCCGACAGCACCTGCCGGCGCCGAGCGCGCGCGTTCAGACCTCTTCGAATGGCTTTCCAGACTTGTCTGCCTTACCCTCAACTGTCGCCCCAAAAAACTGATTCTGGGCCTGCTTAGTCATGTGTACAGGCACAGTCAACGTAGTGCCGCTCCCACTCAAACACAGGTGGTAGAAAATGACTCGCTTGAAGCTACACGAGTCCTTGCGCGCCGGTAGTGCTTGCTGGGGGTTGCTGCCGTCGCATCTGCCAGACGTTGCGCTTCCGCAGACGTCGCACTTCCATGAACACGCAGCACTTCCGCAGACACGCCGCACTTCAGACTCTCAGGCATTCACGTGCAACACGACGCCACGGCCCGCCCGCCCACCTGCGAGCGCCCCCAGTCCGTCCACGCGTAGTCCGGCAGCTTGCACAGGCCGCCATCCTCCCACCCCGTGAGCGGCCGCTTCACGCCGAGCTCCTCCTCCAGGCGCGCGCGCTGGTGGCGCGTCTCGCAGCGGCCCCAGTCCGTACGCGGCCGCGCCTTTTGCGTGTCCTGCGGCGCGGCGGCAGCGGAGGCGCAGCGGCGGCGGTCAGCAGGTGACGCGTCGCAGTGCGAACCAAGCATTGCAAAGTTGGCACTCGCAAAGTGGGGCGGCGGCGGTGAGGCGTGCGACGGCGGAGTCATATGATGGCGCTCGTGCCTATGTACTGTTCTGACTATTGCGGAAACACCGGCGGCGTGAAGAGTAGGTCGGGAGGTGTGCCGCGGCATGGCGCAGACTCGCTTAGCGTTTGCCCAAGACGCAGCATTAAACGCGCACGCAAGTACAGCTCTCTTCACCACATGCAGTAATCAACGTGGAGGCCATCTATGTGCAGTGCGTCTGCAACATCCCTTCCGCTGAGGCGACGCCGGCAGCATACGCGTGCGCGGAGACTCGCCTCTCCGAGCAACACGCAGCTGCCGCCATCCAATGCAGCTGCTGCGATCGCACAGCGCCCGTTGTACAGTTTCATCTCACAGCCGACTGACGTGGTAAGAGGCGCACGCAGCAGCGCAGCTCGTGCGGGTAGCCACGGCGTCTCTGCGTATACCTACCTTATATCATCCATATATACATGCACCTGTTTGCCTTGTACATACATACCCTTGTATCACTCATGCACTTTTCGTACCTGCTTGCCGGCCAGCGCCGCGCGCGCGCTGTGCACGCGCGGGTCGTCGTTCGGCAGCAGGAACGCCTCGAGCGTGCTGCTGCTGGGGCGCTCCAGGCGCCGCACCAGGTCCTGCCACTGCAGCGGTATGGTCTTGTCGCTGTCCAGCGTCGCCAGCAGGTAGCCGCGCGTGCGCGTGTGGGGGATGTAGTGCAGCTGCGCGTGGCGCGGGCGGGGGAGAGGGACGCTGCCGACTCAGCACTTTATGCACATGAGTCATCAACGGCACGTGGTCTGAGCGCAGCCGGCAGCAGCAGGCACGCCTGGGTCGAGACTGCGAGGCGTTTTGGATGCGACATTGAAGAGGCGCACTTGAGACAGATCCTCATCTGCCGTAACCTGGGGCCAGCGGCTGCCTGCCTCGGCGTACACATGCAACGCGTTCGAGCTGCAGCCGCGCATTCCGCGACGAGCTCCCGCACGAGCGCGTCGCCACAGACCGAATGCACACGGCATGCATCTGTGCGTCAGATGGCCGCGGCGCTGACACGTGCACTGTGCATCCCGTGCCCCCCTGACGACTGCTGCCGCGCTCCGCCGACCCAACCCACTGCCGCACGCACGCACGCGCGCCCGCGAGCGCGCTCACCTTTGTGTCCACGCGCATGAAGCCCGCGTTGTAGCCGTTCTCCTCGAAGCGCTCCGCGACGCGCTCCCACGGCGCGCCGCACACGTTCTCCAGGATCACGAGCGGCGGCCTGTTCTTGACGACCCACTGCATCATGCCGCGGAACGTCTGCCCCGACTCGCCCTTGGCGTCGAGGTCCTTCTTCTCGTTGTTGAGGTTGGAGTAGTCGACACACGACGTGCCCGCCACGAGCAGGTCCACCTCGCCGGGGACCTCCACGAGGGAGCCGTACGCGGTGGTTGCCTGGGGGACGGGGGCGCGGGGGGGGGGGGGGGGGGGGGTAGGTAGGGTATGGGGCATTACAGTTGCGCAATGGGTATGTAGGTCTGGTGTGGTACCACTGAGCAGAGCGCGGTGAACTGCGCCGGCCGGGCCGTGCACGGCGGCTTGAACGCTTCAGATGCTGATGGGCATGGTGCACATTCATTGTGAGAGCAACCCAACGCTAACCCATACTCCTGCCTGTACCGAGGCAACCAACCAAGATGTGACAATGGCTGCACGCACTGCCTTGATATGTGAACAAAGACTGTGTTAATATGTTTGCCTCAGTGGACACATTGTGCGGCGGCATGCAAGCACTGCGCACGTACCTTTTCCCCGCCCAGCTCCCTGATGTCGCGGAACAGTATGGGAGGGCTGAAGTTGCGCTCTATGTAAGCCTGCAGTGCCAGTTGCAGGGAGGCAATGATGAAGGGTGAGATACCTTGACAATGGGGGTGTCAGGGAAGAACGACGTGCTTAGATTAGAGCTGGCCAATCATCATGCATGCCTGCCTGTGCACACATACATATGTACATACTGTTACTGCCGTTGACATGATTGGCATGCACAACACTAGAGTTATCTATACTTTGTGTGACTGTAAATGGCACGCGTCAGACAGGCGTGCGAATGCTGTTTGTTTGATACGGCACTCAATCACCTCATCTTACCTCAACCAAAATACGCAAGAGATCTGCTTGGACTGGTTTCTGCTGGCTGTTGCTGAGAGCAATTCTGATCCTCAACATCAGTTGCCAAAAACATCAGGTGCTGTGACCTGAGAAACTTGAAGAACCACTTGAAGTTATGATTTCTGGCAGTTTATGACTGCAGCAAATACTGGTTCGGTCTGTGTTGCAGGAGCTTGTTGGATTGTAACGCATGGCTTCATGAGTAGAACCGCTGATTACATTGAACCTCGCAGCTCATGTGAGCAGCCTATGTTTGCGAGTGGATGCAATACACAGTGTTCGTGGTACCACATGAAGCACTTGTGCATGGTGCAGTGTAGCATCACCTGAACAGCAATATGTGATGCCAAGCCCAACACCAGTCCAACAGCTTCAAGCCCCACTTCAACACCACCGTCCACCATGAAATTACCTGCTTGAAGGGCTCAATCTCGCAGCTGAAGACATGCTCAATCTGCAGCTCCGCGCCGTACAGCTCCTTGGCTGCGTTGCAGATCATGCTCAGCGCCAGCAGGGGGGACTCCGTGCCTGTCGCAGGCAGAGGGGACATGGGCATACATTCTCTTAAGGGAATGTGTATGGTACTATGGGTACTGCTACTGCATTCGCATCTGGGGGAAGCTATACATGATTGCTGTTGCAAAATACAGACTGGCAGGCGGCATTTCCGAAAATTGGATGTATCTCTCCAGCTGTGTCAGCATACGTGGTTTTTGCCAGGGCAAAAGTACCTTCTCATGCAGCCCTCTTTCAAAGCTTACTGCCGCCAATGCCTGATGAAGTGCTTCGGTCACTGTTGCAGTAGAACAACCGCTCATGCACTTCACGAGTGACCCGACAGCGGTAACGTGACGCCAGAAGATCATGTAGGCTCTCCGCAGCTCCGTGCAAGATACAGGAGATGTTGACGCTGTGATGCCATGTGACCACACCAACCCACTGCGTGCGCTGCTCAGATCTCGCCGCTCCCCTTGTCACCCCGCAGCGCGCGCCATTTGTTCCCCCCCCCCCCCTCTCCCCCTTCCCCCCCCGGGCAAACACAGCTCAGAAATGGAGACCGCCCTCAATAGTGCACCCCCACCCCCCCCCCCCCCCACACACACACTTGCGCGCGCGAACCTCGCGATCACCACCGGCGGCCTCCTCCACCGCACCGCCCGCCAGCATCACACCCCGCACGACCGCACGACCACGCCCGCGCTCACTCACTCACCGCTGCACATGGTCGCCACGCGCAGCGGGCGCGCCAGCGCCGCGAGCGCGCCCTCCACGCGCGGCGCGCGCCCCATGAGGTCGCGGAACATGTCGTGCGGGCAGCGGATGACGGGCAGGTCCTCCGGGTCCACGCCCGCGGAGCCGCGGTCGGGGGGCGCCGGTTTCGTCCACTTGTCCCTGTCCTTCTTGCCGCCGCGGCTCTTGGACTTGGCCGCGACGGCGGCGACCGGCTCGTCCTCCAGGACGTCGTCCTCCGGCTCCAGGTCCGAGGCGGACTGCGCATGCGCGGGAGGGGGGAGGGGGCGCTGCACTGGTCAGCACCGGGCGGACGCGGCTGTGGAAGGGATGGACGCAGCGCCGCGCATCGTGCAGGGCTGATGCGTTCCGCAGTCGAAGTTCAACGGTGCCTTGTTTGGGGAGGGCTCTGATAGGTCAGTGCACTGACCGGGAGAAGCTCCAGACATGAGTGCTGTCATGTGCGTCCATGCATCGCACAACAGCGGGGGCGTGCCGCCACACACAGCGGAGCGGCCGGGCACAGAAAGACGCACGCAAATATTTTTGAGCTCTGGCTGCATGGAGCGAAACAAATTTGTCTGAATGCACGCGACATTGGCTGGCATTGAGAGCAGCAGAGCGCGACCATTTCAGCACTTGAGCGCGCTTTTGAGCGCCTCTGAGGCACGGCCTCAACACTCTGTGCGCAAACATCAAGTCCTGAGCGATGCCGTTGGCAAAGCCGCGACAAGGGCGTGTGGCGCTGGAATTTTGGCATGATGACTGTAGAGGTGTGACCGGGCTGCCGGCATCATCACCTGACGCAATGCATGTGCGTCCATGCATCAGAAGTGATCAGTGCCAATGCACACCGCGCATTGAGCTGCTGAGCAACCATGATAATACTTGAGCACAGATTGCTTGACCCAGTACAAGAGCGCTGCCAGCTTTCAAAGACAAGTTAAGTACAGACGCAGCACAGTGTGGGCAACTGCGCCCTGCGGGTGTCTTTGTGAAATGCTTGCATTTTTGTTGCCTTCGGCAAACAGGGATACGCCGCTCACTGCAATAGATGAAACGCCCAACAGCCATTGGTCGTTGTTGGTATGTGTTTTCAAAGGCATGTGCCGCGCCAACGCACGCCCGATTACTGTTCGTCGGGGATCAGTGCACGCTGCTGTCGAGTATGATGATCGCAATGATGTGACCTGCGCTAGCAAAATCCTGCGCTCATTCAAGTGAGCAGCATGGCTCGCACCCAGCAGCAACACCGGCTGCACCTTGGGCACACACATGGCACACAAGATGTAGCCGCACACGCTCACCTCGTCCTCGCTAGTGGCAGCAGCCTCAGAATCTTCCAGTTCCTCGGAGCTGGCTGAGGACTCCACAGTGGCCTCCGAATCCTCCTCGCCGTCATCTGACGACTCCTGCTTCTTCTTCGCCCTGCCTTTAGATGCCGGTGTGCGCTTTGGCGTTGCCTTTGCTGGTGGCGTCTTGGCGCCCTGTGCAGAGACGGGTCATAGCAGCATGGCACGGCAGATGCTGAGAGGAGCTCTCCAGCGGTCAAGAGATCGAGTTACGCCGAGCTCAAGGCACGGGCACACGTGCGGGGCATGAAGTGCTGCCGGTGCGCATTTGCCGGCGTGTAATGCAGGCTAGGAGCGCTGGAAGACCCACGCAGGGCTGGCGGGGATAGCTGCATAGGCGAAGCGCATTGATCGCCTGCGGAGAGGAGCAGCAACATTTTTGCAATTTGATCTGCAGGCAGGATAAGTGACTTGCGCTGCTGTGCACCACTCACCCTGCGGCCAGCACTGGCGCGGCTGCCACCACCCTTGCTATCGTCTTCGGAGGAGCTGCCCCCTGAGGCGTCCTCCGAGTCATCATCTTCAGAGCTGCCTGCTTCAGTGTAGGATATCTTGACAGCGCTGGAGCAGGACCGGCGAGGGCGGCGGCCCCCGCTCTCAGGAGCAGCAGGCGGCATGATTGCAATGTGTGCCAGGCCCCTTGCTGGCTGACTGCTACCCCTGTCTCTGGTTCCGCCTCAGCAAGCTAGGTTGTGTTTGCACATCCATCAAACATTGGCCGCCAAGATCTTTTCAAATTTGCCTGAGCAACACCACCCGCCTTGAAGTGCAGAGAAGTTGTGTGTTTGCCTAGGTGTGTCCGACGCAGCAGCATCATGGGCTTCGGGAGTGCGTATCTCGGGGCCTACAATTTAGCGTGCGCTGGAGGATGGGCCTTCGCTCTGGTCCTGTTTGCGAAGGCACAGGTGCGCGGACAGCGTGCATGCGTGTGTCGACCTCGTGAATCTCTGTCCTTGTGCGGGGCTGCTTGGCGTCACGAGTTCGCTGGAGGCAGGCATTAATATATGTATGTTCGATTCACGTTGCTGCTGCTGGTGTGCAGTATGAGGGAGCCAGCTGGCGCGAGACATGGAACTCTATGTCGACAACGGTGATGGCAGTTCAGACAGTTGCAGTCATGGAAATACTGCACTCTCTGGTAGGACTGGTGCCCAGCCCATGGATGACGACGCTCCTGCAGGTAAACCTTTGACAATGACTGCTGTCGTGTGGGTCTCATGCAAGCAGGCGCATGTTGAGCTTCAGTCCCACCTTACTTCGAATCTGTCACACTTATCAACTAAGTAGCGCTGAAAACAACTGCTTGCCTGACATGTTCACTCATGTTTATGGGCAGAGGCTGCCATTGTGATTTCTTCTTAAATCTGCTTGTGCTGTCTGTCTTTTCAGGTGTCTAGCAGGCTGGTGGTGGCTTGGGGGTTCCTATACAGCTGTGAGGCATCTCAGGCAAGTGCCTCAATCCCATGAAATAAATACCATCAGGGAATTATTTGTTGCTTGACGGATGGGCATTTGTTGCAGGGCTATAATTTATCAACAGCAAAACCAGCAGGCTGTCACACTGCCACAAGCAAATGCTCATGTACATGCGCTAAAAGTGTGCATGCACAGTCACACAGTGATGTCTACGATATTTATAATGAGCGCTCGATGTAAGAACGGTTGCAGTATAAGAGCGTTGTCTGACGGCTGAACACGGATCTGATTGGTATAAGAGCGGTCTGGTGCCGCTCGGGCTGACCGCTCGTGTCCACCTATCATTAGCCGCTTCACGATCGGTGCATCAAGGCGGACATGTGCGCCAAAATCATGAGAAGCACCCGCTTTGTTCATAAAAAACATCATGCACTCGGCACCGCAGCCGCAGCTGCTCTGCGGTTGCTTCAGCTTGGTTTGAAGCCAACCTGAATCCAGGTGCTCTAACCCTCCCTACTTACTTCAAACCCTAGTGTTAGGAGCAGGGTTAGACTAGGGTTCGCCCTAACCCTGGTGAAGCCCAAGGACGATATAAGAGCGGTCACGGTATAAGAGCGGTGAGGCTGGCGGAGCGGACCTGCTCTTATATCGTGACCCCTGTGATGGCTTGCACGGCCACCACAGTATGTCATGATTGCCGGCGGCAAAGCTTCTCTCAAGCGTAGGGTTGCCGGCAGCGTACAACGTATATATACGTTATATATACCGGTATATCGATTTCAATATACGCTTTGGACTATAATGCCTGTGTCGCCGCCTAGCGTGTTTCCGCGAAGCGGAAGCAGCGCAGAGTTGCTGCCGCACGCTCCTGCGCTAACGAAGCATTAGAAGGGTCGGTATATCTTGATAACTCAACAGGTGCACGTTCTAGTCAGTGGGAGTACTCACTTGCCCATTCAATCAGCTGCAGTCGTGACCTCCCAGCACAAGCCTGGCTTGCCGTTCAACAGCTGCCTCCTCGAAGCATGGTATACGTGGCGAATGTAAGGCTGCTCTGCAGCTATCGTGGTGTGTGGGGTGTGTGCTGAGGTCGTGCGCGTGAACAGAACTTCTGATAACTTCAACTTCTGATGTAGCCAAAGTTCGTTTATTCGCGGCAAAGGGAAGCTGCTGGACACACACAGCAGGGAAGCTGCTGGAGTTTGAGAACGACAAAGAGGAGTTGCATAGTTTAGTCCTGAGGTCGGGCTTGGTGAAGATTACTGTTGAGACGGATCAAATCTGTTGCGCATGCACTGCAGCTGACGCACCCCTTGATGTTGGAACTGCTGCTGGTGACTGGGTGATGAACCTGAAAAATACCATTTGCATGAGCAAATGCTAATGCATGACATGTGCAGCACCACTGTTTGTGCGCTATGCATGAAAACAAGCCTAGCAACATGTTTACACAAAGAACTTTTAGCGCATGCACTGGATGCCAGGTGCATACGAGAATATGCATTTGGTTTCATGTGACATGAAAGTTGAACAGCTGGCGATGCTGCAAAATCACATTGTATGCTTGCTTGAGTAGAAGGTGACGGGTGTTGTGGACAGCTGAGAACAGACACTATGAGGCTTAAAGAGAAAAAAAATCAATCCGAGTTTGTCTTCAGAATTTGGCTAATTAATATACGCTGGCATACGCAGTATAGATTATATATACGTTATTTATATACGTTATACGCAGTATATGGAAATTCATATACGCTGGGCGGCAACCCTACTCAAGCGCACACGAAACATGCACATCCGACGCATCAACATGCATGGCACACTGGAATGTATCACGGCCGAGTGTCACACAAGCATCACACAAGCATGTTCCATCAGCTGGCTCACTGACTCCACCCAGAGAGTGCGCATGCCCACCTTCCATGCAACCATGGTGGCAGCGCCAGTTGTCACATTCTGCAGTCGTTTGGCCGTGCGCAGCCTCAACAATGTATGCTTTGCCCCTGTCATGCTCAGGATCACTATGCAATGGCGCTGACCACAGTGTCGTGGGCGCTGGTGGAGGTGCCGCGGTACCTGTTCTACGTGTTCAACATAATGGGCAATGTGCCGTACCCGCTGTTCTGGCTGCGGTACTCGTTGTTTGCCGTTCTTTACCCAAGGTATGGAACCAATTATGTTTTGAAAGGTCGTATTCACGATGCGTGCTTGCAGAAGCAACAGCAGGGGTTGAGGCACGTGTTGCGCTTCTGCGCAGAAACTCACATGCCAGCTTGGAATGTACCAATTGTAGTTGTGGCTGTGATGTCTGGGTCAAGTCCTGTTGCTGCAGCCTCTCGCGAAGCACATCGCACTCGTCAGGTCTTTGCCCACGCTGGTCCTTCTGTCATGATGATACCGCCGGTGTGTTGCGAGTCACATTTCTGCCGCACTCCTTCACCTGCCACATGTGTCTTTTCCCTTCTTGTCCGCCCGCCTACGCTCGCGTCTGGCAGTGGCATTACAGGAGAGATCATGACCATCGTCAACGGGTTTGACTGTTTGAAGGTGCGTGCCCGCCGTGGATTCCGGGCAGACGGTCCTTGTTTTGACAGAGGCCACTGGACAAATGCGCGTTGACACCATTTGTTCATCAAGTGCGCCCAATTCTTACTCAGCGTCTGCGGTGTTCTGCATGTCATGTGCAGAATTGAAATATGCAACTGCATGGCCAGTGGCTCTGTTCTGGCACAGTCATGTGCACTTGTGCTACGCTTGCGCCCACCACGTACCCTTTAAATGTTGCACCTTGGTGAGTTGATCAACCATCGTGCTATGTCATTCTATTCTTAGGATCTGACGTTTGCTTGTCTGGCAAACATACATTTTGCTGTCTTGATCACACACGGAGCGCAGACACTGGACTGTCCACGCGCTTGACACTGATATTGTACCCCCGCTCCACCCTGGTGTTCCCTATGTGCTGTCACTCAGGCGCTCAAGCCCGTTCCTCTCGCTGGCGGCATCTCCATCAGCATGTACCACATGGCGCTGCTAGTGCTCGCCACGTATGTGCCGGGGGCCCCCTTCATGTACTCCCACATGGTCACGGTAAGTGCCACAGCACATATCTGCCGCTTGCTCAGAGTCTCCCTGCAAGATTCTGGCTTACCCGCGCTATGTAGCTCCATACCAAGTTGCGTCAGGCGCGTCGCAGGCACTGCAAGGGCTTCTAAATTCAGCTCTGGAGGCGTGATGTTTGGAGTCGCCGTGCAATGATAGTTGATGAGACAGGCAACACCAGTCAGCACATGACCATCGCTCAGGCATGAGCACTGGCCATGTGTAAATCACGTCCATAGACACCATTGCGCTGCGTGCTGCAAAGGGTGTCAGCTCCCGCATTGAGCGTTGTTGAAGTTCTGCTTGCCATACTGAGCTTGCAACCAGTCTGGAATCGCGCGTCATTTCTAAAAATGTGCGATGGTTGCTTCCTTCCACCTCATGTGCAGACACGACGCAAGCAGTTCAAGAGGAGGAAGGCTGCTTCCAAGAAGGCAGAGTAGACGGCTGTCAGCGATGCCAGAAGATCATGTGCCAGCAGCGCACTGGCAATAAATACAGATTTGCAACACATGTCATGGAGTCGGTGCTCTGCCTCACGCACTGAATGCTGGACACACAACTCCACAGATTGCCTGAGCAATGCATATGCACCATGCTGATGCAAATTATGAAATCTCTAAAAAAAATTCTTCACAAGCACTACAGATCTTTCTGCACCAGAACCAGAACTCGCCAGTTCCCAATCACATGACGGAAATGCAAAAGTTGCTTACGGCAATGAACATGTGTTGTTGTGCTTGAGCAGCTGCCTCTTACCGTCGCATTCAAAACCACTGACTGCTGCCCTTCAATCCGCCAAGTGGCTCTGGACACCAACACACCGTGCCCTCCAGAAGTAGGCACCCACGGATCATATATTCGCAAGATGTGGTGGTGGAGACAGGGCACTTCCGGCAGGAGTGCACATAGGTTTGACTCAGTGGTTTATCGGCATGCCATTACTTTTTATTGATCTCGCTCGGGCGCGAAAAAGCCCAGATGAATGGCATCTAACTTGAAGCTTGCTGTACGGAATTTACATGTATGACAGTCTGCAAGTGTCTCAACGACAACCACTCAAACGCCGCCGCCACCAAATGGCATCTCGGGATCCTCCCCTACGTCCTCCTCCATGTGCCCCCCCCCCTGTTGTACTACTGGTAGTGCAGGAGGGACTGATGGTGGTGGTGGCTGCTGCACGGATGGCTGCTGCTGCTGCTGCGGCAATAGGGCTGCTGGCAGCAGATGTTTGTCACCTGTTGCCGCACGCAGGGATGCAGCAGCTGTGGCAATCGTCTGTATGAGGTTCAGCTGTGTAGACCTTGAATCTGATGCCGCTGCACTTTGTAGCATGGCTGCGCCAGGTCGCGCAGCACCTGCCATTGCTGCAGCGCTGACCAGTGGCCGCACCGCAGCTGCTGATGCTGGTACAGTGTTGCTGCTGCCTTCGGGGGGCTTGAGGCGCCTGTCACATTGGCCATTGCAGTTGCCGTTGCCGCTACCGCCGTTACGACGGGCCACGGGTTGTTGCGGCGCCGCTGACTGTTGCTGTCCGTGTTGCAGCAGCAGCAGTCCCTGGAACGGCTGCATTGCCTGCGCTCGCAAAGCTTCAAACAGCTCCGGCAGCCGTCGGCGCTGTGACACTGCCGGAGGCACCTGCGGCATGTGCTGCCGCTGCTGCTGCCCCTGTCACTGGAGCAGCTGCTGGCGCCGCCGGTGGAGTTGCCCTGTGTGCTGCCGCTGCTGCTGGTGCCGCTGCCGCCGCGGCCGCTGATTCAAGTGCGGCTGCGCCGTGCGTCGCCAGAATGGCTACACCATTATCGGCCGTGGCGCTGGAGCGGCTGCGGCGGCGACTGCTCTGTAAGTTCAAAGCTGAGGTCCGAGGCTGCAGTGGCTGCCGGGCCCTTGCTGCCGCTGCTGCAGCACCTCCCCTTGCCTCTAGCTCGTCTGGCGCCAGCGGCAAGGCATCTCGCAAGGGCTTCCGAGTCTAAGGTGCGTCACGTCAGGGGTGAGCGCGAGGGCGTAAGAGCCGATGGAGGTTTCGAGGCCGCGAGAAAACGCGCGTGGGACCAATTGCAAATTGGTTGTCATGTCAGGTTGCGCGTAACAGCCGAGAGAGTGTTTGAGGCCGAAGGAAGACGGCGTGATACCCAAAGCGCCAGCAGCAGCTACTGCACTTCTCAGCGAAATCTAGAGAGCAGAACTTATTGCTGGTGACTGAATGTCTGTGGTGTTTATTGCAAGGAGTTCAAGTTTATGTTGAACTTGACAGGAGAACGAGCAGGCGCTAGGCAGCACACACACAGACCGCGTGGCAACAGTGCTCAACAGCCCCGTCGACGCTGCGCTGTGGCGCATGCCGGCATCCGCCGCGCAGGAGAAGACCACTCACCGTGCGCGACACGCTGCTGCACCACGTGCACGGTGGCGAGGGCCGGTACGGCGCCGCCTTCATCTACCCAAGTGACAACCAGCAGCAGCACGCTCAGGGCGGCGCCACCAGGGGGTAGGTGGAGCGCCAGACGGTGCTGCTGCTGGACAGGTGCACGCGCGCGCTCGTGCTGCCCGCCGACACCATGGACGACATGCGCGTGGTGGGCGCCGTCGGCGGCGAGGGCACGGTCACCGACGACAGTTCTTGGCGACGCCGCGTGCCGCCTGCCAGCAGTGCTGCAGGCCGAGCTGCAGCGCCTGCGCGACGGCGGGGGCGCGGCGGCGGCGCCGCTGAGCGATGCGGAGCGGCGGCAGCGGCTGCGCGACGGCGCACTGGAGGTGGCGCGCGCCGTGCTGGGGGTGGCGCTGCTACAGCACGCCATCGCGGCGACCAACTCCCTCGCGTATACCCACGGCAACTACCCCGCCACGCTGCTGCTGCGCCGCCTGACGGACCAGTCCGTGCTGCGGCTGGCGCGCACCGGCGGCGTCCCCGCGGAGTACAAGCTGCTGGTGGGCTGCATGAGCCACGTGTCGCTGCTGGGCGCCGCCGCCGGCAGGACTGCGCGGCAGAACGCGCAGGCGATGGTGGAGGCGGCGGCGCTGTACAGCAGCCCCGGCGACCTGGGGCTGCTGGTGACGGATGCCATCAAGGTGCACTTCAAGAGCGGCGTCCTCTTCAAGTTCAAGCTCGGCGCCAGCGAGGAGCACCTGCTGGAGTGCAAGCGCCGCATCTACCCGGCGCTGCTGGGCACGCCGATGATCGCCACCATCACCACGGAGATGCTCAGCGGCGGCGTCCCCAAGACGTACCTGGCGCTGCGCTCTGCCTACGCAACCTTCACCAGCCTGTGCGGCATCGCCTCGGGACTGCCCGGCTCCCACACCCCCGCTGGCAGCAACCTGCGCAGGGCGCAGGTGCGACTGCTGGGGCCCATCCCCTTCAAGGGGCAGGGGGGGGGGTGACCGGTCGTGGGCGGCGGCGCTGGTGCTGGGGGACCACGCAGGCGACGGCACCGCCAACGCGTCCGACGGCTGCAGTCGTTACTTCATCGGCTGGCTACACAACTGCCTGGACGTGGCGGTGTGCATCAAGCACCTGCTGCGCGCCGCGGTGCGGAGCTACGAGGCACGCTGGCGCGAGCTGGCGGGCGCCGCCGCCGCTGAGCCTCCCACGCCCATCACGGCGCTGCTGAATCGGCGAGGCCACATGGTGTATGTCATCGCCAGCAGCACGGTAGGAGTGGGCGGCGAGCAGTACATACCTCTTTACTCCACCGCGTTCACAAGCAAAAACCAGGCTCGCAGGCTGCACTGCGCGCTGCAGGGGGTGCTGGCGCTGGAAGGCGCCAACGCCAAGGTGTACATACTGTTCCGCAAGGACACGTTTCACTTGCACTTCGTGGGGGAGCTGCCAGCGCATGGGAGGGGGGTGCCGCGCTTCACGCTGGCGGCGGGGGCGGCGGACTCAGAGTCAGAGGCGGAGTCGGAGTCACAGGGGGGGTCAGAGGGGGAGTCGGAGGGGGGAGGGGAGTCGGAGTCAGAGGGGGAGGAGGAGTTGTAGTATAGTATCACATCGCCTGCCAGTGCTCAGCCTATTGCTGTTTCTATGCAGCACCTTAGTGCCAGTAGTGCTTGTGCACCACCGCTGTGGCTGAGCACTGCCACACGACGCATGATGCACTTAAGTAGTGGCTACTTTCTTGCAGTGCCAATGATACTATGTGCACTCCCAGTCACAGCTGCACAACTGCTAGTAGTCTTGGTGCTTGCGTGATGCGGCGTTGCTTGCTCACATGCCCTTGCCTGCCAATAGCATGTGGTGTGAAGCACCATCATGCAGAAGCATGCTGTTTGACCGTGTGACATTTCCAGCCTCACTCTTTGAGAGACTCCTTTTTCACTGGAACATGTATACGATGCAGAACGCCTTTCATTATTTATAAATTGTGCAAACACATCGCTTTTTTTCAAAACTTTGTCCATTGACTTGTGGGCAAGAGCGGTTTCCTTTGGCGAGTCCCACCTACGAGTAGGCAGTGCTGAATGTCAGAAAACACAAGCCCTAAGGCCTTATAACCGAGCAGAGCGCCAGTGTGATGGGGGGCTGAGGAAGAGTGAAAAGAGAGGTTCTCAGAAAAACAGACATGCATGTACTGACTACAAATTACCAGGTGTGAGACAACATTTTTGGTGGAGGACAGTAAAAAAAAAAAATCGAGAGCAAAAGTGAAAAAAGAGGTTCTCGGGAACCGAGGCGTTGCCGGAATTGAACCGGCGACCTCTTCTACCCTAAAGAAGAATCATGCCACTAGACCAAACGCCCCTGTTGACATCACTGGATGAGCTAGAAATCTAATGTGAGGGCGCGCTCACTTGAAGCAAGTGTGCAGATGTGCAGGTGTGTGTGTGTGTGCACACAGGCATGAGCGTCCCTGCTGCTGCCAGCATCGTTGCCGGAATTGAACCGGCGACCTCTTCTACCCTAAAGAAGAATCATGCCACTAGACCAAACGCCCCTGTTGAGGTCAGTGGATGAGTTAAAAATCTAGTGTAGGGTTCACGCGCACTTGACGCAACTGCAACTGTATGTGTGCACATAGACGTCAGCGTCCCTGCTGCTGCCTGCATCGTTGCCGGAATTGAACCGGCGACCTCTTCTACCCCAAAGAAGAATCATGCCACTAGACCAAACGCCCCTGTTGAAAATATAGTGAATAATGTGGTATCTAGTGTAGGGTCACACAGGCATGGCGTCGTCCCTGATGCCATGGCGTCGTCCCTGATGCCTGCATCGTTGCCGGAATCGAACCGGCGACCTCTTCTACCCTATGTAAATACCCTAAAGATAGAATCATGCCACTAGGAGTTCCTAGACCAAAACGCCCAGTTGAAATGTGCAAATGTGCAAGTATGTCGTACTTTTTATTAATTCTCGCTCAGGGCGCGAAAAAGCCCAGATGATTGGCATCTAGCTGTAAGGAATCTACATGTCGTATGACAGTCTGAAAGTGTCGCAATGACAACCACTCAAACGCCACCGCCGCCAAATGGCATATCGCGGTCCTCCCCTACGTCCTCCTCCATGTGCCCCCCCCCCCTGGATTCTGCCATGTGTGTCATGACACGGCCAGAGTACGCCATGTGGAGCGCTGCTGACAGTGCCGAGCGTAAGCGCGCCAGGGCGATGCCCTTGAGAGCTTTAGGGCGCGCTCCTCCGGGCACTGACATCCTGCTGGCATACTCCGTCGCCACAGTCTCCAGCAGCTTCCGCCCCTGCTCCCCGATGCTGCCAAATGACCCTATTGCCAAAGTGGCAAGTTTGTAGCAATTCTGATCATAATGACCAGAATAGTGGGTAGTCTTGGCGGCCTCCTGGTCGCGGCAGCATCGCTCAGGGTCTGCTGCAGTCTTCGCCGCCCGCGACGCCACCTGTGCCTCGAAGCAGGTAACGTCCACCATGAGCGGTAGGTGGCGTGTCGGGTCGTCGTAGCCGGTCACCGGGAAGGCGTCGGCAGGCAGCACGATGTCCATCCTGCGACTCCCCGGCGGCCCGGCGGACCCCAGAAACGGCGTGTAGTCCTCGTCAACCAGTCCCGTTTTGAGGTATTGCCGCAGGATGCGCTGCGTGGCCCTCTTGACGCTATTATGGACGATGGTGTCGTGCGCCTTGACGCGTGGCGCTTGACATAGCCGTGCATGCAGGGTGCCGCCCGGCGACTTCCCGCACAGCTTGCAGCCTGTCGTCTGTTCCTCTACTCCGATGGCGCGTTTGACGGCCAGCTGCCAGGATAGGCCGTCGAACGAAGCCGTTGTGGAGTACATGGGCTCGTTGAGGAATGCCATGCCGATCGAGTGCATGTGGCGCTGCGACCGGAATCGAGCAAGTGCTTGCGTGCGTTGCGTGCCCTGCGGCAGCTGTTGCAGGTCCGCCTCCACCTTATCTGCAAGCTCGGTGGCGACGGCATCTGCAAGCGCACTCTGATTGGGGCGCTTCAGGCTACACTGCAACTGCAGAGCACTGGCGTCAAGTACGCAAACAGCCTCCGCACCAGTGCCACCACCTGCTGTCGGCCGCAGCGGCGGCTGCTGCGTAGGTGGTTGCTGCTGCAGTGGCGTTAGCGCTGGTGGCAGTGTATGTTCCAGCTTGTCACCTGTTGCTGCACGTAGGGATGCGGCAGCTGTGGCGATCGTCCGCATGAGGGGCAGGCGCGCCACCTCTGCTGCTGCTGCGCCTTGTAGCATTGCTGGTGTGGAACGCGCAGCGCCTGCATTGACGGCTGCCGCTGGTGCGTGCGCTGGTGCTGCAGCTGCGCCGCCTGCCGTTGCTGCTGCTGCCAGTGGTGTTGCTGCTGCCGCAGGTGTTGGTGCAGCACCTGCCGCATTGCCCGCTGCCACCGCCATTGCTGCTGTCGCAGCCGGCATGATTGCGGCGCCGCCTGCCGACGCTGCTCCTGTTGCAGGTGCTGCAGCAGCCCTAGTAGGGCCTGGAGCAGCTGTGTTGCCTATGCCCGCAGCAGCTGCTGTTGATGCTGCAGTTAGTGATGCCGCCGAGGCCACTTGAGGTGCAACATGTGCTGCAGCTGCTGCAGCAGCTTCTGATGCTGGAGCAGCTGCTGCTGCCGCCGCCGCTGCTGCCGCCGGAGTAGGTGCGCCGTGCGCCGCCGCTGCTGCTGCCGCTGGTGCCGCCTGTGCTGCCGCCGCGGCCCCTGATCCAGCGGCAGCTGCGTCGTGTGTTGCCAGAATGGCTGCGCCATAAGCGCGGCCTGCCGCTGATGCAGTTACCGCTGCCGGAGCGGTCGCGCCTCCACTGGCAACCGCCGCTGCCGCTGTAACAGTTGCCGCTGCTGATGCTGCTGGTGCTGGTGCTGCTGCCGCTGCTGTCGGTGCCGCTTGTGTTGCCGCATCCTCAGCAGCGTCGTCTGCAGCCGCTTGAGGAGCCGCCTGCTGCAGCACCCCCGCCCATCCAGAGAGTGCTGGTTGCAGCGCTTGCAACGTGCCCGCCACATACGCAGCATCAGCGATGTCGCAGGCGCTGGTAATGCCAAGGCCGCCATGCCGTGTTGGGAGTCGCGCTTGCTGTAAGGCTGGGCCGTGCGCTGCCAGATGGAAGTGGGCCCCACTTTGCTCAAACTGGTGCCAGGTCTGGCCTGGCGGCTGCAGGCCCATTGAGTGCTCAAGCACCCACTGCGTGACACGATCCCACTCCTTGGCGGCTGGCGCTGTCTGCGTATTGGGAATGGTGCGCAGGCAGTACGTCATGCGAGGCACCACGCAGTAGCGCAGTAACCTGAACATAGCCCTCGGAGATGTCAGGCGCGCGCATCGCTCTGCGAATCGAGCCCCTGCCCCGCCTGCACCCGCTTCCCTGCGCAGCCATGCGTCCACAAAGCTGCTGTGGCCCACCGGCACCCCCAGCAACACAGCTCCGCGGTTCTGATTTTCATCCGTATCCCCCACTAGCTGAACGCCCAGCTGCTGCAGCAGTTGCCGCTCGTGGTCTGTCACCACATGCCCCCTGCCAGGCAGCGCGCGTGACTTGGTGAGGTTTAGCTCCAGCCCCACCTCCGCAAAGTGTTGTTTGAGCTGCGCCACCGCCTGTATGTCATCCTGAGTCAGCGTGCAAGCGCCTGTTCGGACGTTGGCATCGTCCATGTAGGCGCCCATCCGCCTCCGCGCGCGCTGCGCGGCCGCCGCCTCATTGAACCGTTTCAAGCACTGAGCAATGGCGCCGCAGAAGAGCATCGGTGCTGCGGGGTCCCCCTGCTTAAACCCGCGCTGAGACATGATGATGCGTGTGGAGCCGTCGACGTGCTGGAACAGCAGGCGTGGCCGAGTGCGAACGTATGTGCCGATGAAGTAGTCGAGGAAGTCCGGCAGCTGTGCTGCTACCCATTCCGCTGCCGCCAGGACGAACACCATGTTGAAGGCATTCTTGAGGTCCAGCATGAACTGCCAGTGACCAAGCTCATACGCGAGTTTGCCGGCCATGGCCGCTTTCTCCGCTCCTGCTGAGACGGCTACCCCATACTGCCCGTCTGGCTCAAGGAGCTCCGCCAGGAAGTCTTTGCGGTCTGCCACGTACACCGAAGTGCATAGTCGCTGCAGCACCTCGCCGCAAACGATGGGCCGCTGCTTAGCTGTACCATCTTCCTGTTGTTCTGCAAGTGGCGTCAGGCGCCCCGCGCCATGCAACTGCCAGAAGGCATCCGGCAGCCGCGCAGCCTCCCGCATAACGGCCTGAAGCCACTGTGTGAGGACAGCAGCAAACTCGTGCCGTCCCCAGCTTGTGCGTAGCGCATCCTGCAGGTGGCTGTAGCGCAACCCCGATGGGCCTGCTCCACTGTAAGGGCTTGCTCGCTGGATGAGCTTGGCAACCGTCTCTGGCTCAATTCCCTCCCCCTGTAACAGGCTGAGTTCTGCTGGCATGTCGGCTGCTTTCGCCACAAGCTGATCAACCATGCCAGATAGCTCATGGACTTGTTCCCCTGGCGCAGCGGGGGGGTGTTTGGACTGCATGGCGGCAAAGCAGTCATCATCAGGTATCGCCACCGTTTTGGGCTGAAGGAAACGCGCTGCCTGCTGTAGCCCCCCCCGTGTGCCCATGCACTGTAGGACGTACGCCTTGATCGCTGCCTCCGTTTGCTGGCGCGCGCGCCAGCGCCGGTGCGCACGCGCGTTTGCGAGGAGCGCTGGCACCAACCGGTCAAGCTCACCGCGTGCCAACATTCTAATTCTGTCGGAGCGAGTGATGCCAGGTGCGCCATCGGTGGAGGTGATGAGTGATGGCATGAGGTGGTGTAGAATCGTGGATCTTTGCAGTCGCTGCACCCGCCCTGCGGAATCTGGCTCCCGCGCCGCATTGACGAACATCGTCATTGTGTGTGCCAACAGATGTGTTGCTGCGTTCTCCAGTGCAGCTCCTACATAGCGGCGATTGCGTGGTCTAGCAAGGCTTCTAGTTGTCGCGAACTGCAGCTTGCGCAGCTCATCGAGGCTGATGCTGTCAAGCACTGCTGCGACTGCAGGGGTTGAGATGGTCCACGTGAAAAGCCCACCTGCCCCACTTGCTGCGCCTGCAGGCGCTGCCGCTGCTGTCGCCGCACCTGCCGCTCGGGGGCCCCCTCCGTCGCCGCCGCGGCCGCCACGACCACAGCCTCGTCCACCGCTGTCGCTGCTGCGACCGCTGCCACGGCCACCGCGGCCGTTTTGAGTTCGCGCGCCACTGCCGCTGTTGCTAGCACCGCCGCTGCGGCTGCTGGCATCACTGCTGCGGCCGTTGCCAGCGCCGCTGTATGTCGTACCTATGTAGTGTAAGCACAACAGTACTTCTATTAATTTCGCTTCGCAAGGGGCGCGAAAAGCACCAGTACCACAACAGTACTACTCTCAGCAACGTGGAGCAACACCTCAGCAAAAAAACGTGGAGCAACACTTCATCAACTGTGTGAGTGTGTGCATTGACACAGTGTACACAGTCAGCACTGTGGTGTGTTTGTGTGCATAGACGCAGTGTGCACAGTCATCCAGGCAGGGTCCATGGTGTCTGCAGCACCACGGCAGCCACTACAGCAGACAATCGAGCTAGAATTGACATGTAAGGCATGAACGTACATGGTTCCTGCGCCATGGCAACCACTACCTACTACCTGCACCATGGTGGCCACTGCTACAGCAGAGACACTGAAGCTGTCATGACCAGGCTAGCACAGCTCATGATTTGGATATGGATCAAATCGGTTCATGGGACAAGACCGCCTTCACCGCCAAGACCGCCTTTCGGATTGGTCCGGTTCACAGCTCAGTCCAGATTCACGGTTCGGTTCTAATTTAACTCAGGCTGCATCACGGTTCAAATCAACTCACCAAGATGGTTCACACGGTTCGGTCAAGTACGGTTCAAACTCAAGTGTTCCTTCATTACCACACTTTTGCAATAGTTCCATAGTGCATGCACTTTTCGTACCAAGTCTTCAGAAAGCACATATGTGCGCACTGTATACGCCTTCAGTTGGTTTGGTATTGACCATCAAAGTTGTAGTTGGACATCAGAGTTGAAGTTGGAACTGAAGTTGCCAAATCGGAGACACCGCAGGCGGCCGCTCCTGCGGCTTGCCTTTTCGAGCAGGCACTGCCTCCTGTAATTGCAGCGTGCCAGCGCTCTGCGTGTCTGAGCCGCCACTATTCATCATAGGAGCTGATTCATCGTTGGACACTTTAAGAAGCTCAGTCGCCGCGGGATACGCAGTACCTGCCTCTGTGTCAGCCATCTCCGGGGCAGTGTAGTGATTCACTGGCTCTGTGCGCAATTCAATACACACAATCAATCCTGAAAAATAGCGGTTCCCCCCGCCCATCAGTGGGCCATCACGGATCAACTCAACTTGGCTCAGCTTGACGGAGCAGGGAGACGAACACGGATCAGATCAACTCACACCGTGTTCCACGACGATTCGGGTCAGATCGGCTCACGCAAACGACGGATCAGTTCAGTTCGGTTCTGATTCTGAACCGTGAACCGTTGTTGATCCGTCGTGGACGTGAACCGTGCCTTCCCCTGGCCATGACGCCTCGTATGGGCAGGAGCCTGCCTGCAAGCTCCTGAAGCCAACATCAAGGATGCTCAGGTGTGGGGCATGCAGCCACAGCTGCAGCATTGGTGTGCTGCTGTGCTTTGCGAGTGCTGCGGCTGCTAGGCTGGAACTGCCGCGCAATGCTGCTGCGCTCAGGACATGGCGGCCCGCACGCACTACCAGCACGCTGCGGCCTCGCGAGGCTGCTGCAGGGCCTGCAGCTGTGGTGGTGGACCTGACTGCTGCTACTAGTAGTACTGCCGCAACACCACTACAGAACAGCTCGCTGCTCGACACAGTTGCAGCCATCGTGGCGCAGACCAGAGTGCAGGCCTACTACACACAGAGTGACCAGCTGGTGCTGCTGCCTGTGGAGCCTGGGACAGGGCCAGATGCTGCAGCGGCAACAGCCTTGCGGAGACACATGGAGCCCAAGGCCTGGGTACCAGCTGAAGGCTATTCAGATGACTCCCGTGCAGCGGGAATCATGGGCGCTGATGACGAAGGCACTTCTGACGATGCCATGTCGCTGGCGCAGGCGCTGTGCTTACAGCTGCCGGGCAGCCGCATCGCTGCTACGGTGGAGGCTGCACCTGCAAAACGCACGCAGCAGCACAAGTCGCCGCAGCGGGTGTGGAAAGCCCTGCGGGAGAGGCACAGGGTGCACCGCGCGCTAGCTGCGGAGCCTGCTGCGTTCAAGACGACGACAGACGGGCATGGGAATCCATTGGAGCGCGTTACGCTGGGGGCGTTTGCGCGTCTTGAACCAGACAAGAGCAGCAGGTGACTGGCCATTGTACGCGCAGCTGTGAGCATTCGCCACTGCGCAGCCGTCCAGCCCTAGAAGTACATGCACCCAGGACCAGATCAGCGTGCGACGACCAGCGTACGTCTGCAAAGTCTCTGTGGCAGCGCTGCCGCGCCATGGTGTCCAGGTTCATATTTGACTTGCGCCCTCTGAGGAGTGCGACGCAGCTGTGATTGACTCTGTCTTGCGTGCTCTCTCTTGTGCAATGCTGCGGCCGCGACAGGCTGGCCGCGGAGCTGCAACGCTGGTGCATGGATGCTCAGCAGCAGTCATCGCTGAGCAACGACCTTATGACAGTCAATGTCGCCGAACTGCCAATGGTCTCGGAGCTTTGGGTGAGCTTTCCACGTGATGCAAGTAACCAATGCGAGAACGGCGCCTCTGTGCGATTTTGCATTCATGGCAGCAATTGACGGAAAGCCTGGCCCCATTGCATTGTTTTTTCAGCGTCTGCACAACACTACGTAACGAGGGCGAAGAAAATACAGTGTGCGCAGCCTTGGATAATGGTAGGTAAGCAGCATTCATGAGCATCAGAGCTGCAGCACTAGTCCTAACCAATGCGAACGATGAAATTCTTCATGACTCCACCAGACATTACAGTGATGCATTTATGCAAGTGATCTCATACTGCACATTGAATTTGCGTTCTCGGCATCAGGATGGTGTGCAATAGCCGAATGTTGCTGGGTGACCTTGTGCCTATACTCACTACGAAGCAGCAGACGATGAATGCTGAAGAAAGGGCTGGCATGCAAGCAGAGCCACCTGTGCGCTGTGAGCGACTTTGCAAGCAGTACTTTTGTCTCAAGACTCCCAATGCAGCAGGCGGGACGCACGCCTGCAGTGCGTCCCGTCCTCTCGGGCTGCCACCGCCACTGTTCAAGAGTACGAGCATGCAAGCTCAAGCATTGCATCAAACGCACCATGGGGGCACACAAACACCAGTCACAACCGCACCAGATGCACGGAGCCTACATAACAAGATCGCTGCAGCTGCGCGTGCACGCTGCCACCGCTGCTGCATTGCACCAAAATGTGGCATCACCGGGGCACACGAACAAACAACAGTCACAACCGCACCAGATGCATGGACTCAAATCAACATGACCGCCGCTGCCGCGTGCATGCACGCTGCCGTCCGCCGCTGCTGCGCAGGACGCGACGCTGCAGCACGGTCTGCGCGCGGCGCTGGGCGCGGCCTGCGGGCTGCCACCGTGCGCAGTGCGCTTCGCTGACACGCCGCGTCTGCACGTGCTGCTGCGCGGCGTTGAACCCCCGCCCCGCGAAGATGAGCGCTGCAACGATGCTGCGGCAGTGACCGTGCCAGCGCTGATGTCGTACCTCGCAGCGGCGCGGGGCGATCAGGGCAGCGGCGGTGGCAGCTACGGCGGCGCGGCCGGGCTGATGAGCTTCTACGTGCCGCTGGCGTTGAGCGGTGCTGAGGCTGCAGCAACGCTCAGCCTCGAGCTACAGGACTCGGGTACGTGCCTGCTGGTCATGCTGCCCGAGCGCTGCGAGGGGTGTGCATTCAGGACGGATTGTGCGGTTACCGGTTGGCAGCTTTGATACTGCTGGCTTGAGGCAATGTACGCTGCTGCTGTGCGTCCCACACAGGGTGAGGGCTGCGATGAACTTGGCGCACGAGCCGCTCACACTTGAGGCCGCAGCGTAGATGGCCCATGGCTGCAGGTGACGCACCTTTGTGTGTATGGCACGCCCTGTCACTGTTGAACTCCGTGCGCTGGTCGCCATTTCTGTGTGGTTGCTGTCAGCTCATCTCTGACCACATGCATTCCGTTCACACTTGCCCAGCGTTTGATGTAGTGTGTTGCAACGTGAAGAGCTGTTGCTCACTACAGGCTCACAACCTGTTGCGACGTAGGGAGCTGTTGCTCATTACCCTGTTGCTCCACACCCGCAGAGCTGGACATCAAGGCGACAAGTGCAACAGACGACCGACGCCAGTCGTGTGCTGCTAGAAGTGATTGCATTGTCGTCTCTGCCGGCAAGTGTAACTGCCGTAACCGTCAAGCGTGCAATACGGCAATGAGCATTAACCGTCAACGTGCAATACGGCAATGAGCATGTCAATGCCATGTGCTCCAACATGGTGCTTTGCTCCCAGACCCCAACCCTGTCCCTACCAGTGTTGTCCATGCGTAGTATGCCACGCGAGGCGGTGACGTGCACAGAGTGATGGAGTCAGCTGTGCGCGCGCCGTGCCTCGCTCCGCAGGCCTGCGCTTCGAACTGGCGCGTGACACCGGCGCCCTCCTGTGCAGCAAGCTCAGGCACACCGTGACTCTCAACGTCAGCGCTCCCCACGGCACGTGAGTAGACTGCCGGCGCATGTCATGGTGCCGGATGTTGACAACGCGCGCGGATGCGCCCATGTCAGTGACCGCCGCATGCCCATATGTTGGCCATCGCCAGTTCTGTGCCAGCTGCGCCTGTTGACGAGCTGAGCAACAGCAGGGAACGTTCATTGTGGCATGCATGCACACGTTCGCGCCTTGCAAGGGGGGCTGGCATGTGTGTCGGTACACTGCTGTACAGTGCATGACAGTACAGTGTACAGTGCAGTCCCCGTTCATCGACTGCTTGCCGTGCTTGTCATTGACCAACGGCCACGTCAGTGCTGCGTACAGCACATTTGCGCATCATGAGTGCAACTGCAGCCCACAGTCCCTCGACTGGTGCTGCCGCTTGCGCGAACCCTCCTCCATTCTGCTGCTGCACCAACCCAACGGCGAGGTCAGTGGGCACTGACTGGCCGTTGACTGCGGCTTGCCACCCCCAGTTATGGGCCAGAAAGACCAGTGCCTGGTGGTGTGCTACACCAGCAGCTAATAGACCATTAACTTCATCAAGTCAGCTTCATGTGTGCTCAACCCTTATTGCCACCATAACCCTAACCTTAGCTCTATTCCCAAGTCGCCACATGACCAGCACTGCTGCACATCACATGGCCCTCTGCAGCACTGCGCTCACTGCCAAAACGGCGCATCAAATCCCGTGCGCTGCCGTCTCTCGATGTCCTCAGCGCCGCCGATCGCGGCAGCGCCTCGCCGCGCGAGCCCGGTGCGATCGTCGCAGCAGTGCTCTTCGGCACGGCACACCTGGTGCACCCCGCGCTGCGAGGCGACATTGAGGTCAGTGAACTGCGATTGAATAGTGAGCGCCGCGTTGTTGCATTTGACGGCAGTTACAGCGATGTTGCGTCGCGCATGTGAACCGCGTATCCACACGCCATGACTGCTGAGCCTGCTTGCGTACATGGTGACGTGTTGCCAGAGTGCGCCTGCCATGAGTAGCCCGCGCGTCTGAATGTCGTGGCCCAGGGACCAAGCGCGGCATCACAACCGGAAGCTGCATTCTGTTCTGCAAGCGATGGGGGGCCGCGCAACGCAGTCCCCCCTTGCCGTTCCTCTTGCAAGCAGTGCGGCTGCACAGTTGCACGCGCCTCCTAATGTGGCTCAATCAGATGATATTGTACGGGCAATTTGACCTGCACTTCACAGCGGGCATGAAACAGGACGCTCGTGTGCTTCTGCGCTATCCGATCCTCACAGGCAACAGCGCTCCGACAGAAGACCCCCCCTGGCGCTGCAGCGCCCGCTGATGCTGTCCCCTTTGCGCACTGTAACGCTGCGTCAATTGCCGCATCGCCGTTACTACAAAAAGCTGTGGGTTGACAATGAGCTACTGCTGTGGAGCAAAGCCTGGCGTGTCATTGCGCCTGCGTCGTCAGCTTCTTGACACCGTCCCTGTGGGCCTGTACCCTCGTCAACAATGCTCAATCTTGCACAACTCTGCAAGGGAAGCATCTCGAGCGCGTCGTACGCCACTGCATGCCATGTGCGGAGGCGGTCTGTGCAGTGTTGTAAATTGAAAGTGTCCACGGCGAGCTGCTATGCAGGCTCGGCACTTGCGAGCGCGCGCGCGGCTCATACAGCACTTGCTGCTTCGTTTCATGTCTTGTTCAAAGCTGCCAAGTACTCATTATTATACTTCCCTGCGATGCTCCCAAAACTGCACAGACGCTTGTCAGCGGTCCTGCGGACCTGCTAGTCACTAGATCACGCGTGATTTCTGCACGTGCACTCGGATCTGACGAGCGCTGCCACCGCCCTTGTTGACGCGCCGCGGCAGCACTGGCGCGACGGCGCGCCCGCATGGCACGTGGACCGTCCCTGGTTGCGCAACTCGGGTGAGCGCTGCTGCTTCTGCTGCTGCTGCTGCGCGCGATGGCACTGCTCAGATGCGCACGGCGCGCGCACACGCAAGTAGCGTCAGTGAGGGACTGCAAGTGCGTGTGCGGTTCGCGAGCGCCTGCCGGTGCTGCATGTGGCCATAGACTGCGTCTGTCGCTGAGCTCCTTCGATGCACCCACGATGCGGTCCGGCAGTTTTCGCGCAGCGGGTATAGTGTTTGTGTGGGAGCTGGGGGGGGGAGGCAGGGGGGAAGATCTTTCGCCGGTCCACTGTGCACCAACAGGACGCCTGCCCATGCGCACCATAAGTTGGCTCTCGTCACGGCAATGCAAGCATGGGTTCATGTGGCAATTCGGCGGCGCGCGTCAGAGGCAGCTGCGAGCTGCGCACGTCAGAGCACACTTCAGGTGTACGTGTCTTGAGACCGCCGCTGAGCACTGCACCCCCGCCCCGCCTCCCCCCGCTCTGACCCCCATGCCCTGCACAAACCCGTCTCGCGCCACGGATGATCGCCGGTCAACGCACGCGCTCGTCATTTAGCAGTGACGCAGCGCCGACGCCTCCACACTGAGCACTGCTGTCGGACCGCGCTGCTCACTCACCACTCCCTCGCGCCGCAGCAGCTGGCTGACGGATGCATATCAGCGCCACAGCCCCGAGTCACCGCATTTCTCCGCGTTCGTCCAGTAACCCTAGCCCAACTTCAACCCTAAAGCACCTATTCATCCTCTCGCGGTCCGCGTTCCGTGCGCTGCTGCTGCTGCTGTTGCGCGCAGAGGTGCTAGACCGCTGCTGGCGCGTGGACCCCGCGCAGGGCGGCGCGTGCGCGCTGCAGCAGCGCTCCGATGCCGCGCCGGCGGATAGCACCGCCAGCGAGGGGCAGCGCTTCGCGCTCACTCCCCTCGACGGCGCCGCTCACAGGTGTGGTTGCGTTTGCGTTTGTGCGCGTGTGGCAGAGAGAGTGTGCCTGAGTGCGTGTGTGCACGTGTTTGTAGGAGGGTAGTCGTGCATGTGCGCGCGTGCACACGGCGTGCGTGCGTGCGTGCGTGTGTTTGTGTGGCGGGGGGGGGGGGCATGTCTGTGTGTGTGGGGGGGGGTTCTGCTGGTACCTTTCCTCCTCACCTCCAATGGCAGCATGCGGCACTGCTGGCCAGGCCAGCCACATCTCACCGCACGTGGGTCATGAGCTTCATTGATTGCGCACAAGGTGAGCGCGATGCTCGCGCACGCGCCAATGAGATGACTCGCAGCGCGTCGCGAACACGGAGGTTGAAGACGGTTGAAGATGAAGCCGCCATTGATGCACTCAATAGCGCCCTGCGTCAAGTACTTTCACAACCTATCAGCCCTGTCACATGCAACACGTGCTTGCCCCGGCCTTATAGAGCGCATTGCCGGTCTTGTGTACACGCACACACCTCCCTGGGAAATGGGAATAATGTACAAGAGGCGGGCTTTATACCTTTTCATTTATATTCCGTGATTTACGGTGCACAAGCAGGGTCAGTGGTCGCATGCGCTTACGCCGATGAGCCACTGCCACGTGTGACAAGCGCACCCACGCATCGCATGCGTGGCGCGTCACCCAGCGGCGCGCTCACAGCTTCCCTGCGCGCTCCGTGCAGGTATCTGCGGCAGCGCGGCTCAGCAGCGCCGGAGGTGACGCTCCAGCTGCAGCGCGAGGGCAAGACGGACGAGTACACCATGCACGCGTACGCCGAGTGCCCAGGTACCCACTGTCACGTATGAGTTGTGCACGGCGTGCTCTGTAGCATGGCATTGTTCGCAGCATCGCGGTACAGTGCGCTTGTGACATGAGCAACGGCGTGTGTCGGTTGCTGTCGCACGTTGGCATGTCTGCATCATCCATGCGCTTGTCCCGGCATGCCTTCTTGTATATGTATACAATGGTGTGATTGTACACCAATGTATATCTCTCATGATACACCGTGTTGCGCAGTACGTTTCACCTTGTTACGCGTCTGCCTATCATTTGCGTGACTTTGCGATGCACTACTCCAACAGCAGTTTGGCAGTGGCTTCCATCAAGGTGCTCACGCACACGACGCCTCGCAACCTGCATGAGCACTAGCAACGCAGCAGGTCAGAGTCGGTGTCATCAGTCGAGGCCGTGCTCAGGGGTCGCTGCACTTGCACCACGAGCTCGCACGCCTGTGCGCGCACACACGAACCGCGCGCACGCGCCGAGCGCCGTCCTGCTGCAAACCCTCAAAACCTCGCTAACTGCATCACGTGCCACCACCACCGCACACGCGCAGGCCCGCGGCGGCGCGCCTGGCGCGGCACCAACAAGCAGCGACGCATCTGCATCGGCCGCGCGGGGTTCCGCTCCACGACAGGCTCCTCCGCCGCCATGGACACTGCCATCTGGGAGCTATTTGGGGGACAGGGGGGCCTCAGCGCTCCGCCGCGCGCGGTCCCCGTGGCGCCCGTCGTGTATGTGTATGTGGACCCCAGGTGCGCCGCCGCCGCAGTTTTGCCCGCAAGAGCTGCTGCTTTGCTGGCCGACCAGCTGCGCGGGGTGTGTTTTGCGGCCGTGCTGTGTTGCCGGAAACGCTGGTCCACCATGGCAAGCGAGTAGCAAGTCGAACGCTGCTCGTGTAACTGAAATCTTTGCAAACACTCGGGGGCAATCTTGGGGTCTGCCCTCCCCCCCCCCCTGCGGTGAAGCGTGCCCCTCGGCGGTTGCGAACGGAGGACCGTATTAGGCAGCGCTGACGACTGATGCACGAGACAGAGGGTCCACACACGTGTGCGCTTCTGGTTCCTTAGCGCTCTGCCGAGAGGCGGGCACTCGTGGCCGCTGTCTTGCAGACCGATCGTTGTCGATGTGTATGCGGGACCGCAGGCGCGCTGCTGCCGCCAGTTCTGATTTATCAAGAGCCTCATTCGTGAGCGTTTCAATGCTACTGTGCGTGGCGCGTCTGGACACTGGCCGGCGTTAACACACCGCTAGTGACTTCAGACATAAATGGGGTGTAGTGACATGCCGCCTCAACGCTCAACCACAAGCTGCGCTGCGCGCCCCCACGCTGTATGCGCATGCGCACGGATTGGGGCTGAGCCGCTGCGGGGGGATTGTGCGCATCTCTGCACGTGATATCTTGAATCGCTCCAATGCTGGAAGTGACGCCCCAGCTGTCTTCGTGCGCGCAGTGCTCTCATCTGGCGGCGTGCGTGCATCAGTATGCCGCCGACCGTTAGGTAGTCATTTCCCGTGTTTACGAGTACCAGGTTCCGTGTGTCGCTGCAGCAGAGCTTGCAGGTGCTGCATCTCAGCATGAGCTTCAGATCATGTAGCAGCAATGGGAATGTTTTAACATGCTGTGCGAGTTCCGCTCTGCGCCTGTCTGCTGGTGTGTAAAGAAGCACTTGCTCCCTCCCCACACACAATTCTTGCATAAACGCGCACGTGGGACATGTCTCACTGGGAGGTCAAGTACTTGATATGTTGCAGACACCTGCTTGTCAGCATCGTCAACATCCTGCACTACAGTCTTGTCGTGGAGACATCTACACTAGCAGCGCTCCCGACGCTACGCTGGTGCAGCTTATGCTCACGGAAAACAGCAAATTGGAAGTGGACTGCAATCTGTTTTTTTGGGGGTGGTCAGAGCCCTTTGTTGTGGCCGTTGCCTAGCAAGTGATTGGGATGCTCGGCAAGCTGCAGCGGCGCGGGCGCTTGCCACAGTTTCTCAGGAACATGCTTGGGCTGCTGCTGCTGCACCAGCGTCACTCGTCAAGAACGCGGCAACTTGATTGCTCTGCGACAGGCGACGCCATCTCAGCAGACTGCGCTGCAGGCGTGCCCGTCCCGCCTTGCCAAATCCTGCGACGCCTACGCAGTCATTGCAGTGCTCAACAACAGCAACAGCGGCAGGCGCCTGCCGCTGCATCGTCTGTCTCTCGTCCGCACCTTCCCTGCGCCCCGACACCGCCACCAGGCCAGGCTCACCCCCCGCCCGCCACCGCTGCCGCCGCTTGACGCAACACAGGTACCGCGGCTTCGGGCTCGGCCGCAGGCTCTTCCTGGCGTGCATGTCAGAGCTCGCCGCCATGGGCGTCGGCTACGCCGTCATCACGGTGCTCGACAACGGCGGCGGCGGACTGCTGCCGTTCTACGAGGGCATGGGCTACCGGGACGCGAGCACGCACCTCGGGCGCGGCGCCGGCGGCCACGCCATCATGCTGGCGCGCCTTGAGCAGCGCGGCGAATGAGGGCGGTAGCGCGCAGCGCACAGCGCAAGCCGTGTGCGTTGTCTGCAGCGCCCGGGTGCTGTCGACGCGACGCATTGCGGTGCCTGCACGACGCACTGTGCATGCAGCGACAAAGTTGCGCCGTAGCGTCGCTGGTGTCGTACCGGCGCTGAGGTGCGCTGAGACGCATGGGCGCACTGGCACGCCGCGAGCGCAGCGCGTGAGGGCAGCAATGCCGCCGCCAGCTGCAGCAACAGCCGAGAGTACGCGACAAACTTCATTGACGCGTCGTTGCCGCCGACTGTGGTAAGTTCAAGGAAGGATATGCCCCCGCCCTGGCGAAGTTTCTCGGCCGACACGGTTTGTGCATCCTGCAAATGATCACTTCTCTACTTCGTGCAAACCACCTCCAGTGCCTCTGCTTCCTCTGCTTCTATGGATTGGTGACGGTGTGCCTTGCCAGCGTAGCTTTCCGACCATTAATTGACAATGAGCCCTACTGAGCATTGCTGCTGCAAAGCTGCCTGGCGTGTCATTGCGCCTGCGTTGTCAGCAGCTTCTCGAAACCGTCCTTAAAGTTTCGGGCCTATACACTCATCGACAGTGCGCAATCTTGCACAATTCTCAAGAAGAACAGCTCGCACGCGCCGTGCGCCACTGCATGACGCTTGTGCAGTGCGGTGGATCGAACCTCTTCAGCTGCATCCTGTAGCAGTGGCTGTTTCGCTTGATTTCTTGCTCAAAGCTGCCCGATGCTCATCCACATACTACACTTGGCGGCAATGCTCCCCGAACCGCACTGATGCTTGCTGGCGGCCCTGCCGATCACTAGACCATGCGCAAGTTCTGCAAGCGTGCACTCAGATCTGACGAGCGCGCTGTCACTGCCCTTGTTGATGTGCCGCGGCAGCACTGGCGCGACGGCGCGCCCGCGTGGCACGTGGACCGCCCCTGGCTGCGCAACTCGGGTGAGCGCTGCTGCTGCTGCTGCTGCTGCTGCTGCTGCTGCTACTGCTGCTACTGCTGCCGCTGCCACTGCCGCTGCCGCTGCCGCTGCCGCTGCTGCTGCTGCTGCTGCTGCGCGCAATGGCACTGCTCAGCGCTGTGCGTTATGCTCGCCCACTGCATGGGCGCTTGCGCGCAGCGTCAGTGAAGGACTGCAAGTGGGTGTGCGGTACGGACGAGCGCCTGCCAGTGCTGCGCTTGTGCGCGCCGCGTCCACAGATTGCATCTGTCGCTCAGCTCATTCGATGCACCTGTGATGCGGTCCGGCAGTGCTGGTGTCGCATTTATAGTGTAGGTGTGTGGGAGGGGGGAGGAGCGGGGGGGCGGCAGCAGGTCTCTTGCCAGTGCACCGTGCACAACAGGACGGCTGTCTCTGCGCAACATATGTTGACTCTTGCAGCAGCGGCGCAAGCATGGTTTCACTGAAGTAAACATGGAGATTCGATGGCGTGCGTCAGAGGCAGCTGCTAGCAGCGCATGCCCAGATCAGAGTTCAGGCGGACATGTATTGCAACTGCCGCTGAGCACTGCCCCCCCCCCCCCCCCCCTCCCCCCCCCCGCTCTGACCCCCATGCCATTGCACAAACCGGTCTCACGCCAAGGACCATCGCCGGTCAACGCATGCGCTCGTAAGCAAGTGGTGGCGCAGCGCCGATGCCTCCGTACTGAGCACTGCTGTCTGACCGCGCTGCTCACTCGCAGATCCCCCGCGCCGCAGCGGCTGGCTGACCTTTGCATATCAGCGCCGCAGCCCTGAGTCACAGCGCATTTATTTCCCCGCGTTGATCCAGTGAAAGCACCTGCTAACTCACCTGCCATCCGTGTTCCGTGCGCTGCTGCTGCTGCCGAGCAGAGGTGCTGCACCGCTGCTGGCGCGTGGACCCCACGCAGGGTGGCGCGCGCGCGCTGCAGCTGCGCTCCAATGCCGCGCCGGCAGGCAGCGCCACCCGCGAGGGGCAGCGCTTCGCGCTCACTCTCCTCGACGGCGCCGCTCACAGGTGTGTTGGTGTTTGTGATTGCGTTAGTGTTGCATTTGAGAGAAAATGTGCGTCCAAGCGCGTGTGCATGTGTGTTTGTGTGAGGGTAGTTGTGCGTGTGAGCGCATGCCTATGTGCGTGCGTGTGTTTGTGCGTGTGTGTGCGTGGTGGTGGGGGGGGGGCATGTGTGTGTGTGTAGGGGGGGGGGGGGGTGGTTCTGCGGGTACCTTTCTTTGTCACAACCAGGGGCAAGGTGCGTGCACTGCTGCCAGTGGGCAGGCCACCAACATTTCACCTCCCGGGGGGCATGCGCGTCATCGATTGTGCATGCAGTGAGCGCGATGCCCGCACAAGCGTCGATGAGATAACTCGCAGCGCATCGCAAACACGCGAGGTTGAAGACGGTTGTACATGAAGCCGCCGTCGATGCAGTCTAGAGCACCCTGCGTCAAGTACCCTCACGACCTACAAGCCCGGTCATGCACAACACGTGCTTGCCTCGGTCTTATACAGCGTATCGCCGGTCTTGCGTACGCACACATACCTCTCCAGGAACTCCAAGACTGGGGTCCTCATACGAGTGCAGGGCTTCGTACTCCATCATACATACTCCGTGGTGTACGGTACTTCAACAAGGTTCAGTGGCCGCATGCGCTTGCGACGTGAGCTACTGCCACGTGTATACAACCACACGCGCATCGTGCGTCACCCAGCGGCGCGCTCACAGCGTCCCTGTGCGCTCTTTCAGGTATCTGCGGCAGCGCGGCTCAGCAGCGCCAGAGGTGACGCTCCAACTGCAGCGCGAGGGCAGGACGGACGAGTACACCATGCGCGCATACGTTGAGTACCCAGGTGCTCACTGTCACATACGGGTGGTGCACAGTAGGCTGTGTAGCATAGCACCGGGCGCAGGGTCGCGGTACAGTATGTCTGGTAACATGAGCAGCGGCGTGTGCCGGTTGATGTCGCAGGTTGGCATGTCTGCATTATCCATCCGCTTGTCCTGGCATGCCTTCGTATATATGCGTATCAAAGTACACTTCAAGTACATGTGTAAACAATGTATATTTATTGTAGTACGTGGTATGTTTCACTTTATTCAAACTCAAATGCACATCCCCATCACTTAAGTAACTTTGTGCTTCACCCCTCAGACAGCAGTTCGGCAGTGGCATTCGTCAAGATGCGCGCACGCGCGGCGCCCCGCGACCTTCCAGCGCACTCGCAACGCAGCAGCTCAGAGGCGGTGGCGTCAGTCAAAGCCGTGCGCGGGGATCGCACGCCTGCGCGCGCACACGCAATCGCGCGTACGCCGAGCGCCGTCCTGCCGCAACAACATTTCAAACCCTCGCTAACTGCATCACATACCACCACCACCGCACTCGCGCAGGCCCGCGGCGGCGCGCCTGGTTTGGCATCAGCAAGCAACGCATCTGCATCGGCAGGGCGGGATTTCGCTCCACAACGGGCTCCTCCGCCGCCATGGATGCGGCCATTTGGGAGCTGTTTGGGGGACAAGGGGGTCTCAGCGCTCCGCAGCGCGCGGTCCCCGTGGCCCCCGTCGTGTACGTATACGTGGACCCCAGGTGCGTCGCCGCCGCGGTTGTGCCCGCAAGGGCTGCTTTGCTGGTCAGCCAGCTGCGTGGCGTGTGCTTTGCGGCTGTGCTGTGTTGCCGGAAACGCTGGTCCACCATGGCAAGCGAGTAGCAAGTCGAACGCTGCTCGTGTAACTGAACTCTTTGCAAACACTCGGGGGCAATCTTGGGGTCTGACCTCCCCCCCCCCCTGCGGTGAAGCGTGCCCCTCGGCGGTTGCGAACGGAGGACCGTATTAGGCAGCGCTGACAAGTGATGCACGGGACAGAGGGCCCACATGCGTGTGCTCGACGCATGGGGCCGCGGCAGCGCTCCACAGATCTGCGGGCACTTGCAGCCGCTGTCTTGTAAATCCATTGCTTGTGTTGTGTGCGGGGGGGACCGCAGGCGCGCTGCTGCTGCCAGTCATATGAGAAGAGCCTCACGCGCGAGCGTCTTGGTGTGGCTGTACGTGGTTCATCTGGAAGGTGGCCGCCAATTGCAGCGCTGCTTGCGGCAGCGCGCGCATGCAGATGTGAGCAGGGGCGGTGACGTGCCGCATCAGCGCTCAACCGCAAGCTGCGCCGCCCGCCCTGCGCTGTGTGCGTGTGCACGCGGATGTAGCTACGCCGCGCGCCCCTGCTGTTGCATGCAGATGCGCACGGATTTGGGATGAGCTGCTGCGGGGTTTGTGCGCATCTTCGTACGTGATGACTTGAAGTGCTCCAACGCTGGAAGTGACGCCCCAGCTGTGTCGGTCGCGCAGTGCTCATCTGGCGGCGTACATGTATTAGTATGCGGCTGAGGGTTAGGTAGTCATCACCCATGTTTGCAAGCACCAGGCTCGGTGTCACCACAGCACAGGTGCTGCATCTCAGCGTGAGCTTTGGATCATGTGTAAGCAATGGCAATGTTGAAGCTGCGTGAGTGCCGTCACTGCGCCAGTCTGCTGGTGCAGATAAACACTTGCTCCCTCCCTACATGTTTGTTGCGTAAATGCGCGAGGGAATGTCTCACTGGAAGCTCTAGTACAGTAAATATTGCAGACACATGCTTGTAAAACGCGTGTGTCAGCATCATCAACATCCTGGACTATAGTCATGTTGTGGAGACATCTACATTAGCAGCGTCCACGTGACCATGCTGGCGCAAGTCATGCTCATGGGCGATCGCAACTTTAAAGTAGACCGCAAATTGTTTTGGGGGGGTGGTCAGCGCCCTTTGTTGTGGACGTTGACTACGGATTGATGAGGGTGCTCGGCAAGCTGCAGCGGCGGGGGCGCTTGCCACGGTGTGCCAGGCATATGCTTGAATTGCTGCTGCCGCACCAATGTCACACTTGTCAACAACGCGGCAATGCTCTGCAGCAGGCAACGCCATCTCATCAGACTGCGCTGCAGGCGCGCCCGTCCCACCTTACCGAACTGTGCGACGCCTACGCCGTCATCACAGTGCTCAATAATAGCGGCGGCGGCACGCGCCTGCTGCTGCGCGTGTGTCTCTCGTCAGCACCTACCCTACAGTCCAAAACCACCACCAGGCCAGGCTCACCGCACACGCCACTGCTGCCGCCGCTCGGCGCAACACAGGTACCGCGGCTTTGGCCTGGGCCGCAGGCTCTTCCCGGCGTGCATGTCGGAGCTCGCCGCCATGGGCGTCGGCTATGCCGTCATCACAGTGCTCGACAATGGCGGCGGCGGCCTGCTGCCGTTCTACGAGGGCATGGGCTACAGGGACGCGAGCGCGCACCTCGGGCGCGACGCGGGCGGCCACGCCATCATGCTAGCGCACCTCGAGCAGCGCAACGCGTGAGGGCAGCAGCGTGGCGCGCAACGCAGCGCGCCGGGCGCACATCATTATGCGCCGCCCGGGCGCTGTTGACGCGACGCATCGCGGTGCCTGCAGGATACTGTGTGTGTGCAGCGGCGTAGCGCCGTAGCATCGATGGTATTGTACTACAGGCACTGAGGTGCGTTGCGACGCCTGGCCGCACTGGCGCGCCGCGAACGCAGCGCACGCGGCAGCGGAGTGCACACGATGAATATCGTAGACGCGTCGTTGCCGCCGACCGCGGCGGTTGAGCGCGAGCGAGGCGCAGCGACGACGCCCAAGCAAGGCTCTCATGGGGGAGGCGCGGTAGCAGCGAGACGGTCCACGTGAGGATTTGACTTGCAGCTGCAGTGAAGCGATGCGGGGCATGTGGTGGGGGGGACAGCACATGGTGGCGCCGCGCAGTGCCTCCCAGACCTACATAGACTCTAAGCCTCAAATGCCGTAGAAGGCTGTGTCACGCTTGCTGTGCTCGCTCTATGCGACGCCGATGCAGGCTGCGATGTGCGCACGATTGCACAAGGCTGGATGGGTGCAGCTGGTGCCTGGCACCTGCCTCCGTCATGCAACCTCCAGCGTTGTGAAGGTGCACCGCTCGCACCGAGCCCACAAGTGAAATGAGAGAGTGAACAGTGAGGTAGCACAATGAGTGATAGTGCGCACGCTCAAAGCGGTGCTGTTGAGCGAGGCGGGTAGCGACTTACGTCTTCACCTGCCTACACATTTAGCCATGCAGGCTGATTGGATCAATTACGTACATGCCACAGCATGATGCTTTCCAGAGAGGGCAGCGCTACTGGCAAATTACTGCCTTTCTTGAAGGAACAGAGGTACCCGCTACACCCTGCTGCACCGGCTGCGCTGTTTAGCAAGCCCAGCAAGAACTGAATGCACCCGCTATGACAAGAAACTCTGTTGTCTAGTCCAGCATCTATACACCCGTGTTTGCTGCAAGCTGCTCATAGCATAGCGCCCAAGCGACGGCGACGAGGGCTGCGGGGTCGAGGAGGGCGAAGCTGAAGCCGCTGACTGCGACGGCAGCAGCGTGCAGCGTGACGACGGCCGCCAAATGTTGCGGCGCCCATTGCGCGTTTGGTGTCATGTGCCAGCGTTGACATGCATAATCGGAATCGCTTTGGACATGCATGGCGTCAGTCAGTACCGTGATGAACAGTTTGTGGACGATTCTGGTCGTGGTCGCGCCTGCCGGTGCAGCCAGCCGCATGATCGCGCCAGCGCCCTTTGTTTGTGGGACTGCGCTTGACGCGCGCTGTGCGCTGCTTGGAGGCGATGCTGCCCAAAACCGCTGTGGCGGCCCTGCAGACCTGCCAGTCACTAAGTCATGCGCGTGCACTCGCATCTGACGAGCGCTGCCGCCGCCCTTGTTGACGCGCCGCGGCAGCACTGGCGCGACGGCGCACTCGCGTAGCACGTGGACCGCCCCTGGCTGCGCAACTCGGGTGAGCGCTGCTGCTGCTGCCGCTGCCGCTGCCACTGCCGCTGCCGCTGCTGCTGCTGCTGCTGCTGCTGCGCATGATGGCACTGCTCAGCGCTGTGCGTCACGGCATGGGTACCCGCGCGCAGCGGCAATGAGGGACTGCAGGTGGGTGTGCGATGCGGACGAACGCCTGCTGGTGCTGCGTACGTGCGTGCCGCATACATAGACTTCATCTACTGCTCAACTCCTTCAATGCACCCACGATGCGGTCTGGCAGTGCGCACGCCATACTTATAGTGTGTGTGGGGGGAAGGGGGAGGAGGGGGGGGGGGGCAGTATGTCTTTTGCCGGTGCACCGTGCACAACACGATGGCTGCGCCCCTGCGCACCAGATGTCGGCTCCTGTAACAGCGCGCAAGAATAAATTCATGTGAGGACCGATGTCTCGCGTCGGAGGCAGCTGCAAGCAGTGCATGCCAGAGCAGAGTACAGGTATAGGTGTCTTGCAAATGCCGCTGAGCACTACCCCCCCCCCCCCCCCCCCATGCGCTCTGACCCCGTGCCTTGCTCAAAACCGGTCTCACATCAAGGACCAGCGCGGGTCAACGCATGCGCTGTTCATCAAGTGGTGCCGCAGCGCAGCGCCAACGCCTTCACACTGAGCTCTGCTGTGGGACCCCGCGCTGCTCGCTCACAGAACCCTCACGTCGAAGCGGCCGCCCAGCTGTCTCTGCATGTAAGCGCCGCAACCCCAAGTCACCGCATTTCTCCGTGTTCATCCGGTAACCCTAAGCTAACCCTACTCCTACAGCGCCTACCCATTCGCCTGCGATCCGCGTTGCGTGCGTTGCTGCTGCCGAGCAGAGGTGCTGGACCGCTGCTGGCGCGTGGACCCCGCGCAGGGTGGCGCGCGCGCGCTGCAGCTGCGCTCCAATGCCGCGCCGGCAGGCAGCGCCACCCCCAAGGGGCAGCGCTTCGCGCTCACTCCCCTCGATGGCGCCGCTGACAGGTGTGTTTGCGGTTGCGTTTTTGTGCGCATGTGAGAGAGCACACCGTTTGTGTCTGCATGCATGTATTTGCGTGTTTGTGAGCATAGGTGTGTGTGTGTGTGAGCGCATGCATATGCGCGTGTGCGCGTGTTTGTGTAGATGTGTGTGTGTGGGGGGGGGGGAGCATGTGTGTGTGGTGCGATGATGGTTCTGCCGGTACCTTTCCTTCTCACCGCCAGGGGCAAGATGCGTGCATTGCTGGGCAGGCCACCACATGTCACCGCCCACGGGGCATGCGCGGCATCGGTTGTGCATGCGGCGAGCGCGATACCCGCGCACGCACCAATGAGATAACTCAAAGCGCGTCGTAAACACTTGAGGTTGAAGACGGTTGAAGATGAAGTTGCCGACGATGCACTCGATAGCACTCTGCGTCAAGTACTTTCACAATCTACAAGTGCGGTCGGTCGCGTACAACACGTGCTTGCCCCGGCCTCATACAGTGCACCGCCAGTGTTGCTCACGCATACCTCCCCAGGGAGACAGGGGTCCTTGCACAAGAGGGGGGCTGTATACTCCATCATTTATGCTCCGTGATGTTCTGTACTTTAGCAGGGTTCAGCAGCCTCATGCGCTTGCGACGTGCGCCACTGCGGCGTGTGACAAACGCACACACGCCACGCATGGCACATCACCCGGCAGCGCGCTGACAGCGTCCCTGCGCGCTCCGTGCAGGTACCTGCGGCAGCGCGGCTCAGCAGCACCGGAGGTGACGCTCCAGCTGCAGCGCGAGGGCAAGACAGACGAGTACACCATGCGCGCATACGCCGAGTGCCCAGGTATCCACTGCCGCATTTCAGTTGTGCATGGCGTGCTGTGTAGCGTGGTACCGGTCGCAGCATCGCGGTACGGTGCGCTTGTGACGTGAGCAACGGCGCGTGCTTGTTGCTGTCGCGCGTCGGCATGTCTGCATTGGCCGTCCGCTTGTCCTGGCATGCCTTCTTGTATATGCATATATTTTCTTTAAAGTACTTCGAAGTATACGTATACATGTTTATTTATCATTATATATGGTGTTGTGCGGCACGTCACCTTGATAGGCACATGCCTGTCATCTGCGTACCTTTGTGCTTCATCCCTCAAACAGCAATTCAGTAGTGGCATCCGTCAGAATTTTCACGCGCGCGACACTTCGCAACCATCTGGAGCACTCGCCACACAGCATTTCCAGAGGCGCTGTCGTCAGTCAAGGCCGTGCTCAGGGATCGCCGCGCTTGCACCTCAAGCTCGCACACGTCTGCGCGCACACACCCAACTTCGCGCGCGCGCCAGCCGCTTTCCCGCTGCAAGACCTCACCACCTCGCTAACCGCATCACACACCACCACCGCACACGCGCAGGCCCGCGGCGGCGCACCTGGTTCGGCACCAACAAGCAGCGACGCATCTGCATTGGCCGCGCGGGATTCCGCTCCACAACGGGCTCCTCTGCCGCCATGGATGCGGCCATCTGGGAGCTGTTTGGGGGACAGGCGGGCCTCAGCGCTCCAGCGCGCGCGGTCCGCGTGGCCCCCGTCGTGTACGTGTACGTGGACCCCAGGTGTGCGCGCCGCCGCGATTCTGCCCGCAAGAGCTGCATTCCTGGTCAGCCAGCTGCGTGGCGTGTACTTTGCGGCTGTGCTGTGTTGCCGCACCGCTGGTCCATGCCAAGCGAGCTGAACTCTTTGCGAGTACTCTGGCAATTTAGGGGTCTGCCCCCCTTTCCCTGCGGTGAAGCGTGCCCCTCGGCGGTTGCGAACGGAGGACCGTATTAGGCAGCGCTGACAACTGATGCACGAGACAGAGGGTCCACATGCGTGTGCTCGACGCGTGGGGCCGCGGCAGCGCTCCGCAGATATGCGGGCACTTGCAGCCGCTGTCTTGTAAATCCATTGCTCGTGTTGTGTGCGGGGGGGACCGCAGGCGCGCTGCTGCTGCCAGTACTGATGAGAAGAGCCTTAAGCGCGAGCGTTTCGACGCTGCTGTACGTGGCGCGTCTAGAAGGCGGCCAGCGTTTACAGCGCTGCTCGCTGCAGCACGCACATGCAGATGTGGATGTTGGCGGTGAAAGGCCGCATCAGCGCTCGGCCGCAAGCTGCGCCACGCGCCCTGGCTGTGTGCGCATGCGCGCGGATCGGGCGGTGGGTTGCTGCGGAGTTTGTGCATTCGTACGTGATATCTTGAAGTGCTCCAAAGCTGGAAGTGACGCCCCAGCTGTGTCGGCCGTGCAGTGCTCATCTGGCAGCGTGCGTGCATCAGTATACCGCCGACCGTTAGGTAGTCATTGCCCGTGTTTACAAGTACCAGGCTCGTTGTCGCCACAGCTCAGCGCACAGGTGCTGCATCGCAGCGTGAGCTTTGGATCATGTAGAAAGGATAGACACATTCTGAAAGCTGCGTGAGTCCCACACTGCGCCTGTCTGCTGGTGCAAGGAAACACTTGCACCCTCCCTACATGAAACCTTAGGTGAATCAGCGCATAGGATATGTCTCATTGGGGGCTCGAGTACATGAAATATTGCAGACACCTGCTTGTACAACGTGTGTGTCAGCATCATCAACCTTTTAAGCTATCGCCTCGTCATGGAGACATGTATGTTGGCAGCGCTTACAACACCACGCTGCTGCTCCTCATTGCACACAGGCTATCGCAGATTTAGTCTGGACCGCAAACTGTGGTGGGGGGGTGGTCAGCGCCCTTTGTTGTGGGCGTTGCCCATGGGGTTCTCAGGGTGCTCGGCAAGCTGCAGCGGCGGGGGCGCTTGCCACGGCGTGTCAGGCATATGCTTGACTTGCTGCTGCCGCACTCATGTCACTGTCGTCTTGCCAAATTGTGCGACGCCTACGCCGTCATCACAGCGCTCTACAACAGCGGCTGCGGCAGGCGCCTGCCGCTGCGTCTCATGTCTCTCGTCAGCACCTTCCCTGCGACCACCAGGCTCACCTCTTGCCCGCCACCGTTGCCGCCCCTCGACACACACAGGTACCGCGGCTTTGGCCTGGGCCGCAGGCTCTTCCTGGCGTGCATGTCGGAGCTCGCCGCCATGGGCGTTAGCTACGCCGTCATCACGGTGCTCGACAAGGGCGGTGGCGGCCTGCTGCCGTTCTATGAGGGCATGGGCTACAGGGACGCGAGCGCGCACCTCGGGCGCGGCGCGGGCGGCCACGCCATCATGCTGGCGTGCCTCAAGCAGCGCGGCGCGTGAGGGCGGCAGCGCAGCGCGCAGCGCAGCGCACCGGGTGCGTCGTCTGCGCCGCTCGCGTGCAGCCGATGCGGCGCATCACGGTGCCTGCACGACACTGTGTGTATGCAGCGGCGTAGCGCCTTAGCATCGCTGCTGTTGCACTACAGGCATTGTGGTGCGTTGCAACGCGTGGGCGCACTGGCACGCCACGAGCGCAGCGCGTGAGCGCAGCAGCGCCGCTGCCAGCTGCCGCACCAGCAGCGGAGCGTACGACGCGACGAACACCACCGACACGTCATTGCTGTCGACCGCGGAGGCGGAGCGCAAGCGAGGCGCAGCGATGCTCGCGCGCCTCGAGCGCGGCGTGTGAGGGCGGCAGCGCAGCGCGCAGTGCGCAGTGCGCGGCGGGCGCGGCGACGGCGCCGCCCGGGCGCTGCCGATGCGGCACATCGCGGTGCCCGCACGACACTCTGTGTATGCAGCGGCATAGCGCCGTAGCGCGCTGTACCGGCACGACACTACGTGTGCAGCAGCGTAGCGCCGTAGCGTCGCTGGTGTCATACAGGCACTGAGGTGCGTTGCAACGCCTGGAAGCAGTGGCGCGCCGCGAGCGCAGCGCGTGCAGACAGCAGCGCCGCCGCCAGCTGCTGCGGCAGCGGAGTGCACGCGATGAATATTGTCGACACGTCGTTGCCGCCGACTGCGGCGGCAGAGCGCGAGTGAGGCGCAACGACAACGTCCGAGCAGGGCTCTCACGGGGCGGGGCGGTAGCGGCCAGATGGTCCTCTTTGAGACCTGACATATAGCTGCAGTGAGGCGATGCGGGGCTGTGACGGGGGGGAACAGCTTCCAGACCTACACTCTGAGCCTCCAACACCATATTTAGCTGCGTCACGCTGGCCATGCTCTTCTACGGGACGCTGGCATACCACGAAAGCCAGGCTCCTCGCTCTATGGGACGCCGGCGCAGGCTGCATCGTGCGCGCGTTTGCGCGAGGCCGGATGGGCGCAGCTGATGGACCGCTGGTCCACCATGGCAACCGAGCAGGAATTTTCACGCTGCTGGTGTCTCTGAACCTTTGGCGAATACTCTGGCAATCTTGGGGTCTGCCGCCTCCCCCCCCCCCCCTCCCCCCCGCACTGAAGCGTACCCCTTGGCGGTGGCCGACGGAGGACCGTATCAGGCAGTGCTGACGACTGATGCACGGCACAGAGGGTCCACATGCATGTGCGCTTCTAGTTCCTTGGCGCTTTGCAGAGATGCGAGTATTTGTGGCCACAGTTATGTAAACTCATAGCTCGCGTTGTGTGCGGGGGATCGCAGGCGTGCTGCTGCCGCCAGTCAAATGAGAAGAGCCTCACGCGCAAGCGTTTTGACGCTACTGTACGTGGCGCATCTGAAGCCGGCGCACACACATCGCTCGTGACATACAGACGTAAACAAAGGTGGTGACATGCCGCCTCAGTGCTCCACCGCAAGCTGCGCCACGCGCCCTGGCTGTGTGCGCATGTGCGCGGATCGGGCGGTGGGCTGCTGCGGAGTTTGTGCGCTCGTACGTGATATCTTGAAGCGCTTCAGCGTCGGAAGTGACGCCCCAGCTGTATCGGTTCGCGCAGTGCTCATCTGCCGGCGTGCATGCATCCGAACATCGCCGAGGGTTATCATTGCCCATGTCTACGAGTACCAGGCTCGGTGTCGCTGCAGCACAGCGCACAGGTGCTGCCTCTCAGCGTGAGCTTCGGATCATTGTAGCAGCAATGGGGATGTTGAAGCTGCGTGAGTCCCACACTGCGTCTGTCTGCTGAGTTGCAAAGAAACACTTGCTCCCTCCCTACATGATTATTACATGAATGCACGCGTGGACATGTCTGACCGGGAGCTCAAGTACATTAGATGTTGCAGACACCTGCTTGTGAAACGCGTGTGTCAGCATCATCAACATCCTGGACTATAGTCATGTCGTGGATACATCTACATTAGCAGCGCTCACATCACCATGCTGGCGCAAGTCATGCTCATGGGCGATCGCAGCTTCAAAGTAGACCGCAAATTGTTTTGGGGGGGTGGTCAGCACCCTTTCTTGTGGGCATTGTCTGCGGGGTGATCAGGCTGCTCGGCAAGCTGCAGCGGCACGGGCGCCTGCCACGGCGTGTCAGGCATATGCTTGACTTGCTGCTGCGGCACTAATGTCACTGTCGTCGACAATGCGGCAATGCTCTGCAGCAGGCAACGCCATCTCAGACTGCGCTGCACGCGCGCCCGTCCCGGCTTGCCAAACCATCAGCACCTCCCTACGGGGTAAAACAACCAGCAGGCTCACCCCCCGCCCACCACCGCTGCCGCCGCTCGACGCACACAGGTACCGCGGCTTCGACCTGGGCCGCAGGCTCTTCCTGGCGTGCATGTCGGAGCTCGCCGCCATGGGCGTCGGCTACGCCGTCATCACGGTGCTCGACAATGGCGGCGGCGGCCTGCTGCCGTTCTACGAGGGCATGGGCTACAGGGATGCGAGCGCACACCTCGGGCGCGACGCGGGCGGCCACGCCATCATGCTGGCGCGCCTCGAGCGCGGCGCGTGAGGGCGGCAGCGCAGCGCGCAACACGCAGCGCGCCGGGCCCACGGCGTCTGCGCTGCCCGGGTGCTGTCGACGCAACGCATCGCCGCGCCTGCACAATACTGTGTGTGTGCAGCGACGTAGCGCCTTAGCGTCGCTGGTGTCGTATAGGCACTGATGTGCATTGCAACGCCTGCACCGTGAGCGCAGCGCGTGCGGGCAGCAACGCCGCCGCCAGCTGCAGCAGCTGCGCAGAGTGTACGCTACAAACACCATCGATGCGTTGTTGCCGCCGGCCGCGGCAGCGGAGCGCGAGCGAGGTGCAGCGCTGATGCCAGGCAGGGCTCCCAGGGGGGGGGGGGATAGAGGCGAGATTGTCCCCTTGAGGACCTGTAGTGCAGCTGCACATGAGGCGGCGCGGGGCATGTGGCGCGGGGGGGGGCATGTAATTGCACCAAGAGGCGTCTCCCACACCTAGACTGTAAGCGTCTGACACCGTAAATGTCTGCGTCGCGCTGGCCGCTCGCTCTATGGGACGCTGACACGCCGCGAAGGCCGGGCTGCATCGTGCACGAGGCCGAATGGGTGCAGCTGATGCCTGGCAGCTGCCTCTGTCGTGTAACGTCTAGAGAATTGTGATCGTGCACCCACCGCTCACACTGAGCGGGCAAGTAGAAGACCGAGTTCACAAGTGTACGGCGAGGGAGTACAACAAGCCACAGTGCGCGAGCTCAAAGCAATGCTGCTGTGAGTGAGGCGGTTAGGGACTTAATTGCCCCAAGTATCTGCAACACTACTTCAATTGCCCATGTTGCAACGCACGCTGGTTGGATCGATTCCGTGCATGCCACAGCATGATGCTTTCCAGAGAGCAGCGCAGTTGGCAAATTACCGGCTTTCTTGAAGCAACAAAGGTACCCACTGCAGTGCTGCGACGGCTGCGCTGTTTTTCAAAACAGAACCAGCGAGAACTCAATGAACCCACTACCTACCACAAGAAACTCTGTTGTCTAGTCCAGCATCTGCGCACACCCTTTTTTGCTGCAAGTTCAAGGTGCTACGCGACGGCAACGAGGGCGGCGGGGTCGAGGAGCACGGACCCCAAGGCGCTGGCCGCGACGGCAGCGGCGCACAGCGTGACGATGGCCACCATGCGCTGCGACGCCCATTGCGCCCGTAGTGCCATGTGCCAGCATCGACAATCATCATCGGTACCGCTCCTGACATTCATGATTCAAGTACTGTGACAAACAGCTTATAGATAAACCCTGGTTCGAGGCCTGCTGGCGCGGACTGTGGCGCGCGCGCGCCACGCCACCGCCGCCCTCGTTCCGTGGACTGCGAATGACACGCCCTTTGTGCTGCACGCATCGTATCGTAGAGCTTGTCTGGGATGCGTGACCTAGGCCTGGTCAAGTGAAACGCTCGCGCCCGTCGTTCGCTCAAGCGCTGCAGTCAGCGTCCATCCCTGTGAGCCTCCATGGAATCAATCTGGGGAATGCAATACTTCGAAGTATTTGCATGTGGACTGCAGACAAGATGAGGAAGGCGCTTTCTGCGTGACTGCCGCACAAGGCGCCTGCGCGCCTGCGGCGTGTTGTCTACGAGATCTCCCCGTTGTGCACTGCCGCCTCAGCAAGTGCAGGCCAGATGTGTGACATTGCATCGCTCGCACTAACAGAACAGATGCGCCCAGGGGAGAGTCACCACATCACAACCTCTCGCATCACGTGAGCCCCGTGAAAGTATGGCAGCATCAAAGGATTCAACAATGTCCCATTGACAAGCGAAAAGTGCGCGCCATTGCACGATTCCGCAAAGCATGGGGCGCGTATGTACATTATCAGATCGAGTGTGGGCCACGCGCGTCGTGCGCGCTAGTCGCTTCTATCGCAAAACTTCCTCGACCAAGAACGCGCTGCCGCGCATCGAGCGCGTACACGCAATGAGACGTACAAATAGAGCTGAACTGCCGGTGCACCGCTGAACTGCCAGCGCCCTTGTTGAATTGCTGCCAGTGCACGGCTGAACTGCCGAAGCGCACCGGCGCGCGGGGGCGCTGGCCGTCCCCAGCAACGCCTGTACAGATGTATTTGAAGTAGAGCTGCACGCGTCCGTCCTGGGTGCCACAGCAGCCAGCCCCCCTAAAAGAGCGCGCATCACCGCATCACCGCTCAAGGCTGAGGTCGGCTAACTGACGCGCCAGTCGCTGCTGCAATGCTGTGTCCTTGCTACCCACAGCGCGCTCGCCATTGCGGCAGCAGCGGCGGCGGCAGCAGCAGCAGCAGCAGCAGCAGCAGCAGCAGCAGCAGCAGCAGCAGCGCTCGACCGCCTCTACCGGCCCGTGCCGCAAGCGCGGCGGCGGCACTTCTGCCGCGCCGCCGCCCTACTTGCGCAGCCGCCGCGCCGCGACCGCCACCACCTGCAGCGCGAGCAGGCCGACCCAGATGACGGTGATGGCGCCCGTGAGGCCACGCGCGACCTCCTTGCCGAGCAGCGCGTCGCGGTAGCCGCCGTCGTTGGCGACGATCGCGGCGAGCGCCCACACGACGGCGGCGAGGAAGGCGGGGTCGAGGAGGACCACGCCGTAGACGGCGGCCGCGGCGGCGGCGGCGAAGACGGTGACGATGGCCGCTGTGACCTGCGCGGTGTGTGCATAATTCAATGGTGAGCATGTGTTGAGGTACGTGCACACGTGCGTGCGCGCGGGGCGTGTGCGGGTCATGTGATGACGGCCGCCATGACGTGCGCGGCGCATGCGTACTTCAATGTTGAGGTTCCTGTGATGTACGCGCACACGTAGTGTGGGTCATGTGCGCTGTGGCGAGCCGTGTGGTGTTCTTGAAGTGCATATCTCCACTCGCCAATTGTGACATCTTCAAGTGTTGTGACCTATGATGCGGTGAGTGTGCCTGCCTTTGTTGAAGTTGATCGCGCCCGATACGTGCCGTGGTTTTCTACCTCGTGGTATCATTCATTTCTATGGGATGTGCGAGGACTTCCAGAGAGTTAGTTAGCCCGTCGTCGCCCTGACATGATGCTGCTGAGAGCAGAGGCGTTGCGTTACATGGAGACCTAATGGCAGCTAACCCTAACCCTAACCCTACCCTCCACCCGGCACTGCGATTTTGCACCACATGTTTTCAGACGGTGGCGCCTCAACCAGACTCTTCAAGCGCCATCCATGGACATTGGACAGTCTAATGCATAGCGTTTACGTGAAAAGCCTCCTCCATGTCTGTACCCAAAGAGGAGCATCACCGCTTTCCGCAAGCAGCCATGCTCAACAGACAGCCGGCGCCATGCACCCCGAAGCGCTCGCACTCTCCCCCACAACTTCACCTTCTTTTCAGATCAACGATGACCAATCTCGTGCACGCCTCCCCCTGTGCTTTTCATCGATTCTCGCTTAGGCTGCAAAAAATGTCCAAGCTTGCTACCAGAACTCTAAACTGCATGTGCCTCGATACAACTTGTAAGAGAGATGCAACTTTCAAGAGAGTGTCTCACTGCGCACCGACGAATCCCTTGCAATCAACTTCGCCACACGGCACACGCCCTGCATACATACATACATACCTGCGAAGCGACGCCCGACGTCTGCGCCGCCGCGAGTTTGATGTGTCGCACAGGCACCGAGACGCGTCGTATCGACAACACCTGGGCGCGCACACTTGTAAAAACAGCACATATGTAGCCAAATGGCACACGTCCTGCATGCATACACACCTGCGCCGCGACGCCCGACGTCTGCGCCGCCGCGAGGTTGATGTTGACGAGCGCCGCCGCGCACGTCCAGCCCGCGTGCAGGCCGATGGGCGCGTGCAGTATGAGGTGGTCGAACCACGCGGCGCCGCGCGCGCGGAACCCCGCGAGGTTCGCGCTCGCCTTGCCCAGGCACACCGCGATGCCTGCGTGAGTGGTGGGGGTTGGGGGGGGGGGTGAGAGGGGGGGGGGTGAGGGGGGAGGGGGGGGGATGAAGGTGAGCGACAGTTCTTTGATTGGTGTGTGTAGTGGTTTTGTTGCTTTGTGTTCGAATCGGCGAAGTGGTTCGCGAGCGAGCGACGTGAACGCCTTGTCGCACGCATGTACAAGCCTGCTGACTGCACGCGGCCTCTCATGGCGCTGCCAGAATTGCCACACAGAGAAGGGCAGACGCAGTTGCACCCAGGCCGCCCGCCCCACTTCTGGGGCGATATGCATCAAAATTGCTGCCGGTGTCATCTGTTGCGGTCAGCTGCACAAGCATATGCATACCATATGCCCCAACCCCCATGCAGCACATGCATGCACGCCCTCCCGTCCCCCCCTACCCCTCTCCCCCACCGCCTCCCCCCCCCACAGCACATGCATGCATGCCCCCCCCCCCCTGCGCACGAGCACATGCATACAATGCCCCAACCCCCCCCCCGCCCCCCAATTGCTCACCTACGAGAATCACCGCGGACAGCGTGAGCGCCTCCTGCGCAAACGCGATCGACCAGACCGCCTGCAGCACGCACGCGGCGGCGAACCACGGCCCGAGCCCCTGCTTCACCGCGAGGTTGCCGGCGTTGCGCGGCAGCGCCTGCCAGACGACGAGCGCCGTCTCGCTGGTGAAGATGAGGCCCCAGATGCTGAAGGCATAGGCGGCGGGGGTGGTGAGCGTGGGGATGGAGTCGCTCACGTCCTTGTTGGTCTTGCCCCAGAGGCCAAAGTTGCTGGCGCCGACGACGGCGAAGTTGAGCGCGAAGGCGACCACGTTCGCGGTGACGGCCCTGTCGGCGAGCCACCGGGGGGCGGCGGGGGAGGGCTGGCCGGCGTCATTGTTCTGCCTGTGGTCGTGAAGAAGGGGAGGGGGGGGAGGGATGCAGGGTGTCAGAGCCGCGGTGGTAATGAAGGAACTTGAGGAGCAGCTGATGCTGCGCAGTGGAGGCCAGGCAACGCAGGGCCCCCGCGCTCCGAGCTTGTGCCAGCCGACATAGCATGACACGTGTATCTGCGACACGCGACGAACCACTGCCGCCGACCAAGAATAAGGATGCACGCCGCGTGACGCGGAAGTTGCAGCAAAATTTCGCACAGTTGGCATGCAGCGTAGCTGACAAACCATGCGCTTTGTACGTGGAATAGCAAAAACAGCACTTGATTGAACATGGCGACGATCGCAGAAAGGGAGCATTTTGCGCTGGCGCGAGAGTGCACAGTACAACATTCACAAAGCTTGCCATGCTAATGGCACAGCAATACGGAGATGCCAACAGGACCAACAGGGCAACCAGATGCAAAAACTGTGAAGGTAGAATGATCGACAGAAAACATGATCTCTGGAGCTGTCCAGTGCATTCGGGGTGCGCTGCTTTTGCACGTGAGCTCTCACCCTTTTAGCAATGGCGTGGCGTCTGCTTGAGAGGTCATGATGATGCTTTTTTTTCCCTGTGTGTGTGTTTAGCAAGCCTTTTGCCTTCCCGGGCGCCGAACCCCAGGAACGTTCCTGACACGTGTAAAAAAAAAATCGAGCCTATAGCAGTGTACGCCGACGACTTGTGGCTAGCTGTGTAGCAGTACTCTCACATGAGCAAACGCGCCATCGCGATGTGCTGCCATCACGCTGCCGACGCGGCGATGGCCGTCGCGTGCGCGCCGTCGCTGCACCACAACATCACACCAGCAGATGAGAGCAACGCAGATACACACACACACAACACACACACACACATCACAGCTGCAAGGAAACCGAAGCGCACACAGACCACACCACCAATAAAAAAGACGAAAAAAGTGCACTAGTCCGACGACCGTTACAAAAAATCGAAACAGTCGTATTCACAGAGAGCGCGTCACCACCCCTCGAAATCGCCGGCGCCAATGTACTCGCGCTGGTCCTGTATGGCGCGCGTCGCCTGCGCGATGGCGTCTGCCTGCTGCGCCTGCGGCTCGGCGGGCTGCCACATCGCGCTATCGTCGCCATCACCGCGCGCGCCCGCCGCTTTCGTCTTGAGGCGCAGGCTGTTGGTCTCATCCAGCGACGGCGGCGCCTCCAGCGCGATGGCGCCGAAGAAGCCGCGCCGGAAGTCGCCCAGCAGCCTGAGCAAGCGGGCATGCGCGGATGCAACGCGCGCCGTATGATGGGTATGATTGGTCCATATCTGGCGGTGGACAGTATTACAGTGTACTGCAGAGTTGAGATGTTGTAAGTCCACGAAATGAAGAAGCCGCGCCGCAAGTCTCCCAGCAGTGCGCGGATGCAAACGCGCGGCGTGATGGGTATGGTATGTAAGTGCTCCATGTCTGCTGACGGATAGTATTACTGCAGAGTTAGAATGTAGGTCCACGAAATGAAGAAGCCGCGCCGGAAGTCTCCCAGCAGCCTGCGCCGCATGCACAGATGCAAACGCGCGCGGTGTGATGGGTTTGAATGTGCTCCAAGTCTGCTGATGGATAGTGTTACAATGTACTGTGGGGGTTAGGATGTAAGCAAGTCCACGACATGAAGAAGCCGCGCCGGAAGTCGCCCAGCAGCCCCACAGCAAGACATGAGTGAATGACAGACGAAATACATCGACCACAGCGACAGCGTGCAACGCTCGCGCAAGCGCTCCGTGGGGTGGAGGCACGATAGGTGTGGTGAAAGCGTCAATGGGAGCCTGCCGGCAGCCCGCAGCGCAACGCGCGCATGTGCATTGGGACTCAGCCACCCTACGTCGCACTCGTTCCGCGCCAAAGCCGATCAACAACAATCTGCCCTGCTGCCTCGTCTACAATGCGTTGTGTAAGTTGTGGTGCGGTGCACAGGTGACATGCGCCGCGCAACATGGTCACCAGCGCCGCGTGCACTCACGACTGAGCTGCGAACCCCGCTGCGCCTGCGCCGGTAGCGCGCGTGAGCGCCTGCATCTCGACTGCTGCGATGCCGCAGTGGCACTGGCGCGGCACCGTGCACGCCAATCACACCACACTTTGACGAGAGCCTACACATGTACGAAACGCCAACACCACAAACGTACAGACGGCGGTGCAGTACAGAGGTGTGTGCGTACGCGCGCGCTCACCTGTCCGCCGCAGCGTTGACCTGGCCGTGGCGCAGGCGCGCGGCGACCGCGTGCCACACTTCAACAAAAACCTACACATGTATGAAATGATAAAGAGGTGTGCGCGCGCTCACCTGTCCGCCGCCGCGTTGACCTGGCCGTGGTACAGGCGCGCGGCGACCGCGTGCAGGAACTCCTCGCCCGTGCAGCGCCGCGGGTCGAGGTCGTAGCGGCGCGTTATGGCCTTCAGGTCCACGTAGCCTGCGCATCGCGCACGCGGGCGTGAGAGACAGCGTGGAGCAGCGTCAGGCCCGGACACGCACGAGACTGAGGGGGGGGGCGTAGCAACTCGCACGCTTCGCCAAGAAGTGCGCGTTTGAGTGCCTGAGCGGTGCTGCACGCAGCAGCAGCTGCTGCCGTGGTGGGGGCGCGGCAGCGGCGGCGGCAGCGCTGTCGCCCGCGGAAGCGCCGCCGCAGCCCCGCGCGAGCGGCGCGCGACGATCGCTGCCGCATGCAACAGTCACTTCAACGGCACGCGACGGCATCACCACTCACGCCTTCTGCAATGCACACGCCGTCACAGCGCGCATGCGTGCGGTGCGCGCCCAATTCGCGAGCGCATGCCGTGTGCGGAGCCGCGTACCAGCGCTGCGAGCTGCGCAACACGCCTCAGTCTACAGGTACAGCCGCCGTCGCAGCGACAGTCATGGCAGCAGCGACAGTTGCACCGGCAAGTTTACAGCAGTTGAAGCGCGCGCTCACCCGGGAACTGGATGGCCGTCTCCACGAGGCAGTCGACCATGGCGGCGGAGACGCGCTGCGGGTCGTAGCTGGCCTGTCCGATGTCGTTGCAGATGGCCAGCTTCAGCGCGCTCTCCTGATCCTCCTGCTTGGCGGGTATGATGCCCGGGGAGTCCAGGAGCTCGAGTTCTTGGTCGATCTGGCGTGAAGGGGGAAGAGGGGGGGGGGGGGGGGAGGGACTCAGCCTGGCTGTTGTGTGAGACGCGGACAACGTCTGTGTTGGCTTCGCCTGCATCCGCGGCATCTCCACGTGTGAGACTGACAGCTGGGTGAAGCGCGCGATGATTGTCACGCTGCACAAGCTCAGTTGCCGCCGCACGGGCATATTGTGGACGCACGTGCACACCCACCAGCGATGGCGCGTGTGCGCGTTCGCTGCGCCTTGTAAGAAACTGCAAGCTCTGTGAGAGAAGCACAGGCGCAAGGACGACGTGAGCGCCGCAGGCGGCGACTGCGCCGATCGCGTGCGCTGCGGAGCCCCCCTTGCGCTCTGCAGCAGACGGCGTGCCCTTGTTCACGTAGCCAATTTGGTCCTGAGAGTGCGTAATCGCATCACTGTGATGCGAACAGAGCTCTGTTGCCCGACGATCGCGCCGTCGTGGTGGGGTCTGCATGCGCGTCGCACTGCACCAAATCACAGTGCTGTCACTACGCATCAACTGTCAATCATTCTGATGCTTCTTGATGTGGTATGACTTTGACGTACGACAAACACAACACATCGACCATCTCTTTGATTCTAATGTTTCTTGATGGATGGCTTTGAAGTATAACCAATATCCTCAACGCGCAGCATCAAGTGCTCAGAGGCAGCAAGAATGGATTGTAAACGGCTGGCACCGAGGCTGTTGCGCACGCGCGCTCAGCGCACACGCACCCGGTTGTCCTGCCCCCCCAGCCGAATCCAGTTGATCTTCTTGGTGACGCCGGGCAGGTTGCGCGACTTGGCGACCGCCTTGCCGACCAGCTGGTTAATGAGCGCGCTCTTGCCGACGTTGGGGTAGCCGATCACCGCCACGCGCACGCTGCGCGGGTTGATGCCGCGGCTGACGCGCCTGCGCATACGAGCGAGCGCGGGGGGTGGGGGGGGCGCAGCGAGCCTCAGCATCAGGACGGACGGGGGGGGGGGGGGGGGGGGGGGGGGGGGGGGGGGGCAGCGACGCAGCCGCAGCACGGGTGATCTGTTGCGAGAGGCAAAGAGATGGATGCCCTCTCTCCCGCTCGCGCTCGCTTGTGCAAACCAGCCACGGGAACGCTATCGATGCCCCCGCACGTCGCACGCAGCAGCAAGCTGCGCAGCAGGTGCAGTACCGCAGTCGAGGACAGCACAGACCCTGGTCGCTCAGGTGCGGGGCGGGGGCCCGTGAGGCACGCGCAGGCGCTGGTGCAGTCTCAGCGCGCGCAGTCTCAGCGTCCATGAGGGTCATCGCGCGGTCAGTTTCAGAGCCTGCTCTGACGTCGCCGGCCGGTGCTGGCAGCCGCGCTGCAACGGCGGCAGCGGAGTCAACGCCTGCGCTTGCCTCATGGGCCCCTGCCCCCACCTGAGCGGCCAGGGTCTGTGCTGTCCTCGACTGCGGTACTGCACCTGCTGCGCAGCTTGCTGCTGCGTGCGACGTGCGGGGGCATCGATCGCGTTCCCGTGGCTGGTTCGCACAAGCGAGCGCGAGCGGGAGAGAGCGCACGCGCACGGGGGCGGGCGCCGCAAGGATGCCTTTCAGCGTCGCTGAGGAGAGGTGTGTCACGGCTGTTCAGCGGCGGCGGCGGTAGCGCGCAAGGAGTGAGAAGACACGCGCGAGCTTCATTGCGGTGGCGGGAAGGCGTGCCAGCAGGCGCGGCGCCGCTGCGCGGATGCAACGTGCGCACGTAGGCATGAGCGGGGACGCGGCGCGTGATCGCGGCGTGCGCCACACGCCAGCCTGCGCATCCGCGCCGCGCTGCCGCTGCGCTGTTGCTTGAAGGCAGGATCAGGTTTGAGTGAACATTAGGACTAGGACTAGGCTACGACTAACCCTAATCCCAACCGCTCACTGTCGCTGAACGCGCGCGTGCGTACCATGCCCGGACGGCTCCTCCGGGGTGCGCGCGAGCCGTCGAATGGGACCGTCTGCACGCGCATGCCATTACCACAGAGCGATACGCGCAGGCAATCTAATGGATACGGGCGCCGCTCGTGGAGGCTGAGCGAATGGGCCGGCGCCCACCGTGCCACCACCGAAGCAGACGTGCAGGCCTCAACTGATCGCAGCATGTCACTGCGCGTGTCAGTGCGACGGTGCGCGCGTGCGACTCACTTTTCGTTGACGTGCGCTCCCGCCTTGAGGACGGCCTTCTTCACCTGCAGGGCGGCGCGCAGCAGCGAGCAGCGGCGAGCAGCACGGCTCAGTCAGAGCGCTGCTTCGCGGAACTGTTTCGTGTTTGCCAGAGCGCAGGGCATGCGGCGAGCGCCGTCTCGCGTGCTGTAAGTACTGCTCGCCAGGGACTCGCTCTTGTGCAATACAAGTGAAGAAACGGCGTGGTGCGCGCGATTTGTGGCAGGTGCGCTCACGCGTGCGTACATGCGGGCGTCATTCTCACGCAGCGGCGGCGCAGGCACAGTCGCTGCATTGCACGATCCCGGAGAAAGGCGGCATTGCGCCAGCGTGCAGCGCTTGCAGCCTCTACCTAGGCGCAGCCCTGTGTGCATACAAACTGGTGGCTGAGTGTTGCCTCATATACTTGACTCAACGCCCAGACCCAACAGCAGGCTAAAATCACATGTATGCATCGGTCGCCTTGACCCTACTGAGTATGTGATGCAAAACGTGGCACGATCTTCCAGCGCGCTGCAGGCAGTCCATTTTGGTTTTGTTCTGCCTACACGACGAGGGGCAACGGTTGGTCGCCTGGCGTGCTAAAACGCGCAGCGGGGCGGTGACCTACCATACCTAGCAGTGGCGATGGGCATGAGCAGTTGCGGTGCGCGCTCATATGCTGTGCTCGTGGCCTCATGGCGTCCTAGCTGACAATCATAGCAGTACTTTTCATGCCCAAGCTCATGGCCATCATGCTGCCAAAACAGAAGACAAATGTAGGCCACTCGCTCACCAGAAACACGTGCTTCCCGCGCTTGGAGTCCACAAAGAAGACCGGCACGTTCGACCGCCGCCCCGTCTGCGCCATGCCCTTCTCCTGCGTGTAATACCTGCCGCAGAGGTCGCGGAGGGAAGCAGCTCAGCGGCAAGGCGCGATTGAGTCTGCAGAGCAGCTAGCAGTGGGCCTCAGCTGCGAGACCCCACTGCCATAGCCTGACAATGTGCAGAGTGAATGATCACAAGCATCCGATGCCGGCACGCCGTCCAGCAACAGGTCATCACGCCGGTGTCAGATCCTGATGTCACATTGTTTCAGGGACATCCGCCGGTGTCGGATCCTGACGTCACATTGTTTCAGAGACATGCTCAGCTGCCTGCTGCCGTTGCGGTGAGCGGATGTGTGGGTGGCTTTGGTGGGCATGCATCTGTGCTGCCATTGCGCTGGGGCAGGTTGGCAATCTGTCCATGCCTGCCAATGTCTGGCTCTGCCACTCTGACTAATGTAATCAGTGTCCGACCAGCTCACTGCCACTGCATTGCCACTAAGGTGGGGTCAGCTGATGGAACATAGGTGTGGGCAGCAGCGCTCTGCGTATGAAAATTCCCGGCACCGCGGCACTCTTGACATCATGCGCGGCCGCGCCCTGATTGGACAGTCCCATGGCCATCATTCACAAGGGAGAGGACGCCTACAGTGCACCATCATGAATCACGACCCCCTTGCTTTACTCTCATAAGCACAGCACATTCTTGCAGTGCGATGTGGCATCTGCGCCTTACCGCGCGCTCCTGCCGGACCATCACCAGCAGCATCAGCAGCAGCTACACATGCACTTTTTATTAATTCTCGCTCAGGACGCGAAAAAGCCCAGATGAATGGCATCTAACTTGAAGCTTGCTGTACGGAATCTACATGTCGTGTGACAGTCTCAAAGTGTCTCAACGACAACCACTCAAACGCCGCCGCCGCCAAATGGCATCTCGGGATCCTCCCCTACGTCCTCCTCCATGTGCCCCCCCCCCCCTGGATTCTGCCATGTGTGTCAATGGCACGGCCAGAGTACGCCATGTGGAGCGCTGCCGACAGTGCCGAGTACACATGTACTTCCAAGTATCTGAATGAATCACGGGCTTTTGTCACAGCCGTCACCAGCAGCATCAGCAGCAGCTACCAGCTTACCTATTCACATGCATCATGGGCTCTGATCACCAGCAGCTTATTCAACTTCGTCATCGGCTCTGATCGCAGCGCTCACCATCAGCATCAGCAGCAGCTAGAAGTATGAGCTTATTCAACTTCATCATCAGCTCTCGACACAACGCTCAGCAAGCGAACCCCCACCTCTTCCAGTCGTCGATCGCCTTGGCCGGCGCGAGCGCGCCATAACCACCACCAGACCTGAATTCATCATGGGCCCTAGTCCAATCACACCACCAGACCTGAATTCATAATTGGCCCATGGGGGCCCTAGTCTAATCGCAGCGCTCAGCAGCGAAACACCCCACCTCTTCCAGTCATCAATCGCCTTCGCCGGCGCGACGTCCGAGCGCGCCATGACCACCACCAGCGGCCGCCCGCCGACCCACCGTGGCACGAGCGGGTGCGTGGTGCTGATGGGGATGCGCGCGTCGCGGACTTCAACTACGACGTCCACCAACTTCAAGTACTCCTCCAGCGTGCGCTCCGCCTTGGCAATGTGCCCCGGGTACCTGCATACGCGGAGGGGGCGGAGGCGCGGCGGCGCTGATGATGAGCAATGATGCGGGGTTTTGAAAACATTGACGGCGTGTGTGCGCGTGCGCAGATGCATGCCGAGCATCGCTGTTGCACTGCTTTTGTGGACTTCAGCCTGAAATGTCAGCATAAGCAAGAACTTGAAATGGTGTGCATTCAACACCAAGCTGCACATCTACCAGCCGGCAGCCTGGTACAATCAGGGTGCCTCGTGGTCCATAGAGAGCACATGGTTGGCATGCAGTGCAAGGATGCATGCCTGGTGCTGCTTGAGGGTCTTGGTTCATCGGTGAGTGATCACATCGGAGGCGCCTGCTGTGTTGACTAGCATAAATGGACATTGTGCCTGTGATACACACAGGAAGCTTTGAGAAAACGGATTGCAACTTTCAGAAGAAATGTATCGCGCCTGTTTGTGTCGCTGCCTACACGAGGTGTCATGCCTTGGTCTGACAGTTGCACTGTCGATGACGGAAATTCAGAATACGCAGCTGCCAGTTGAATATGCAAGGTAGTCAAACCGAAGCAGCAATACGAACTTTCCTCGATTGCAGAGTGCTGCGCATCAGAGCTGCGGTGCTTCTCTTCACGGGCCGTTCAGATAGATGACGCGACAGGCGAAATTCACAACAGCAGCCAAGACGACGGCTCCGACATTTCAAAAGGCGATTGCACACAACACATACAACACTTCTGGCGAACGCATGCAAACACACGGTTCTCGGTTGAACTTCAACTACAAGGAAAGTCGGCGCTCACCAGTTGATCAAAGGGCCAGAGCCTCCAGAGCTTGCGACATCTTTGTCGATGTCCCCCTCACGCACGCGTCTATTGTGTTTAGCGTACAGCACGATCGCCTCAGCGCGCCTGCTGCAGGTGTCCCTGGCGGCGCTGTGTCTGTGCGGCAGCGCAGTCAACTGCGCCGTGGTTTGTTGAAAGGCGCCGCATGTGGTGCAGCACGCGACGAGAGATATTAGAGCCGCCGCTGCGGCCCGCCTTCTGCTCTCGCAACGTTTCTGCATCTGCTAGTGAGCGACTTTAGATTTTCTTCCTGCGCTTTCAACTTCCACGTAAACTTCAAAAGCCCATGAGCACTGATTCACCCTGACCTCTGGCCACAAAACATCGCTGAAAACCCCAGGATTGGGAGGCGGCACGGCTACACAGCGGAGGGAGCTTGAGTTGCAGAGGACATTGCCGCTCTTCGAAGCCATGCCTTCGGAACACGGCGCTACGGCCGAGGCTGCTCCCGTAAAGAAGCCTCTGAAAATCTGCTGCGCTTGCCCCGAGACGAAGAAGGTGCGCTCCGTACCAATCGCCGCTCGCTGCTGGTACTATGCTCCTCATTTCACGCCACCGTCGCAGCAGAGCGATGACGACACTATAGCGAATCCTTGACCTACACCGTGGAACAGTAAATAATCTTTGAGAACCGAGCTCTGCTGACGAGGGTGTGCGCGTTTGACGCCTGAATTGCTACTGTATTTCGTGCTTTGTGTCTGGGCCGGTGACGATTCAAACGATAACCTGCAGCCCCCTCGTGGGCGATGTGGATTCAACACTCCAATTGATCCTACGGAGGCCCACTCCTTTGCCTTGCCAGTTTAGTTGCACATGCACGCGTATCCACCATCACAGTGCTGCGGATCTGAGCAGTTGCGCGCGTGTGGGGCTGTGTGCCTGCCTCTCTGTCTGCGTGTCTGCGCTTGCGCACTTTGTTTCTTACAGAACCGAGACGAGTGCATGGTGATGAATGGCGAGGACAAATGCCAGGCCCTCATCGAGGCCCACAAGCAGTGCCTCAGGAAGGAGGGCTTCAACGTCTGATCTCGCCGCCGCTGCGGTGCACAAAGCTGCGCATAAGCAGAGCGGCGCGTCCCAGTAGAGTGCAGTCATCACATGAACAAACAACATGTACAGGCCGCTATAGGTTTTCGTGACACAGGTTTGTGCGGGCAGTGCGCGCGCGCGCGCGCAGCGCCGCACAGCGGCTGTCGTCAAGGCGCGAGACGGCGTCGCGCTATGCACCATGTGAATAAGCGTAATCAAATTTCTGGATGCCAGCTACACCGTTGCTTGCCGAGGTTTTCTTGCTTGCCATTTGCTCTATTGCCGTTTGCTCACCACCCCTGTTCACGCTCACCCTGCGCTGCCACTGAGGCGTATTGCCATGTGTAGATGACCTTTGCTCAATTTGTAGTAAGTTGCAGCCTGGCACACCAGCACCTGGTATGCTGCAGTGCACGTGATGTCAATGGACTCTGTTGTGATGTGTTGTCAGTTGCTGCCTGTTGAGACTGGCGGTGTTTATTGTGAGCACTTCATGGACTGTCAGGTGTGCAACAGATTGTTGTCAGCCATCACCGTTGCCACTGCATGCATCATGCAATGGCGGGCGCACCAAAGGCGGCAGGGCGGCGAGAGCAGAAAGCGCTGCAGGCAGCACCCAGGCGCAACGCACAGAACTGCTCAGACGTGCGCACAGAGAGGGCACAAACGCGCCATGTGTGCTTGAGACCGGTCCAGTGGTGCACCTTCTACTCCACATGCGTACACACGGCACACAGGGTGTTTTGCAACTCTAGCGGAAACAGATGAAGCACAAACTGTAAGTAGTGCTGTCACACCATCACGTCATTGCTGAGGTGGAGCAGCGGCATGCAGCAAATGTTTCAATGCTCGGACACGTCTTAAGAAATTGCAGGCGCCAAACAGCAGGCTTCTCCGACTGAGTAGGCCCTTGTATACGCACGTACAACATATTGGCACAGTCTTCACATTTAGTCCGCGTCTCTGCATTAACCAAAGAACCAATAAACACACACGCAGCGCTAAAGCCAAGAATGTGTTATGTATTGACCGCCGTGACGAAGCGCCTTCCCACCGCCTTCACCGCGCCGGCACGGCCGCAGCATCTTCGCCGCCTTCGCCGCCGTCGCCACCGCCTTCCGCGCTATCGCCGCCATCGCCGCCGCCGCCGCCGCCGTCGATGGCGCGCGCGAGCGACGCCTTGCGCCTGCGCGCGCGCGCCGCCGCCGCCGCCGCGGCGCGCTCCTCGCGTGCCCTGCGCTTGTCGGCCAGCGGCGCGCGCAGCGCGTCCGCGAGCCACGCGCGTACGCGGTCCACGGGCCCGCCGTTCATGCACGCCTCCACGGCCTCGTCGTAGGGCTCGCCCGCGGCGCCGAGGCCGCGCGCCTCGCGCATCTCGGTGAGCGCGGCGAGGCACTCCTCCCACGCGCGCGCGCGCGCGCACACCTGCGGGGGGGGGGGGGGGGGCAGGGTTGGGGAGGGGGCATCCGCACTCGCTGAGCATCGGGACATGTGAAGACTGGTCGGCGGGGCATGCGCGGTGGTGCGCGGAACAGCCGTCCGAGGAGCGCGGTGGTCGTCTCGCAGGATGGGCGCGCTGGCGGTGCTCTGAGAGCACTGCTCTCGCGCCGCACAGCAGCTGCAGGGCCGCAGTGGTATGAGACTCGCGCACTCTGCGCGTCCTCGCGGCACAAGGCTTTGCCGCCTGACCTCAGACAGAGGACGTGAAAAAGACACAATCGGGGTTCACCACGCTTCTGGCGTGTGCTCAACCCCCCCCCCCCCCCCCGTCCGCCCCCCCCGGCCCCGCGCTCATGTCGTTCAACACATGCATGCGCTGATGAGTCAGCACCAATGCACACAGCAGCTGCCCGTGCACCTTCCAGCACGCATGCATCCAGCAGCAGCAGCAGCAGCAGCAACAGCACAAACAAATCAAACAACCCTATGCGCAACATCAATAACAGCCCCCCCCCCCCGCCCCCCCCTGAACGCGTCTCACCGTCGCCACCTTGGCGAGCATGAGCGCGTCGGGCTCCACGCCCGCGGCGCGCGCAGCGCTCAGCAGCCGCACCGCGCTCTCCCACTGCGCGTCCTCCTCGCACGCGCTGATCGCCGCCGTGAACAGCGCGGCGTCCGGCGCGATGCCGCCGCCGCCGCTGCTGCCGCCGCTGCCGCCGTCCGCGAGCGCCTCCTCCAGCAGCGCCGTTGCCTCGCGCCAGCGCCCGCTGCGCGCAAGCGCCGTCAGCGCGCCGCTGTAGACGCGCAGCGACATGCGGATGCCCGCCTGGCGGCCGCGCGCGAAGACGTCCATGGCCTGGGGGGGGGGGGGTGCGGGGGGGGGGGGGGGGGGGGCGGCGGGGTCGATGAGCACGGAGAAGCACATGAGAACGAATCAAAAGATCGTAGAGCTCTAGGTGACAAGGGATGGTTAGCCGCAAGTGCCTTCCACCAATTATAGCATATATATGGACTGCTACGTTGCTCAGCGGGCGATAGGGTAGGTAGGTAGCTGTTACCATGCGTCCCCGGACGCCTGCGGGGAGCTCGGCGGGTGCCCACGACAAGAAAGCAGTAGAACACCTGTTGCCGCAGATGGGGCGTCTTTGGAGGTTGCGAAGCGACGCCTGCTGTGTTTGTGGCTGTTGTGTGTGGGAAAAGCTAAAGCTTCTCTGCGCGCCGGCGTGACGTGCAAGCACAAAGCGTTCGCACTGCGTCTGGCAGCGGCAACCTGCTTCCGTCGTGAAAAGCAGGCGCATCCACCTGCAGATGGCCGGCGCCGGCGGGCGCGCGCGGGGCGGCGACGTATGTAGACAAGTTGAGCAGCGCTGCGGTGGTATGAGTGAGGCAGCGCAACGAGGACTGTGTGCACATGCATGCGCGCGCATGGCATAGAGAAAACCAGGGGGGAAAGTGCATGCAATGAGATACCTGTGGCAGCGAAGCAAAGGCGTGTGACAGTATGCAGTGACGACCGCGAGAAGCCCTCGTGAGCGGAGCACAAAGCTGCTGCCGCAATGTTGGGGGTCAAGCTGCACAAGCCATGTTTACGGGTTTCTGCTCTGTAGCACAAGTGTGAACCTGTCTTGAGCTAGGGGAGCCGCAGCAGGTGCTTCCAACGTTTGCCATGCCATATGTGCGATTCATTTGCAAAGATCACTTCTGCCAATAAGACAACAAGTTCCGATACCCGCAACGTGACCTGTATACCTGCAAGTATGGCAAGCTGACCAATAATGCGCCTGCAATGGCGCATGCAGACAATATTGACGCACACTCAGGGGCCGCTTGAGTGTGTTGGGCAAAGTCCTCAGGCCCAAATTGTGCAGGCAAACTGACACTTGAAATACTGGAAACGACACATTCTGTCTTGCGGGGCATGAACACACTAGTCTACAGGTACGTACAAGTAACCAGCCCAGTGCCACGTTGGAGATAGGTGTGCATGCAAGCGAACACCATGCGCCAAGTGCTCGAAAAGTGGACACCTTCGGCGCAGAGGATGGCTATAATTGATTATGGTGCAACATTCGCTGCTGCTATAAGCTGTTTTTAGATTGTTTGAGCAACGCTCTGTGCTTGACAAATGCATAGCCTTTTCCAACTGATCCGTCAAGATTCTGCTGTATTCTGCCTTGTGTGCTCACTTGTTGCCAATCCTGATCACGCCCCAGCTTCTGTATTGCCCTCAAGAGCTGCTGCTCGTCCCTGATTGGCTGCGGTCGCTTCCTCATAGCCATTGTCCGAGCTTGCTGCTGAGAGGAGCCGCATGCCTGCGCTAGCGAGCACACCACTGGTAGTCGCCAGCCCGATGCTGCTAATGGTGCATGTGGCTGCAGCCCCACCCGTCGCACATGCAATAAAGCAGACCTCCACCCAAGCATTGCTCTTGTGTGTGAAATCTTGCCAACTACAACTAGGACTTGAAGTGTTGCCGACCGTGTGAAAGGGGGCGGCTGCACGGTTGCATACTATGCGAGTGACGAGGCGCAAAACAGCATCACCGGTGCCGCTGCTGCAGGCGGCGGCAGCGGCGGGGGCGGCGGAGGCAGCAGCGGCGGCTGCGGCGGCGGCGGCGGCGGCGGCGGCGGCGGCGGCGGCGGCGGCGGCAGCGGCGGCGGCAGCGGCGCTGTTGGCGCGCTGGCCGTGCTCAACTGGGTCTGCACCGGGGACATCGATGCCGTGTGCAACGCCATGCCGCAGTGGGCCGTGCATGGCCTGCACCATGTTGTCAGTACGCGCGTGCAGCGTGCCTTCGCCGACGCCCGCCCCACGACACGCGCCGACCGCGGACGCATGCCGCTCCCTCGCCAGCGGCTGCGGACAGAGGGACAGGCTGTCACTGATAGAGGAGATGTACGCGTGCACATCGCGCCGCCCGCAGCCGCTGCCGGAGCTCATCCGCAACCATGCCGTGCGCTCGGCCAGCAGCCCGGAAGCAGCGGCATGGTGCGTGACATGGGCGCCATCTGCGCCCGGACGAACCGCTACGCACGCCGCATGGTACGTACGCCACGGCGCTGGAGGACGAAGAGGAGCGTGCGCTTGAGCAGGAGCTGGAGGCTGAGGAGGAGCTGCAGCGCCCGCCGCCAACAAAGGCGCATCCGCCCCAGCCCTCGCCCGCACGTCTTGACGCTGGCGCGCCGCGCTCCGGCACGTTCCTGCCCATCGCACGCGCTCCCCACCGCCCCACCACACGTGGTGCAGGCGCCGGCGCAGCCGCAGGGCTGAGATGGCCGTCTCTTTGTCATGCACAAGTTCTGCGCGCTGGTGCAGGCCGTGGCAGGCGACATGCTCGACGACTTTGTGAGGCCGCCGGCACGGATAATGGCGTTGAGGGCGGGCGCAGCAGCAGCAGCAGCAGCAGCAAAGCACCAGTGTGTTCGTGCTGGTGTCGCCGTTGGAGGCGAACAACCTGCTGGTGCTACTTCGTGCAGCCGGCGGCGGCGGCGGTGCAAGCGGCAGCACTGCCGCGGTGCTCATTACATTTGCGCCGCATCTGCGGGCGCAGCAGCGTGCGCTGCACGAGCACCTTGCGCTGCGCCTGCCGCCACTTGTCCCCTGCGAGCACGAACGCCTCGTCATGGTGCAGGTGTCTGGCATCGCGGGCGCGCTGTACTTCTACTCGGCGGAGGAGCAGCGGATGCTCTGCGACTGCCTGGGGCTCTGCCCCACGCCGCGCACGCCGGCGCAGGAGGCCGCCTTCCTCGACAGGGGGCATGTGCGCAGCGCGCGCGTGCGGCGGCAGCATCGCGCGGCGCTGCTGCCCGACGCGCGCCGCTGCACGCTTGCAGAGCGCCCTCACGCCACGATGAAGGCGGTGGTGGACGTGCCGCGGTGCGCGGCCACTGCAACTTGCTGCTCTCGCGCGCGGGGTGCGCATGTGACTGGCATTACTCATTTCTGATGCCGCAGGCGGCTGCGCGCGGTCCACCGGCGTAGCGGAATGAACGACATGCGTGTACTTCATGAGCTCTCGCTTAGGTCGCCAAAAAGCCCATGCATGAACATGTAGGGAGCGAAGAATGCTGCCTGGCGCTGCTGCCACTTGCGCCTTGCAACGGCGTGGTAACGTGTAATGCCTTGCTCTCATGTATAAATACCTCGTTTTCGGGGGGCACGGCATGGATACAGTTAATTGCATGTACTCTGATGCAACACGAGGGCAATTCTATGTTGGCAACCACTGGCATGTAGATATTGGGTGTTATTCTTGACGGCAGTACGGGATAAACCCTGTGATCGGCAGTTTCACCCCATTACACTCGGAGGGAGCTTCAGGTGACCTGCTGGCCTTCCAATGGCAATGTCAGCGAGACGTTTATTCGCATACGGGGCCATCATATCATTGCGTGAATGTTGACATTCACTCCATCTCATGCCCGGCACCAATGCAGCACCACTTGACCATGGCGAACAATCGAAAAAAAATAAGTTGTTTGTGCGAGAATAATATACATTCAGATACCGCGTACAAATAATCAGTCAAGCGATATGCATGAGCCTACTGCGTACATACACCAAGCCGCCGCCTTCGGCACACGCACATGTGCCTGAGCCCCAACCCCTCCGCCCCGTACCCCCAATATACCAGCAGCAGCAGCAGCTAACCCTAACCCTACAACCCCTACAACGGCGCGCCCCGCGGCGGCGGGTTCCGCGGCGTCTCCATTGTGTTCCACGGCAGCAGCGAGCGCCACAGCAGCTCCGCGAGCGGCGCGCTGGGGTCCAGCGTCCCCCCACCCCCCCCGCCCCCCCCCGCCCCCCCCGCCGCGAACGCGCGCATCGCGCCGTGCTGCCGCAGCTGCGCGTCGAGCGCCGCGCCGGCGCCGCGCAGGCGCCGCCCCGGCGGCAGCATCTGCGGCGCGGCGAGCGCGGGGTTGAGAATGTTGACGTCGTGCGGCAGCTGCTGGTACGCCGCCGCGTCGCTGAAGTCCGCGGGCGAGAGCGCCAGGTACTTGAGCAGCGGGGAGTCCTTGAGGCGGTACGCGCGCGCCAGGACCTTCGCAAAGCGCAAGGTAGGGGGTGCGGGGGATGAAGAGAGGGAGGGGGGGGTGCGATGAGTCGTCGCAAGTACCGGTCGGGCAGGGGAAGGGGGAGTGGATCGGGCATGCGCGCGGCGCACTATGTACCTACCGCTTGGAGTCAGGGGCGTCAGCGGGCCTGCGCTGCAAGAAACGTCCGCGCATCAGCCAGGGGGAGCCGTGATCGTGTACCGGGGCGGAGGGCACTGCGCCCACAAGCGCTCTGGCACCACGCCGGCACGGCACGCGAACGTACAAGACACAGTCACACCACGGCACTCGCATGCGGTGTACCGCCAGAAGCAGCGCACCTGCACGCGGCAACTGGCAGAACTGCTCCAACAACCATCACAGCGCAACAACGCCCTTCTTTCAAGCGCGTCCGCGAAAGCCGCGACGTCTGTCGTGTATGCCGGTCGGCAGATGCGCGAGCGCCCGAGAGACCACGCCGGCGCACCCCGCACCACCGCGGCGGCGGGGGCGGCAGAGTGTCACTCTGACTGCCATCAAAACGCATACCCTGGTGTAAAACTGAGCACTGATGCCACGAGCTCACCTCGCGCTCCTCCTCGCAGCACGCGTCGTCCGCGCCCGCGTCGCCCTGCCCCACGCCACCGCCGCCGCCGCCGCCACCGCCGCCGCTGCCGCCGCCGCCCGCCCCCTGCAGCGCGAGCCCCGCGCCGTCGTACAGCAGCTCCTGCGTATCGTCGCGCCGCCACAGCTCGCCCGCGCGCGCCGCGTAGATGGCGCACAGGTGCGCCAGCGGGTGCGCGACGCCGCCGCCGCCCCCCGCCGCCGCCAGCCGCGCCGCCGCGCCGCCAAAGTGCGCCGACCGGAAGACGGACTTCCAGTCCACGGGGTGCGCCTGCGTGCGCGCGTGCGGCGCGCCCGCCGCCGCCAGCAGCGGCTCGAGCGCCGCCGGGAAGCGCCGCAGCGCGCGCCGCGCCGCCGCGCGCGCCGCCGCCGCGTCGCCCGCGTCCAGGTGCGCCAGCGCCGCCGACAGCGCGAGCCCCGGCAGGTCCGCGACCGTCACCAGCGGCGCGCCGTCGCTGACGTCGCTGCCGCCTGCGGTGCTGGTGTCAGGCGAGGCGTCTGATGGGTCTAGCGCGCCGCCGCCGCCGCCGCCGCCGCTGCCGCCGCGTGCTGCCCAGTCCATCTCCAGCAGCGCGGGGCTGAAGCCTATGGGCAGGCCGCTCGCGGCGAGGGACAGTACGAAGCGCCCCTCCTGCGCAGCAGCGCGGCGGGGGAAGGGGGGGCGGGGGCGGGGTGGGGAGAAGGGGGGGCGGTGGGAATACAGCGGTTCAAGGCCAACAAGGGGACACAGTTGTGTGTACAGAAGCGTTGGGCAGGCGTTGCTGTGGCGCTCTTTGGTGATCCGGTGCAGCGTGGCTGACACTGAATGAAGGCCCCTTTGCCGATAAAACTGATGACGACGCAGGTCACTTTGTCATGTACTCCAACTTCACTCAAGCGCCGTCCTCCAAGTCGGCAGCGTCGTGGCGAATCGACGAGCCACAGCCTGGGGCTGCAGGTGAGGGAATGCTCTCGAGCGGCACGCTGGGTCATGCACGCAGCATATGAGTGCAGGGTCACGAAGCGAGATGCTGCCGCCGCAAACATTGCACGCGGGCGCGCATGCGCACGAGCTGCGCGTTAAATCATGCGCGCATTATATGAGTGCAGTATCTCGGAGCGAGAGACTCTGCCGCCGTAAACGTGTTGCGCACGGGCGCGCGCTGGCCTGTGTACACTTCGGCGGCGGCAGTGGCGCTCGATGCAGCGGACACGAAAGTTTCGAGCAGCGGCCGCGCCATCGTCCTGAGCCGCTCAATGTGCACATCAATCGCCACATATATATATATACATACTCAGCGCGCGCGCGCACCTTGCACGCGAGCGCGTGGCAGTCCACGCACAGCAGCGCGCCCATCGGGTCGCCAATGGGGTCCAGCGACAGCAGCAGGTGCGAGACCTCCATCGCCGTGCGCCGGCAGCCCATCATGGAGCACTGCTGCGCGTGCCTGCGGAGCGATGTCATACGGGGTGTTCAAGTTGAAGGTGAGCGGTGAGCGCTGCTGCGCATGCCCGCTAGCTATGCGGTGCTGCGCAGGGGGGGGGGGGCTGCCGCGCACGCTCGCGGAGCGATGCAATGCGTAATTACGCTGCGAGCGTGGAGCGGTGACAATTGCGGAGCACTGCTGCGCGCGTCAACACGGTCATGCGGGAGAATGCGCATGACGAGCGTTGTTGAGCATGAAGAAATCGTAGCCGAGGCAGCGGTGCACTGTTGGTGCGTCAGAGACTCACGGCAGTCATGAAGCAGGAAGATTGGCTGCAGGGAGTCGGAGTGCAATATGTTGTGCACACTGATGACGCGCGGCGCACTCGCGACCGTCCGTACACGCGCAAGCGGAGCGCTGTCACGCAAACGACCCGATTTCACAGCAGCTAGCTCAGCCTGTGCTTACGCGTGCACGCACCCCCCCCCTAACCCCCAAATTTCCACCCCCCAACCTGCCGAGCAACGCTGCGCACCTGAACAGCGCGCCGAAGAGGGTCGCGTTAGGCGGGTGGGTTACGTCCATCCTGACGCGTCCGGACGCGAGCTTGCACGGCTCCAGCACCGCGCACTCCAGGACGTACAGGCACCTGCGGCGAGGCGCGCAACGCGTGGGCTGAGCGCTGACTGTTGCGTCATCTGCATACATACATGCACTCAGTACATATGATTCATATAGGTATGACTATACATGTACACGCATGGTGGTGGCGATGCTCGAGCTCACGCGGAGCGTGCCACCATGGTGCGCGCGGATGCGCGCTGGTCGCTCGTCACAGCACGTGCTTGTTGTTACTGATGCTCCTCATGAGCACGTGTTGCACTGCGACCCAGATGATTCGACGACAGGTGAGCGGCGCTGTGGCAGGCGCCTGAGCGCGCTGGCAGCGCCACCTGGCCTCCATGCCCGCAAGTTAGCGAAAGCGTGAATGGCTTGAGAAGACCCAGAAGTGCTGCATAAGTCTGATGATCGTCCGCAGGGTGCGATGACGGCACCATGATCGCTGCTGCTGCTGAATTTATGTGCCCCTACGTGTCACAGCTGCCCGGAAGCTCACTTGCACCATGCCGCTGCTCCGATGGCACAGCGGTGATCAGCGCAGCTCGCACCCACGCTCGCGCAGCGGCAGCAGCAGCAGCAGCAGCAGCAGCAGCAGCAGCAGCAGCAGCAGCAGCGGCAGTGCCACTAGCAGTGGTTGCGGCCCTCACCTGCGCACGAACTCGCTCGCGTGGTCCATCTGCCCCGTGTGCGCGTACACCATGCCGAGCTGCAGCAGCGCGTCCGCGTGGTGCGGCGCCTGCCACAGCAGCAGCGCGACGTTGTTGGGGTCCGCCGTCGCCTGCGCCGCCTCGAAGCGCTGCTGCGCGCGCGCGTACTCCTCGCTCCAGCGGTACGCGAACCACTGCGCGCCGCCGCCGTGCGCCGCGCGCTGCCGCCGCGGCAGCCACGCCGGCGGCGCCGCGCGCTCCATGCCCAGCCCCCCGCCCACCAGGCTCGGCGGCCGCGACCAGTCCTCCTTCGGCGGCCCCAGCAGCAGCCGCCGGTTGCCCAGCGCCGCCGCGGCGCCGCCGCGCGCCGGGGCCGCCGCGCGCCCGCGCCGCCGCCGCGCCCCGCCGCCGGCGCCGCCGCGCTGCTCCGCCGCCGCCGCCGCGGCGGCGTCCGCGTCCGCGGCGGCCGCGGCCGCGCCGGCGCCGAACTTGCGCCGCATCTCCGCATCAACGCTCAGCGCGCGCGGGTCGCACGCAAGGAGCGCGTCGAGGGCGGACGCGTCGCCGCCGCCACCGCCCGCTGCTGCTGCTGCCGCGCCGCCGTTGATTGCTGCGCCCGAGAGCTGCGAGATGAGGCCGTCCAGGAGGGCGTCGTCGTCGTCGTCGTCTGCAGCGGCGCCGCCGTGCGAGGAGCAGAAGGAGAGGGACGGCTTGGGCACGGCGGCCGCCTCCAAGCCGCGGGGGTCTGAGGAGGGGGGGGCGTGAGCAGGGGTGATGACAGCGGTGGCGCACAGGTCATGATGATGAAGGAGGTGGGGCTGGGTGTTGTGGGGGATTTGGCAGCGGCAGATGTGGTGCACGGTGGTGTGGCCTGCAACTTCAACATCAAGCGCCCCACATGGAGCGCAGCAAGGGTGTGTTCATCAAAACTTCAACAACAGACCCCAGGGTCTAACCTGACTAGCAGTACTGTACCGTTCAACCTTGAACTTAGTGTGAAGCTGGTGATCACCACTTGACTCAGATAGCAGTGGTCCACGGCAGGGGATGATGCAGAGCAGAGATTCTGTCATAACATGCTTGGTGAAGGCAAGCAGCAGTTGAAATTTCTGAAGTGAACCTAACTCATCCACATGGAGTAGTCGCGGTACAACATGTGTACCTGAGGGCAGGCGCTTGGTTCTCGCAGCCAGTTCATCCCCCCCGTCGCTGCCGCTGCCATCGGTGTTCTCCTCACTCTCATCGCTGTCACCGTCGCTGCTGCTGTCCACGAGCGCAGCGAACGTGGCTGGCTTGCTTGCACGCTGCATTGCCTGCTCATCTTCCTCCTCGCTTTCCTCAGCTTCCGAGCGCTCCGGAGAGGGGACAGGCTCCATGAGCTCCAGGCCCCTGGCCTGGCGCAAACGCGCCTGCTGCCTTGCCGACATGCTGTCGTGTATGCCTTTGGCGAACCAGATTGAGAGACTCAACTCAAACTTCACCAGTTGTTTGAAGTTGGTTAGTGAGTACGAACACCCTCGTGAGCTCAAGCCTATCAGAGAGTTCACTACAAATTCATTCGCCGTGCGTTGGGTTTTGTGGTGATGCTACGAAGCTGCTACACTTAGCAAGGGCCAGGAGGAGGCGCGGATCTGAATTACACACTTCAACAGCAGATGAATTCCCCATCGGAGCAAGAGAGGAGCGCTGTGAGTGCTCAGGCTCTTTTGTAACGTGACATTGTTCAATTTGACATCAAATAGGCGACTCGGTCTGGTGTGTCCCTTTTGTCAGCACACGTGTATTTTGTGTTGTGACACGTCCTCCTCGTCCGCCTTGCTGTGCAGCGGCGGGAGCAGTTCAAGGAGATCACACACTCCAGCGATGACGCGCAGGCGGAGCATATGCTAGAATGGCATGGGTGGGCATTAGATCGAGCGGTGGTGAGTGCGGCCCACTGGTGGGTCACTGACAGACAAGCTCGTGTGTGTTGTGGGCCAGTGTTGAGTAGTGAGTGTGCATTTGCAGCAGTGTGCTGCCGCATGCAACGTGCTCATGGGTTCAGCGCCGCTATGCAAACAATTTCGGCACGCCCCTACACATACTGCTCTGCATCAGTTACTCCCTTATTGAATGTTGCTAATAAACATCTGAATTTGTTTTTACTCCACCAAGTTCACGCTCGTTGCTACCTTTCACACCAACCGACGCGGCGCGGATCCCACGTGCGACAAACACCGCTACGTAGCACTGATCACCCGACTCTTCTCACCGCACAAAACGCCGACAACGCACACGGTCAACAGTGCTGCTGGCCCAGTCGCTGCAAGTCCCAATCCGTCATCAGCCAGCCCACGACGTCCCCCCCCCCCCCTTACCTGCGCGCGTCTGCCGCAGAACGCCTTCATGATGGGGGACACGGGGCCGCCGGCCAGCTACCTTGCCGGAGGGGGCGCGGCGGGTGGCAGCGGCGGCGGCGCGCATGATGATGCAGGTGAGGCGCGGCCAGACGTTCATGCAGCACTGCGACCATGCGCAACGCTGCTCAGCACAGCTCTGGCGCCCTGCGGGACGTGAGATTCTTGTGCGTTGCGCGGTGCAGCAGCGCAGCTCGCGAGCCCCACGCTACATACTGCGGTGATTGCTCGGCAGCATGGGGAAGGGCTGGGGGGGGGGGGGGGGGGGGGGGAGGGGGAGGCGCAGCTTCGTAGCTGTTCGCCACGGCGCGGAAGCGCGCCCGCTGCCGGGATGCACCACAGGGAGGTCGCACGCAGTCATGTACCTGTGGCACATTCAGGAAAGCGGTGGACGCGTGCACATCCACTCAACTCCAGCGCCGCCTAGTGTACCGATGGCAAACTTGTCCGCTTTCACCATGACCGCTCGTGAGCGATCGCCAAATCTCACCCCCCCCCCCCCCCCTGCCCCCCTCCCCCGACGCGCGGCGCCGCGGCGACAGCAGCGGACGACGCGGCGCCGCTGCTGGGCGCGGCGGCGGCCGCAGGCGGCGGCGGCGGCGCCGCGGCGCGCGCGTACGAGCGCACCTCCGCGCAGCGCGCGCCCGGCGCGCTGTCGACCATCGTCGGCTTCCCGCTGTGGGCCGCGGCGAAGGCGCTGTCCATCGCGCTGCGTCCCGTCAGCTACGTCCTCGGCGCGGAGGAGGCGCCCAAGGACGGCGAGGCGGCGGCGCGGCGCTTCATCGCGGCGTTCGAGGCGCAGTATGGCAGGGGCGGCGGCGGCGGCAGCGGCGGCGGCGGGGAGGGCGGCAGCGGCGGCGACGGCGCGGCGCGCGTGCCGCGGTTCTTCCCGGACAGCTACCGGCAGGCGGTCGCGGCGGCGGCGGTGGAGCGGAAGGTGCGCGCGGTTCTCTGTGTGCTGAGCAGCAAGCTTGGTTCAAGTCTGGTTGAAGTCTGTTCGTGACGCGGCATCGTGCTCCATCGCACTCAATCTGCACCAGCTCATCCTGTGGCAGCACGGCTCTGCCGGGACTGTGGGCCTTGCGTGCCGGCACGCCGCCATCGCAGCCATCAGCGTCTTATGAATAGCGGGTGCGGCGATCTGCTGGCAGCCACGCGCCGGCCGCGGCCCCGACTCTGCTTGTTGTTGAAGTTGCAGAATCCTCCCCCCCCCCCCCCCCGCCGCTTGGTCCTCCAACGCCCTTGCCTTGTTCATCGCGCAGAACGCTTGGCGCGTCCTCCAATCCCATCGCTTCCCCTGCCGTAAGCAGCAGTCACGCTCCCACGCCTCGCCAGGAGGAGCGCTGCCCTCGCTGAGCGCTGCCGCCATTCGCTCACGCCGCAGCGCGCCGCTGCCGCTGCTGCCCTGTGTCCCGTCTCCGCCGCAGTTTCTGCTAGTGTACCTGCACTCGCCGCTGCACGAGGACACGCCCGATTTCTGCAAGACGCTGACGAGCGAGGTGAGCGACGCGGTGCACATGCTGCGCGGTGCAGTATTTGTCAAGTGCCGCCCTGAAGCATTGATGCATTTTTCGTACCATGTACAATAGTTGGAGCATGTACTTTTTATTAATTCTCGCTCAGGGCGCGAAAAAGCCCAGATGATTGGCATCTAGCTGTAAGGAATCTACATGTCGTATGACAGTCTGAAAGTGTCGCAACGACAATCACTCAAACGCCGCCGCCGCCAAATGGCATCTCGGGGTCCTCCCCTACGTCCTCCTCCATGTGCCCCCCCCCCCTGGATTCTGCCATGTGTGTCATGACACGGCCAGAGTACGCCATGTGGAGCGCTGCCGACAGTGCCGAGCGTAAGCGCGCCAGGGCGATGCCCTTGAGAGCTTCAGGGCGCGCTCCTCCGGGCACTGACATCCTGCTGGCATACTCCGTCGCCACAGCCTCCAGCAGCTTCCGCCCCTGCTCCCCGATGCTGCCAAATGACCCTATTGCCAAAGTGGCAAGTTTGTAGCAATTCTGATCATAATGACCAGAAAAGTGGGTAGTCTTGGCGGCCTCTTGGTCGCGGCAGCATCGCTCGGGGTCTGCTGCAGTCTTCGCCGCCCGCGACGCCACCTGTGCCTCGAAGCAGGTAACGTCCACCATGAGCGGTAGGTGGCGTGTCGGGTCGTCGTAGCCGGTCACCGGGAAGGCGTCGGCAGGCAGCACGATGTCCATCCTGCGACTCCCCGGCGGCCCGGCGGACCAGAAACGGCGTGTAGTCCTCGTCCACCAGTCCCGTTTTGAGGTATTGCCGCAGGATGCGCTGCGTGGCCCTCTTGACGCTATTGTGGACGATGGTGTCGTGCGCCTTGACGCGTGGCGCTTGACACAGCCGTGCATGCAGGGTGCCGCCCGGCGACTTCCCGCACAGCTTGCAGCCTGCCGTCTGCTCCTCTACTCCGATGGCGCGTTTGACGGCCAGCTGCCAGGATAGGCCATCGAACGAAGCCGTTGTGGAGTACATGGGCTCGTTGAGGAATGCCATGCCGATCGAGTGCATGTGGCGCTGCGACCGGAATCGAGCAAGTGCTTGCGTGCGTTGCGTGCCCTGCGGCAGCTGTTGCAGGTCCGCCTCCACCTTATCTGCAAGCTCGGTAGCGACGGCATCTGCAAGCGCTTAGCGCACTCTAATTGGGGCGCTTCAGGCTACACTGCAACTGCAGAGCACTGGCGTCAAGTACGCAAGCAGCATCCGCACCAGTGCCACCACCTGCTGTCGGCCGCAGCGGCGGCTGCTGCGTAGGTGGTTGCTGCTGCAGTGGCGTTAGCGCTGGTGGCAGTATATGTTCCAGCTTGTCACCTGTTGCTGCACGTAGAGATGTGGCAGCTGTGGCGATCGTCCGCATGAGGGGCAGGCGCGCCACCTCTGCTGCTGCTGCGCCTTGTAGCATTGCTGGTGTGGAACGCGCAGCGCCTGCATTGACGGCTGCCGCTGCTGCGTGCGCTGGTGCTGCAGCTGCGCCGCCTGCCGTTGCTGCTGCTGCCAGTGGTGTTGCTGCTGCCGCAGGTGTTGGTGCAGCACCTGCCGCATTGGCCGCTGCCATGTACTTTGTTGAGGGATGTGCGACAAGTATGCATTGGTTCATATCTTATTGTTTGTGGATGTATACGTGCGCGTATGTGATCATCATGGACATGCTTCACTGCAGACTTCCCATACTTCTGCGTGGGCTGATCATATCCCTCTGTGTAGGATGCACCATCCGGGGTAGGGTTGGGGTTAGGGTTAGTATTAGGGTTAGGGTTAGGGTAAGGGTTAGGGTTGTCGCGTCCAGTCATGGCCGTATCTATCTACCTATGTATATGCTTCGAAGGTTTGTGCTACGCACATGCATCCGAGAGTTCCCTCCCCCCTCCCCGCTGCCCGCTCGCGCGCGCGCGCGCCGCAGACCATGGCGGAGTTCATGGCCCAGAACTTCCTGGCGTGGGGCGGCAGCGTGTGGCACGCGGACGCGTACAGCGTCTCCAACCAGCTCGGCGCGTGCACGTACCCGTTCATGGCGCTGCTGCTCTGCAGCCCGGATCAGGTCCAGGTGCGCCCTCCCCCCCCCTGCCCCCCCCCCCCGCCCACACATGCCCGCATGTGCACATGTCTGCCCAAGGATGCTCGCTTTTCGACCGCAGGGATCCTCTCGTGCACGCGGCAGTGCGGTGCGGGTGCGCGACGGAGCGCGAGGCTGCGCGTCGCCGGAACGCGCGCGGCCGCCGCAACAGCGCATGCAGCTGCGCGCGCGCCGCGGTGCCTGCCGCGCCCCATCACCTTCGTTCTTCTCCCCATGTTGCTGTAGCCGCGGGGCGCAGCTGTGTGTACGGTCCGAGTGGGGCGCGTGATCACGGTGATGCGTGTTGCGTAGCCGCCCCCCTCCCCCTCTCGTCTGCGGGATCAAGTGGCTGCTGCGGCGCCGTGTGTCCCGCTGCCGCCGGCCGCATGCTTCGCGCATGGGGGGGTGTCACACCATGCCTGTGTGTGCGTACACTGCAGTTCCCTCCCCGCCCCCCTGCCCCGTCCCCTTGAGCTCAGCTCTAACCAATACTTCAACTTCATATTGCAGTGCGCGACTAATCTGCCCCCCCCCTCCCCCCCCCCCCGTTCCCCCCCCCATCCCCCTAGGTCATGGAGCGCTTTGAGGGGAAGCTCAGCTGCGAGGCGATCCTGGAGCGCGCCGGCGCGGCCATGGCGCGCTTCCAGGACCAGCTCGACCGCGCGCGGCGCGCGCAGGCGGAGCGCGACCAGGCGCGGCGGCTGCGCGAGGAGCAGGTGAGCGCTGCTGCCTCTGGTGCTGAGCGCTGCAGATCAGGAGGCAGCAGGGGCAGCGGGCGTACGTACGTAGTCCGATCTCACAGTGCAGTTTCTGTAGAGAGGCAGAGCGCAACCAGGCGCGGCGGCTGCGCGAGGAAAGTGAGCGCTGCTGCCTGTGGTGTTGAGCGGTGAGGCAGTAGCGGCAGCAGCAGATTTTCTCGGTCCAGCCTCACAACGCAGTTCAGAGGCGGAGCGCGACCAGGCGCGGCGGCTGCGCGAGGAGCAGGTGAGCACTGCCCCTGTAATGCTGAGCATGAGGCAGCAGCGGCAGCAGCGGATTTTCGTGGTCCAGTCTCACAGTGCAGTTCTGAAGCGCGGCGGAGCGTGGCCGGTCGCGGGAAGCAGGTGGGCGCGACCTGTGACGCCGAGCGCTGCTGCTCAGGAAGCTGCAGCAGCAGCGGCGGCAGCAGCTTCGCGTACGAGGTTCAGTCTCACCACGCGGTTCTGTTTGTGAAGCGGGGCGCGATCATGCGCGGCGGCGGCGGTGCGGTGACCAGGCGCGCGCAGAGCGCTGGCTCCACAGAGCCCAGCGCTGCTGCAGTTGCTATCGCCCTGGACGCGGCAGCCCACTGCCCTGCCGCGCTAGTTCAATTGGCACGCTCTTGAAAAAGGTGGGCGGAGCGCGGCCAGGCGCGGCGGCTGCGCGACAGAAGCAGGGCGTGTGCGCGCCGAGCGCTGACTTCAAAGCGCAGCGTCGCCTCTTCTGCTGAGCGCTGCTGCTTTCGCTAAAGAGGAGACAACGGCGGCGCCCCCCCTGCCGCGCGCTTGGTCCGGTCCGCCCTCGCGATCCCTGTCCGCTGAGTTGGACGGTCAGTGCGCTATCGGTGGCGCGCGCGCCTGCGCGGCGAGGAGATGCGCGCCGCCTCCGAAGCCGAGCGCTGCTGCTGCTGCTTGAGCTCAGCAGGCAGCACGGCCGGCCTCCTGCCACGAACCGCGCCCAATTGTACGGTAGAATTTCAGTTAAGGCGACGGCCGCTGTGCTGAGTCACGGGGTGCCCTGCTGCAAGGTGATCAGCCGCTAATCATCCTGATCGGCATCCCTGGCCCAGCAGCGGCGTGGGCCGCGCTCTGCGCGTCGCGTCACTGACTCGGAGCCAGACTCTCCGACGCGGCGCGCCCGCACATGCGCAGAGCGCTGAATTCCACGTGCATCGCGTCACTGACCATGACTCTGACTTGCCAGCGCGACGCCACGCGCCCCGCCGTCGCCGAACGCCGTGCTCCACTTTGTTTCATGTAACAGTTCTTCCTCAGTTGATAGATTTCATCCCGCAATGCGCTGTGTCGCTGACTCTGACTCTGACTCGCCGACGCGGCGCGCCCCTCTCCGCATCGCAGGACGCCGAGTTCCACGCCGCGCTGGAGGCGGACCGGCGCCTGCACGAGGACCGCGAGCGCGAGCGGCGCGACGCGCAGCGCGCGGAGGCGGAGGCGCAGCGGCAGGTGCGCGCAGGGCCTGTGCAGATGCGCGGCGGCGGCAGCAGCAGCGCGCATGATGCATGTGTGGCAGGCAGGCGTTTGACTGGAGGGCGGCCGGCCGTCATACATCACAATGCATCTGTCGGGCGCGCCGCGTGGCGTGCAGCACAGGTCGCCGATGACGAATTGAACACGCCGGCGCAGCAGCAGCGTTCGGATCGTGCGCAGCCCCGCGCAGCTGCGCGCGCAGGCAGCAGCAGCGTGCACCAGGCCGTGCGCGACGCGGCGCCAATGGGCGCCCGCCGCTGCTGCCGAGTATTTTCACTTTCAGCAGTCTGTCGGCCACAACTTCGCCAGATTCCTCGCCCTGTGGATGGATGCCGAAAACCCGCAGCATCACGCGCTGCAGCTGTGCTGCCGCTGCCGCCGGTACTGTCACGCCCCTGGAGTGGCGTGAACAGATGGGAGCTTGTAGCAGCGCGCCGGAGACGGATCAGGTCAGGCCGACAGGCGCGCCGCGCAGCAGCGCCATCAAGCTGCAGGACAGGGGCAGTATTCTCATGTGTTTATATCTCTCTCTCCCCGCAGCCTGCAACATCGTCTGCCTGATGCATGCTCACGCGCCGCCCCCCGCGCCACGCTCCCACCGCCGCCGCGCCGCCGCCGCCTGCCGCGCCGCGCATCGACAGGTGGAGCTCGCGGCGGCGCAGGAGGCGGACGAGGCCGACCGACGCGCGCAGCGGCTGCGCGAGCTCAGGGACGGCATCGGTCAGGAGCCGCCGCCGGGGCCGCAGGCGACGCGCCTGCGCATGCAGCTGCCCAACGGCACCAAGCTCGATAGGTGCGTGGCGCGCCGGGGGGGGGCGGGGGGGGTTCGAGCCGCGGCGCGCTAGCAGACGCTGATTCAAGCGCGGACGGAGCGCGTCGATCGCTGCGCCGATTCAGTGCGCAGCGCGCCAGCAGTGCGCGTGCATGCGGCAGCATGCGCTGCGCTCCCGCCCGCGCGCGCATCGCAGCTCCACGCCACTGGCAGCGCGACGCGCGCGCGCACACGCACGCGCCGCCGCCCGTCGATGCATGCCCCCACGCCGCCACGTGCTACGCACTGCATGCTCGCCCCGCTCGCAGCGCTGAGGCCAACGCATCCTTCGACTCGTCGCACCGCATGTGCGCGCGCTCCTCGCAGGCGCTTCGCGAAGGACGCGCCGCTGCGCGCCGTCCAGGACTTCCTCGAGCTGCACTTCCTCGAGGCGCCGCCGGGCGCGCGCATCGCGCGCTTCAGCATGAACACCAACTACCCGAAGCGCACGTACGCGGGCGCGGACGACCTCGCCGCGTCGCTCGACGCCGCGGGCCTGCACCCGCAGGCGCTGCTGCTCATCCTCGACCTCGACGCGTGAGGCGCGGGGGGGGGGGGGCGCGGCACGTTGCACGTGCGCGATGCAGCGGCGGCGGCGCGCGCGGGGGGGGAGCGGCGTGCGCGATGCAGCAGCGGCGTGCGCAATGCCGCAGCGGCGTGCGCGATGCAGCAGCGGCATGCGCGATGCAGCGGCGGCGTGCGCGATGAAGGGGGAGCGGCGCGCGTGCGTGCATGCGCATCGGAGCCCCCCTCTCGCGGCCGACGCGCGCACGTGCATCGTGTACACACACGCCGGCGGAGGGGCGGGCGTCGGAGAGCGGCGCGGCAGTGCACGCAGCGCCGCCGCGCGCGGCGCGTGCGAGCGGCCTTTGTGTGAGAGGTTCGCAGCGCTCGTGCGGGCCGGCGAGCCGGGGGTGCGCTGAAGGGGTGCCCGTGTGCGTGCCGGCGGCGGGCGGCGGCGGCGGCGGCGCCGGCTGCAGCAGCGCGCGCCACACCAGCGCCTGATTGCAAACAGCAGGGCTCAGCAGGTGCGCCGCTGCGCCGCTGTTCCCGCCTGACAGTGGCAGCCATGCAGGCTGTGCACTTCTGCACCAGATGTCAGGGCGCTTGCGGCGCAAATGCTGGGCCATTTTACTGGCACAAGTGTAGCGCGCTGCTGGCGCGCGCGTGCGATCTCCATGGCAGTGCAGTCGTTCAGCAGCACTTCCTCAGAAGGCAGTCTGCGCTGCTGCTGCTGCTGCTGCGCTAGTGCTGGTATGTCTTGTTGTTCCATCAGCAGGCCCTTTTGTGTAAATGTGCATCTCGAATGTGTCTGCTTCGTGCTCTTTTTTTTTTCTGGCATTCGCCTTTTTTTTGCAATCTTTGAGTGCGTCAGCAGCGATCTCAAAAGCGCGCACTTCTTCGCGATGGAGTACAGTAGGAAAAAAGAAGGCTAGCACTTACACTTCGTGTTTATTCCTGTTTTTGGTTCATCACAACAGACGTAGTTGAGCTCATCAAGTGTTGAGGACACGCTGTGTGGACGCTAACTGCGCATAGGCGCGTTAACGTGATGCCGTGATATGACATGGGGCATTCGATGCAACGGGGGAGCGGGTGCTTCACCGCTGACGGCCAGATTGTGCGTGTGTAGCAGCGCATCGTCATCTCGATAATGAGGTTGAGCCGCAATAAAAGAACAAAGACGTCATACCCTCCTTCCCGCGCGAGCCCGTTAGCGGCTGCTCACGCCCGCCGGCAGCGCCTGCTCCAGGGCAATCGTTGCCGCCGATTCTCCATCTATTGCAACAGGGCGTGAGAGAGGCAACACACGACAGTACCACAATCGAACTTGAAGTTTTTATTTCACTCACGCACAAAGTTTACGCCTGGAGAGGTGTGCACTGCAAGTTGGTCGCTACGCTGAGCAACTTGGTCACCCGCAGAGCCACACTCGAGGGCAGCAGAGAGGTACCATGGATGGGGACCACAGCCCTCGTGGCGAGAAGCCATCGAGCAGCATCATCAGAGGGAAGAAGCGCAAGGCGAGAAGAGACCAAGAGGCAGACGAACAAGCAGAAATGGAAGAATCCACATGTGTTGGTGATAGCGGAGGAAGTGTCAATCGACACCAGGAGGCTGAAGCAGACGGCGAAGAGGCGGCTGCCGTCGCTCATGAACATCAGCGGGTGGCGCAGCAGTTGCAGACAGCTCAGCAACTAGCCCGACTCATGGGAGGGCAGCAGCAGCAGCCGCGTCAGCGGCAGCGGCGGCAGCGGCGTGCCGCCCCAGACCCACAGCAAGCTGAGCACGCGGAGGACTACACGCCGAGTGCGAGTGGCGCGCACGTGACGTCGTGTTTAGAGGTGCGAAACACCGACACAGGGCAGGGCCTCTTCGCCACTGCCGCCATTCCGCCGGGCTCCGTCTTCCCCATGGCAGCAATAGCGATACCAGCAGCCCAGGCGCAGGGAGACTTCATCAGGGAGGTGAACCAGCAGGGCGGCGACTGGTACATCCTGCCGCCGCAGCCGAACACGCGGCTCGACGCGGACCCCGCGCACGCGCGCCTGCGCGCCCTCCACCCCGGCTGGCACTTCGCGGCGCGCATCGGCGAGGCGCGCGCCGCCGACGCCGCCAACTGCGAGCTCGTCCCGTCGCCGTACACGACGCTGGCGACGCTGCAGCAGCGCGCGCGCGACGGGCGGCCCATGGTCGGCGCCTACGCCGTCACGATTTCCTACGCGCCGCCGGGCGCGCAGCTGCTGACGCACCGCGGCGCCGCCGCCGCCGCCGCGACCGCCACCGCCGCGGCCGTTGCCGGCGGCGGCGGCGGCGGAGGCAGCGCGCCCGATACCTACCCCCGCGCTGCGCAGCGGCCGCGCGGCATGGCCGCGGACGCCGAGCAGCTCGTGATGCACGTGCTGAACGGGCTCGTCGCGCAGTCGCGCGAGGAGCCGCCGCCGAGCGCCGACGCGCCGCCGCTCATCAAGACGTTCACCCTGTGACGACGCTGCGCTCCGCCGCGGCCGGCTTCGGCGGCGGCGGCGGCGCGCCCGCGGCAGCGGCGGCAGCGGCGCAGCTACCGCCGCCACTGTCGCTGGCGCCGCCAGTGGCATCGACAACGGCAGCTGTGGCGACGGCGCGCTGCCGCCGCTCTCGGCGACGACGTGCGGGGCAGGGCGCGTTGCTCAGTGCGAGCGCGAAGGCGCGCGCCCGCCAGAGTCGCCGCCGCCGCTGCCGCCTTGCACCTCCATGCGCGGAGGCAGCTGGCGCGCATCGCGCTAGGCGAAGTCTATGGCAGACCGGTCTCAGGCCAGCAGCGGCGACTCGAGGAGGTGGGGCTCGCGGGCAGCGGCAGTTTTGCGAAAGCGTCAGGCTCGGCCTGAGGATTTTGTTTCTGCGTTGCGGCGTACCGTAATCACACAGCAGGGTGCGCAGCGGGGTGAAGAAGTGCTCGTGCTGAGGGGTAGGTAGGGGGGTAGGGGGGGGCAGGGGCACTGGGACGCGCGCTTGGGCCTCGTGCTGCTCAGAGCGCCCTTACAAATCAGCTGTAGAAAGGGGAGGGTGAGGGGCGGGGCACTGTCGAAGGGACCGCGGGTATGCCACTGGCAACGCAACGCGGTGGCCATGCAGTGCAGCGACTGCACGGAGTAGAGGATCGGGCTTTACCGCTACGCTATGCGCAATTAGCAGAGGGATAGCTTGTACAGGAAGGGCTAGGTTTAGAGCTGTAGCGCGCGCCGCCGTGCTTAAAGTCGCAGCAGGCGCGCACCGCAAGTCTCTGGAGGTTTCGTACACACACGCACGCGCGCCTCTGCTGGCGGTGCCATGTAGTCGTATGCCGCTCCCTCGAAGGCGGATTTGCGTCGGCGGCAGCGGCCGTGCGGCGTCGCGATCGGCCCCGCGGCCGCCGGTGTAACGCGTGATGACACCATCTGCACACCTCGTAGACGTCATTGCGTGCGTTGAAGTAAAAGTTGCCTCTGCGCTCCGCCTGCATGCGCCTCTCGCGCGCATTGAAGTTGAAGCTGCATCTGCGCTCAGCCTGCGCCTCTCGCGGCGGCCGTTGCGCGTGGAACGCGTTGCTTGCATGCTGCCAAACAATTGCCGATGCTCGTCTTGTTTTTGGGATGCTGTGCGACGTGCCACCGGCGACATGCGACGGGTGCCGTCTCCAACCACGCGTGCCCGGAGCCCACTTTGCTGCCACTGCATGTCGCCTCAACGCTCAGCCCCCATGCACTGATACACTACGGCCCGCGAGGTAACGTGCAAGCGGCGCAGACGGTCCAGGTGACGCTCCTGCTGCTGATGCTGCTGATGTGTGTTTGTGTCAGTGTTCAGCGATGTACCGCTGTGTACAGGTGCATCCCGCTGCGTATAGCTGTGGCCACTGCCAGGTGAGTGGTGGCACAGAGCTGTGCACCGCGAGCTGACGTGCGTCGCTATTTACTGTGCGCGTGGGCAGAAGCACAGGCGCCCCGCGCAACCTTGCCTCGACGTGCGTCGGCGGCAGCGGCCGTGCGGCGTCGCGATCGGCCCCGCGGCCGCCGGTGTAACGCGTGATGACACCATCTGCACACCTCGTAGACGTCATTGCGTGCGTTGAAGTGGAAGTTGCCTCTGCGCTCCGCCTGCATGCGCCTCTTGCGCGCATTGAAGTTGAAGCTGCATCTGCGCTCAGCCTGCGCCTCTCGCGGCGGCCGTTGCGCGTGGAACGCGTTGCTTGCATGCTGCCAAACAATTGCCGATGCTCGTCTTGTTTTTGGGATGCTGTGCGACGTGCCACCGGCGACATGCGACGGGTGCCGTCTCCAACCACGCGTGCCTGGAGTCCACTTTGCTGCCACTGCATGTCGCCTTAACGCTCAGCCCCCATGCACTGATACACTACGGCCCGCGAGGTAACGTGCAAGCGGCGCAGACGGTCCAGGTGACGCTCCTGCTGCTGATGCTGCTGATGTGTGTTTGTGTCAGTGTTCAGCGATGTACTGCTGTGTACAGGTGCATCCCGCTGCGTATAGCTGTGGCCACTGCCAGGTGAGTGGTGGCACAGAGCTGTGCACCGCGAGCTGACGTGCGTCGCTATTTACTGTGCGCGTGGGCAGAAGCACAGGCGCCCCGCGCAACCTTGCCTCGATGTGTAATGCAAGGAGTCCAGCCCCTCACGACCGGGAAGCAATGCCATGAGAGCGCATTGTCGTCGCCTCAACCTTGCATCAACGGCTAAAAATGCGCCTTTCCTCAACTGTGCTCACCGTGATAAGCGTGCAAGTGCTCTGGTTTTGCGGCGCGCGATGGAGGCGCGCTTCACCTGGCTGGGGAGCTGTGCGATTTTACAGGGCTTGTTAGGGTGGTGTCTTGCATCTCCACAGTCCCCTTGCAGTGACCTGCCGCTGCCCCCCTGCCTCGTGCAAGCCCCCCTGATGCACATCGGCAGCGCGCCTACGTAAAGGTCGACTGCAGCACATGTGCTCAAGTGACATAGGCCAGTGACGGATGCTCATGCATGTGCAGTCCACGGGTACGCTGGCTGCGAGCTCTGCTTGCTGACATGGAGATGCTCTGCGCCGATGGCAATGAAGTGCCGTTGAGTGTCTGACTCTTTCAACTAAGGGCTGATTGAGCGCAAGTCAAGCCGAAGGCTCCGCTGCATGTTTGTGCGCCAACTATGCACAGTGTGGCGGGCAAGCCTCCCTGCTCGATTGCACCGCCGCCGCTGCTGCTGTTGCTGCTGCTTCTGCTGCTGCTGCAGCAGTGGGACGGCAGCAGCGGCGGCAGCGCCGGCGGCGTGTGCTTCAAGGCCAGCCAAGGCAGATGCAACAAGGCAGGCAGACGCTGTTGCTAGCTTGCACTGGCCAGTGTCAGAACTCTTTTACCAACGGCCCGCTTGAACCTAATCTCCGCACTCTGCCGCCAGGCGCCAGAACAGATGCCGCGGCGCCGCCCCAAGCGGCCTTGCGCGCGGACCCCGGCTGCTGTGACGGTTGAGGCTGTCGGTGAGGTTGAAGTTGTTGTTGAAGTTTCTGGCCCTCCAGCTGCTCGACGCGTGCGGCGAGCTTGCCGATGGTGTCCATGAAGAGGCCCTCCATGACTTGGACTTGAGCGCGCGAGACGACGTCGGCATCGCCGCCGCCGCCGTCGCCGCCGCCGCTGCTGCCGCTGCCGCCGCTGCTGCCGCTGCCGCCGCTGCCTCCGCTTGCTGCGCCCGCAGCGCTGCCACTGCCGCTGCCGCTGGCGCTGTGTGCTGCCTCCAGCAGCGCCGTCCGCTGCGTGAGCTCCTGGACTTTGCACTCGCTACCCTGCTCAAGGTTAAAGTGAGGGTCAGGATTGGGATTGATTTGGGTTACTCTAGTGCATGGGGCGGCGGCGGCTTCAATCACGCTGGCCAAGTGAGAAACCAGAACAATTGACGCACAACCACAGCCGCTTCTGTTGGTCGCCGCGCTTCCCTGCTTCACGGAGCTGGCCCATTGCTTGGCGGCTGCCACAGCCGCAGGGGACCAGATGTTGAATGCAAATTCGCCGTCAGCCAGAGAGTGTGCATGAGGTGTGCAGAGACGTCACTGTTGCGCACGCGCGATGCAGCAACGCCGCCGCACACACAAAGCGCCAACTATTTGCACGCGTCAGCGGCCGCGTGCGTCTGCTGCAGGCCGCGGCCGTATCGTGAGTCAACAGTCGGCAGCGCTCATGCGCTGGTGACGATGCTGGTATTGAGCAGGGGTGCCCGTCTCCGTAGTCTTGTATACTGTGCGCACGTACTTCAAAAAATCTCAAGAACTACAAACAAGCACCGCGCTTCAGAGGGCGCAGGTCCAATTGCAGTTCCGACGGCGCTGCCGTCTCGCGCACCCGTACTAGCAGTACTGTTGGTGTGGCGCGGGGGCCTGAACTGGGCGCCACTTCCCCCTGCATGCCCACGAATACCCATACCTACCCCCCCGTGTCAGCGCACCGCGCCGCCACCGCGCTTGAAGCGCCTCGCCGCACCCCCAGGGCCTCTAGCGTAATTTCTGCGCGGCGCAACATGGCCTCTAGCGTAATGTCTGGGCGGCGCAGCATGACAGCAGTGCTCAGCGCCGCGGGGCGGAGCTGCCGCCGCACGCATCGCGAGGCGTCCGAGCGCGCTGCGGCCGCACGCGCTCGCATCGTCGCTCTGCACAGAGCCGCTCCGTCAACATCTGCCAGCGCCCTCGCGGCACCGCTGCCGTCTCAACATGTTTGCCCCCCCCACGCGCTGCCTCATCGCGCAGTCACCAGTGCCCGTGGGGGCGGGGGGGAGATGGGGGGGTGGGGGCATGCTAGCCCCCCCCCTACAACCCCCGCCCCCCCCCCCGCGACCCCGCATGCGCACGCATGCCCGCCACTCGAGCCTTGTAGAACGACTGCGCAGTAGCAGCTGCAGCAGCGGCAGCAGCAGCAGCAGCAGTGCTCACCTGGACGGCCGCGACGGACTCCTCGAGCGCGGACGCCAGCTGCTCGGCGCGCGCCGCCGCCGCCGCCGCCTCCGCGAGCAGCTCCGCGGTGCGCGCGCTTGTCTCCTTGTCCAGCGCCCTGCGCAACGCGGCGCGGGTGACGGCGCCGACGCGGGCGGGCGGCGACGGTGAGCGCACGGCGCGCGGGGCGGCGTGCGCGTGCGTACGCGTGTGTGTAAAGTGTGTGGGTGTAAGCATGTGAGGCGTACAAGCATGCGTGCGTGCGTGCGCGCGTGTGGGCGCGCGCGGAGCGCTGGGTGTGATTTCAGGCGGGTTGCAGCGCTACCGCGGCCGGCGAGGGCTCGCTGACTGGGGGGCCGGTGACTGGAAGTGAGCAGGTGCCAGTCCCTTTTCGAAATGGACAGGGCGGCACGGACGCGGTGAGACGCCACGCGCGCAAACGCGTCTCGTGTTCCCCGCAGGGTGCGGCTGATGTCACTACATATAGAGTCGTGAGGCAGGGGACTAGAGTTGTTGATAAGGTTAGGGTCAGGTTGAAATTAGAGTTAGGACTAGGAATAATCAAGTGCCATGACATGCGGTTGCCGGAGGTCAACAAGGTGAATGAGTGCTCTAGCCCTGACTGTCACACTAGGCCTAACCCTACACCTGAAGCAGAGTTCGCAGCGGCGATAGAGTCGTGCATACCACTGATAATGTCGCTGTCGAAGGCGGTGCCGGCACAGGCCAATGAGTCAGCAAACTCTCTGAGTGTGCAAGTTCAACTGCAGACTTAAAGCTGGCGCACGCGTACCCGGACATGTCGCTGCGCACAAATGGCCATTTAATCTGCTCCCATACGCGCGTGAAGACCCGCAGGTATCAGCATGGGCCGCCAATGTCTCCATCAACAGCGCCCGCGCATGTGACTCTCCTAAGCCTGCGCCACTTTGACCAGCAGCAACCCCCCCCCCCCCCCCCCCCCCTCGCCATACCCTTTGCTGCGTTCGGAGCCAGAGATGCGGCCGACACCGACGCGTGAACACGCGCAGCGAGCTCTTCTGGCATGCGCGCCCGAGGGGTCTTCTCCGATCGAGATTTGGGCGGCGCTCGTGCCCTCTAGCGCGCCGTGCGCAGCGCCTGGAGCGCCTGCGCTGCCACGCCGCCGCCGCTGCCGCCGACGCAAATGCTTCGATTGCGCGCCCAGATGTCGCCGGTGTGGCGCATTTCCGCGCCGGTACGATGCCGACGTGTCGCATCGACAGAGCCAGTACGACGCTGACACGCGCTGGCATCGACAGCTGCTGTCACACCGGGGCGGCGCGTGCTCCAACACGACGCGAGCGTGCGCGCACCTGAGGCTCTCCTGCGCCCCGCGCAGCGCGCGCAGCGTCTCGAGGTGCCCCTCCCGCTCCTTGGCGAGCTCGTACTCGCACGCGCTGCACTCCGCCGCCGCCGCCGCCGCGGAGTCGCGGTACGCGGCGACGCGCGCCTCGTGCTCGCGCCGCAGCTGCCGCACCTGCGGCGACGGCGGCGGCGGCAGCGGCGGCGGCGGTGGGCAGAGGGCAGGGGCTAGTCAGCGTCGTGCGTGGCGTCATCCAGCGGTTTCCGTGCACCTGTGCGCATCACATCGCTGGGGCGTTAAAGCAAGGGCGGCGCTCGGGGCTGCGCCGCGTGCGCGCGCGCGGCGCAGCTGCCGCGTCTGGCGCGGGTGCGCGGGGGGCGCAGCAGCGCCACTGCCGCTGTTCTGCGTGCGCGCCGTGCGTCTTTGCGTGCGGGCGTGGGCTGATGTCAGCGCTCAGGTTAGCGGCGCGCGCACGCCTCGCCCCTGCCACAGCAAGGCAGCGCAGCGCGCGCAGTCCGCGCCGCTGGCCGCTGCGCGCGCCGCCGGTGGCGGCGCTGCGCCGCCTTCGTGCACAGGCGCTGGCGTCGAAGCTGAGAATGAAAGCTGCTTCGACGTGCGCTGCGTTGCGCGCTTGCGCCGCTGCGTCTGCTCCCGCGTGCAACCGTTCCACGCGGCAGGCAGGCCCTATGCGTAATACAAACCTTGAATCTAACCCTGACCCTGAGCGCCACCTCGTGCGCCCTGTGCGCGCCTGCACAGGCGCTCCGTGCACGACAAGGGACTCTACGACGGAGGTCCAGTCACAGTGCGGCCGTGCGAGCGCCCATGAGCCTTGTGGGAACGCCCTGCGCAGCACAGAGCGACGGGCGCCAGCAGCAAAACCCTGACCACTCTGACCCTAGCGACCGTGCAGAATGGAATCTGCGACCGGTGCCCCGACCGCGCGCGCGCCGCTGCAAGGCGCGCTGGAGGCTGGAAGGCGCCGAGTCGCGTTGCCGACACTGAACGCGGCGCGCGCGAGCGCTGGCGCCGATGTGACACGCGCCGCAAAAGCGCTCAGCTTGTGTCATATGCCCCCTTCAACACTTCAACGCGCCCCTCAAGTCATGTGGTAAGAGAGAATGAATGCTGGGATCACTTCACGTACTGCCCACACATAGGGTTAGGGTCAAGGTTAGCACGTGATGTCGTAGACCTCCAAGCCATGCGGTGATGTCATGAAGAAGCGAACGTCAATGCGCACTGAGACGTTTTCGAGGTGATCGCAAGATGCAGATGGATTCTGGCAGAAAGCTGGGCATTCACCATCTGGGCTCATTCGCGCATCCGGCAAGAATCAGTCAAAAGCACTCAGTACCAGGAGCTGCGCATGCACACCGCACTCTCAACGCGTCGCGCTCTCGCCCCGGAGCGCGCCGCCGCGCCTGCTCGGCGTGCGCGCCCTGCAGCGCTGCTCAGCTGGTGTCATATGCCCCCTTCAAAAACCCCTTTAAATCATGTGGTCATGGAGATCGAATGCTGAAGTTACTTCACGTAGTTCCCATACAGAGCGCATGATGTCGTTGACCGCCGAGCACGTGGAGCTGTGCATGCACACTAGCAGTGTACGCTCTCGACGCGCCGCGCTCTCGCCCCGGAGCGCGCCGCCGCACCTGCTCGGCGTGCGGGGGCTGCAACGCCGCACACGTTACCCATACAGAGCACGTAATGCCGTAGACTGCGTAAAGTAGATGGAGCGGTGCATGACCGCCGAAGTGCATGGAGTTGTGCATGCGCACTGCGCTCTTGACGCGTGGCGCTCGCACCTGCTCGCGTAGACCGCGCAAAGTACATGGAGCTGTGCATGACCGCCGAACTACATGGGAGTTGTGCATGCACATTGCGCTCTCGAAGCGCGGCGCTCGCACCTGCTCGGCGTGCGCGGCCTGCAGTGCCGCCAGCTCAGAGCGCCACCTGACGTCGACGGACTCCACCGCGGCCACGGCGCGCTCGCCGTCGCCGCTGCCGGGGTCCGCGGCGGCGGCGGCGGCGGCGCCGCGCAGCGCGGCGATGCTGGCGCTGAAGCCCTGGCGTGAGCGCACAGGGGCGTGGAAAAAAGTGTGAGAGCAGGCTGTTGCGATCTGTTTGTCGTTCAGAGCGCAAGGCGGCGCGCCGGCTGCAGGGGCCGGCGGCGGCTGCGGCGGCGGCAGCGCCGCGCAGCTGCGACATCGTGCGGCGCAGCGGTGCTGGCGCCGAAGCCTGGCGGAATGCGCACAGGTGGGGGGTGATTCATGCGGCGCAGGGTGTGTGCGCTGCTGTTGTGACTTGCGCGAGTTCAATGACGTACGCTCGGAGCTCGGAGCGAGCTTGTTGCGGCAGCGCACTGGCTGTTGGGAATCAGCGGCGGCTGCGGCAGCAGCTGCGGCGATGACTCCACGTGCAGCAGTGCCTTCTGACATAGAACAAGCCCCGTGCAGTGATTCATTCACGGGTCACAACACACATGACCGCAGCGTCGAAAGCATAATCCCTTGCCGTAGAGACGGCATCTCGTTGCGTGAACGCTGCTGCGCCACACGGCATTTCGCCGCAAGCACGCCACAGGGCCTTCGGCAGCGCGCAATCGTAGGCTTACGCACAACACATACGTTCGTACACAGACGATGACACCGCAGCCTGCACACGGGGCTGCGCGCGCAGTCCGCTGTGCGCAGTGCAGGCAGACAGCGGCGCCAGCCACACGCTCCCTGCTGCGCTATTCCTTCCCGCTTCGCCGCCTTGAACGGCGCCTCGGAGCTAATCGCGGCAGCCCGCCCGCCGCTGCAGCGCAAGCATTTGTCTGGCCACGTAACGGCGGGGCGCACCGCGCGCGCTGGCGCGATGCGCGCATACGCACACTCGCCCGCTTGGGACACGCGCAGGGGCGGGGCCGCGGCAGACCGCGCGCATGCCCCAGCGGCGCGAGCGCTTCTTCAACCGGTGACGCACGCGCGCGGCGGCGGCGGCAGGGCGCGCCGCGCACACGGTCTAGACAGACACGGGCACCCAGCCGTCCCCACTGACTTGCTAACTCTGACTCGCTGACTCTGGCTCATTGACTCTGACTCTCTGACTCTGACTCGCCTCTTGTGACACGCGCAGCTGGTCCGCAAGCGCGGCGCGCGCCTCCGCCGCCGCCGCCAGCCGCCCCTGCAGCGCCTCCGTCTGCCCCTGCAGGGCGCCGTCTGCGGCGCGCGGCGCGGCGGCAGCAGCAGCGCGCCAGGGTCAGAGCACGGGTATGCGGCCTCCCACGCCACACCGGAGGCTCGCACAGGCGCGGCGGCGCTCAGCGCGGGCCGTCCGCCGGGCAAGATGCCGCGGCACGTCGAACGCCGCACGTGCCGGCGTGGACCTCGCCCCCGGCTTCACGCGTACGTCGACTGTGCGGGCGTCGGACGCCGCTCGACTGCGGCGCCTCGCCAGCAGCGGGGGGGGGTTCGCTGGTGAGCGCTGCTGCCCGCCGTCGCGGCGCGGCCAGAACGGGGCGCGAGCGCCATGGGGCGTTTCCACGCGCACTGACGCGCGCCTGCGCTCGCCGCTTGAGTAATAATGTACGGGTACGTTCGACTGCTGGCCTGCCCCAGCCGTGCGGTGCCTGGCAGCGGCAGCAGAACGAAGCTCGCGGAGTCCCAGACGGCAGCGACGTGGGCCTGGTGCCAGTGCCGCATATCGTACGTACATATGGGCATTTGCGGCATGGCAGTGCTCAGCTGCCGGGCCCCATTTCCATTGGTCTACCACTAGTGCCACCGCAGCAACATGGTTGAAAGCGTGCCTGTACGCACGGCACATACAGTTTCATGCTCTGTGGATGCCGTCTGTGATTAAAGAGTATGTGCATGTTCGACCGAAAGCTCAGCGGGGAGCCTTGGCGTGACTGCAGAAGGGCTTGCACAGTACGTTCGATGTAGTCTGGGAATGAACTTGTGGCGGGACTCACTGGCGATGGTCAAGTAAAAGAACATGCCACAGTACGTGCTTCGGTGTAGTCTGAAAATTAACTTGTGGCGGAACTCACTGGCAATCGTCAGGCGGCTGCACTCCTCCGTGGACGCATCGAGCTGCTTCTGCAGACCCTCGCAGAGCCCCTCCAGGTCTGCCAGACAACGCAAGTGAGCGAACGGATGGCGTCAGCAAACATTTCAATGAGATGCACACACGCATGCGCATACACCATCGCACAACGCTCAAGTAGAGTACTTTGAGTGCATATGACTGAGTCGCCGGATCGTCAGGGCAGCAGCAGCAGATCAGCTAACCCTAATCCTAACCCTAACTCTGACCCTACCCCTAACCCTACCCCTAACCCTAACCCCAGCCCTCAGCAGGCCCTCGCAGAGTCCCTCCAGGTCTGCCAGACAAAGTCAACAGCGTCATGACGGGCAAACAAAGCTTTGAAATGAGGTAAAACACAGGTATACAAAACATACTCACAGCATATACTTGAGACTACTTGCACCTGAGCGAGCGGACGGCGTCACGATGAGCACACAAACTCTGCAATGAGATGCACACATACATGCAAATACATTGTCATAATAACACTCAAGTGGGGGTACTCTGGGTGCACATGACCGAGTCCCCGGAGCATCCGGGCAGCAGCAGCAGGTCAGCTCACCGTAACTCTAACCCTAACTCTCACCCTAACCTGAATGCCAACTCTAACCCCCCCCTGGACCCTTCCCCTACCCCCAACCCTCAGGGCAGCAGCAGCAGCGGGTCAACTTGACAAATGGCCGCTGCGCCATTTCGATGCGCGCAGCGCGCAAGCAACGCGACAGGCGCGCCCGACCCAGCGCCGCGCGGCCCCCTGCACTCGCCTCTGTGGACGTTGACGGCGGCGCGCACGGCGACGCGCGTCGCGCGCGCCGCGAACTGCAGCGCGGCCAGCGCCTCCCCGCCGGCGTCGCCGGTCGACGGCACCGTCACCACGAGCGCCGTGCGTGCGTTGCCGCCGAGCGACCCCTGCAGCAGGCGCGTCAGCTTGGAGTCGCGGTACGGCACGTGCGCCCCGCCGCCGCCGCCGCCGCCGCCGCCGCCGCCGCCGCCGCTGCTGCCGCCGGCGTCGCCGCCCCGCGCAAGCGCCGCCACGCAGTTGCCGAGCGCGCTGAGCGAGAGGTTGATGGCACGCAGCTCCTCGAAGCGCTGGTGACGCGCAGCGCTCAGCTTGGCGCGCTCGCTGCCCGCGAGGTCCACCAGGACGAGGGAGCTCCTGCGCGCGGCAACGGCGGCGGCGGCGGCGGTGGCGGCGGCGGCGGCAGCGGGAGGGGGGAGGGGGGGGGGGAAGGGTCAGCAGAGCCGCAATGCTCGTGCGCAAATGATGCGGTGAGCGCAGCGCTGTCAAGTGGCTGCCGTCTATGCAGCGTGGCTGCGGGCCTCATGTCACCCTCAATTCTGACCCTGACTCGCATCCCGGCCACCATGAGGCGCGCCCCTTCCCCAGAGCCAGCGCCATTCGAACGCATGCACCGCACGCCTCGGCGCGGCCGCCGCGACGCGCGCTCAGCAGTTCGCGTAACCGCAGACGGCGTCACGCGCACGCAAGCGCCGCCATACAAACATTCCACACGGCACCCCATGACTGTGCGAGCGCGACAGCGCCGCACCCGCGCGCAGCCCACCTGGTCACAAAGCCGCCATCGGGCGCCGCCGCCGCGTCCGCTGCCGCGCAGCCGCCGCCGCCGCCGCCGCTGCCGCCGCCACCGCTGCCGCCAGAGCGCTGTTCCACGCGCACCACCACCGCGGCGTGGCTGCGGCTGGAGTGCGCATTGAGCACAGTGGCGGCGGTCACGCGGCCCGCGTCGCCGAGCGCGACGACGGCGAGCGCCTCGTGCGCGTTCGCGACGACCCTGCTTGCAAAGGGCAAGCGTCGAAAAGGGAGTCAGGTGCGCGGGCGCGAGGCGGTGCCGCTGCTGCGGGCCGCGTGCTGCTGCTGCTGCTGCTGCTTGGAGGTTAGGGCCATGGCCAGGGTCAGGGTTCAGATTAGGGCTGAGGTTTGTTTGACGGCGAGCGCCTCGCGCGCGTTTGCAACGGCCCTGCGCAGGGGAAGCGCCGTCAGGTGCGCGGGCGCGAGGGGGCGCTGCTGCCGCCGCCAAGTGCTGCTGGGTTAGGGTTAGGGTCAGGGCCAGGTTGAGGGTTCAGGTGAGGATTGAGGGTTGACGGCGAGCACCTCGCGCGCACTTGCGACAACCCTGCCTAGGGCAAGCGCCGAAAAGAGAGTCAGGGGCGCGGCGCGAGGCGGTGCCGCTGCTGCCGCGGGCAGGAGTGCTGCTGGCTGGGGCAGGGTCAGGGTGGGAGTTGGCGGCAAGGATCGACGGCGCGAGCGCCTCACCTGCGCTTGCGGCGCCCTCGCTCAGGGCAGGGGGTTAGGGCAGCGCTGGGGGCGCGACATGTGCTGTTGGATCAAGGTTAAGGTTAGGGTTACGAGTAAGGTCTGACGGCGAGGCCTCGTGACGAGGGCAAGGGTCAAAGTAGCGTCAGGGGGTGCGGCGTGAGGGGTTTGCTGCTACCGCGGGCCACGTGGCGCTGGGCCAGGATCGGGATACGACGGCAGGCGCCTCGCGCGCTCTTGCGACGACTCCGTGCGGGGCAGGTGTGAAAGGGCGTGCGCGAAAACGTGTGAGGAGGCTGCTCAGGCTAAGGTCGACAAGTCGAGGAGGAGCTGCGCGAGGGCGCAACTGCTCTGTCCGCCGTGAGACCGGCCTTCGAAACCAGCGGCGGCGAGGACGGCGCCGCTGGAACTGCAGTTTCCGCCATTGGCACTTCTGCTGACGCCATACGTGCGCGGGTCACGCGCTGCTGCCGCTGCCGCTGCTGCTGCTGCTGCTGCTACTTTGATGCTACTGCTGCTGCCGCTGCTGCAACGCAATGCGCGGCTCACCGAGCGGCCGGCGGAAGCTCTCGCGAGAGCACGCGCGCCGAGCACTGCTGCCTGAGTACGGGGGCGCGCCGCCGGAGAGTGCGCACACACGGTTTCATGTGCGACAAAGTCTGGGCGTGTACGCTCGGGGCGCCTCCGCTACACCACTGTCGTCAACGACAATGGCTCTTTTGCTGCAAGTAGGGAGTCCGTGGCGGTTTAAGGACCACCAGGGCCCATAAACATGTCTTCTCAAATATAACCTACTTCGAAGTACTACGTTTTCATCAGTAGGAACAGCTTTTGCTACATTTGGAGGATTTTACCATTGTATTGAAAATGGTGCCGCGGCTTCTCGCTGCCGCACCAGGCGAGGCGCGGCAGCGCTGGTGAGCGCTGCTATACTGTGCACTTTGTGCTGTGTAACTGCGTACTGTACTGGCGCCGCCTCCGAATAGGCCCTCTCCCCCCCCCCCCCTTCCTGCCACATCATGACTCACACACAGCAAGTGCACACAAGTGCAATACAGCGCGGCATGCTGGGCAGCAGATGCACTCAGGCTGCGGCATACTCTATCCCACTTCAACTCGAAGAACTGATTGATTGATCCCACTTCTTCCTGTAGCATTCAGCGCCCCTTACCCAAGTTCAACTTGCACATGTATGGACCCCAGTTTCGATGGAGGCATTCAGTACAGCGGCAGCACCAGCGCCGCGCGCACCTGCTGCTGAGCCCCTCAACGAAGACCTCCCCCCCGGCCGCTCGCGAATCACCAGCCCCCCCCCGCGCTCCGGCTCCAGCAGGTCCTGCACGACCTCGCAGTAGATCTGCAGGTAGCTGACCGTGACCACGGCGGCGCCGCCGCGCGCGCGCAGCAGGGCGAAGAGGTGCCGCAGCGCGCGCGGCGTGATGCCGGCGTGCTCATCTTCGTCGCCGCAGCTGCCGCCGCTGTCGCCGCCGCCGCCGCCGCCGCTGCCCGCCGCCGCCGCCTCTGCCGCCGCCGCTGTCGCCGCCGCCATCGCCGCCGCCGCCGCTGCTGCCGCTGCCGCCGCCGCGCTCTCCTCCGCAGATCTCGCCATCGGCCGCAGCACCAGCGGCAGCGGCGGCGCTGGTAGCACTGGTGCCCTGATGAGCGCTGCCGCTGCCGCCCATCCCCGCGGACGCCCCCCCCCCCGCCATGGTCCACGTCTTGCCGCTGCCGGTCTGGCCGTAGGCGAGTACGGTGCCGTTGTAGCCAGCGGCGACGCCGCGCACGATGTCGGCGCCCACGCGCGCGTACACGTCCGCCTGCGCGCACGCCGGCGGCAGGAAACCCGAAAACTTGAAGGCGCGCGTGGTGCCGTTGTTGCCGGCGCCGCCGCCAGTGACACCGCCGCCAGTGGCCGTGCGCCTGCGCACGCGCGGCAGAGACGTGGATGTTGTGGTGTAGGTGGCATGCGGCGCTGATCTGCAAGGCGCTGTGTGCCCTGCCCTAATGGCATCACGAGCATCAGATGCGCAGCGGAGTGGCTGCAGCTGTTCAGCGTCCTTTGGGCAACATGGAATGTTGGGACGTGTAATTTCCGCGTTTCCCGTTTCGGGAGCCTTGCAAGCACCGCTACGGCAACAGCATGCTTCTTTCGGTCTCGTGCTGCAAGTGAGTCGAACAACTTCAAGTCGTTCGACAAGCTCGAGCTCCCGACCGTACTTGCATGCAACCTTTTTCCAGATTGGACTCTAGGTGTCGTCAAATGTACCGCAGCGTACCTGTAAGTGAAGGTCCCATCTGGGTGCCAGGAATCTATGCAGCACTCGTTGTTGCCATCAGTGGCCACCTCCGTCAACAGCGTGCCGGCGGCCTCATCGACCGCAGGTCGTTCATCATCACACTCCAGCCTCGGCCGTAGCCTGCAGTACACTCGCACCGTCTCACGCACTGGCGGCCGCAGCATCTGTGGGTCAGCGGTCATCGTGCTTATCCGTTTGACGCAGGGCAAATCATACTTTTTTATTCCGGGCAGTTCAAGTCACGTTACACAAGGGACCCCTGGAAAGCGGATTTGGGTTGGGGGGGGGGGGGGGCAAGCAGGGTTGACATACCTGAGGTATGCAAACCGCGTCATCGCGGGCCAGCAGTGTGAATTACTGGCTGTGTTGCTTGCTGGAGCCATGAGAATCACAAACCTGCGCCATTGCAATGGCAGTGGCCTTTGCTCGATACATACTGGCTCCAAATACTTGCATGGTCTGCCTGCAACGATTCTCGTGCCCACAGGTCAAACCTGGCAACTGTTGACTATGCACACGCGATCATAGCATGTGTTGTGAAAGTGCCTGCAAAGCAATTGCTACAAGCACACCTGTCATCGTGTTGAACGGCGCAATGACAAACTCACAATACCTCTGATACGTACGACGCACAGATACAAAATCAAAAGCGAACGAGTACACGTGTGAGACAAAGAACGTGCAATGGTCGGAGTCTGGCATGCTGTCGTCCCCTTTGAATTGACCGGTCAACAAGATGGAATCCATGGTGCAGAGCCAGCCGTCATGACCAAGCATACCTACCCAGTGAACAACACACCAACCAACGCATCACAGACTGACAGCAGGCATAACAGGCCGACAGCAGGCAGCACGCATGACCCCAAACGACACTGGCAATAGAGCGCACGCCCTGCAGGGGCAAGCGCATACATATGTCATTGAGCTAAGCGCCTGTGTGTGCATCCGCCAGTAGTAAACCTGCCTGCTGGGCTGTGACCGCAGGCTACTGCTGCTGCTGCTGCTGCTGCCGCCGCCGCCGCTGGCGCGCGAGCTGTACCGGCTAATCTACGCGCGCAAGGGTACAAAGGGGGGGCAGAAAACCGCGGAACCAACGCGGCTCCGCGCCGCTGCTGTCGGACACACAGATGGCCTGAAATACGGGGGGGTGGGGGGGGGGGGGGGGGGGGGGCAATGCGGGGGCAAGGAGACCCCCCAGACCCCACTTCGCTCTGCCGCTTGCTGCAGAAGAGCGCGTATCGCCGCTGCCGCGCCCGTTTGTAGGGCTAGACTGGGGCTTGAAGAGCCCCAGGCGCGCGCGCGGCGGCGGCGACACCGCAAAGAAACCCAGAGACACACGCACCGCGGCGGCAATGTGCGGACGGGTGCGCCTGCGGGACGCCGGCACAAGTGTCCGGTCTCTCGTGATGGAAGGGGCGGGGGCGCAGGGGGAGGGGGGAGGGTGGGGGGGGGGGGGGGGGTAGGGGGGGCGTGTGAAACACGTGTCCACCCCCCCCCCCCCCCCCCCCCCCCCCCCCCTCCCCCGCAACGCAACCCCCGGGCCACGCAGGCGCGCTGGCAAACTGCTCTCGAGCTTCTTCTGCTGCTGCTCTCTGTATGGACATGAACGACCACACCCAGTACGAGACGACCACCACCACCACTGTTACAGAAATTACACGATGAGTCGAAACGAATAAAGTGGGGCGCACTGTGAGGGGGAGGGGGGGGGGGGGAACGGCAACCTGCCGTGACAGGTGCTATCGCGCCCCGAGCCCAACGGTAGAGGCGGGTACGTGCATGTGGCAGCTGCATGGCAGCAGCAGCCGCGGCCGCGGCCGCAGCCGCCGCGCCGCCCGGCCCGCGCCGCAGTGCGCGCAGCACGGGCCCGTCGCGGGCGGCGCGCCGGCGGCGGCGGACATCCTGAGGTCGACGCCGTTGAGCGCCTCCACGGACGCGCCCGACTGACGCAGCGGCTGTCGCTCGCATGCTGCGGTCCATCGCGGGCAGCTCGCGCGTGCAATGTGCTCGCTGCGCGTGTGCAGGACGGCTGCGGGGCGCGCCGCCAGC